>JAQNCA010000011.1:4757899-4791116 GCA_029783725.1 Acanthurus tractus
CCCTCACAATATCTCTGCCTGCAGTCTTCGTACAGTTTGTTGAGACAAAAAAAGTCTTCCTCTCTTTCCAGTTAAAAGCACAATCCATCAGCCTGTGTTTCTTATCTGCCACGAGTCCCTCCATCTGGCTGTCAACGTTGCCTGTTGTAACACTGCAGGCTGCAGAACAGAGCTAGACAAACAGCATTGACATCCTCCATTATTTTTCAATAACAAGAGCATGGTGGAAAGTTTAGAGATGGATGAGTGCCAGCGCAGCTTCCTTCTTTTGATTTGTAGCTCTTCACCTGTGCAGTTTTTGTTGAACAGGAAAAGAGCTCTATTCAAGGCGGTCCTGTTTTTCTAACTTTTTGTGTTTTGTGTCCTTCACAGATTGAGAGGCGGCTGGAGCTGATTCGTGTTGTGTCACACAACACACACAAGAGGCTGGTGTTCTGTCTGCAGGGTCAACTGGGTACAGACACAGAAAAAAGACATGTAAGAATCTAACTCCTAACCTTGACACACTCCCTCATCAGGCTGCAAAGTGAGGGTGTTCATGTTGAGCTTATCTGTTGTGCTTTAGGAGTCTTTCACAGAGATGCTGGTGTAGCATGAGGCTCATACACAAATTAAATAAGGATTAATCAGTGCGACATTGTTGTTCATTTAGCAAGCAACTGCTATCTTGTGCCATGAACACATAGCTTCTCCTGTTATGTAACAGGCTGATATGAGAGAGACTCAGGAGACAAATATTCAGCTCTGGCCTCCTTCCAGCCTCAAATATGTCAGCATATCAGACCACCTCAGCCAATAAAACTGACAAGACTAATAGGGAATCCTGTTTTTGTCTTGCTTTGTCTTACTTTTTATGTTTTTTGTTTGTAGAAAAAGCTGCCTCTGACCATGCTGTCTCAGGCCATGCAGGAGGGCGGCGGTCAGTTGGGAGACGAGAGTCTGATTGGGTGAGAGGCTAAAGTTCAACTCAGTTTGATAACAAGCAAGACCTGTGCACCTATAAAATAACCTCTACGGATATTAAATAACCCAAATGTAACATTAAAAGTGTTTTTTTTTAACTAAAAGAAACATTAGGAATCTCACAATCTCTTTTGAGTTTCTGTGTTGTTGTTACATTAACAGACAAAAAAGGGATAACAATCATATTTGTTTACATTGCTGTTTCAGTAAGATGATGGATGTGTGTGGGGAGGCAGAGAGCAGGTTAGCGACTGAACTGATGCAGCATGAAGTCCAGATTGAGAGAGACATCCTGGATCCTCTCAACCAGCTGGCAGAGGTAAAACACTGTAGTGATCACTAATGACCTGCGTGCATCTCTGTACAAGTTATACATTTGCATATTTGTGGTGAGAAAAATCCTTTTTTATTCTAATAAATTCTTTTAAAGAAACATCTGCACAAAGGCTGAACATACTATATATGTTTGTGCCATTTTCAGCATGGTGTTTGGCCAATCGTGCCTTTTTGTGTCATTTAACATTTTGTATGATTCACAATGATAAAAGTTAATGATTTTGCAGCACCAAAGTTGTGAGTTTATCCCAACTTATGATACTATTACAATACTTAAGTCACAATATTATTTTATTGTGATTATAAACATTTTGCCATACGCTAAGTTTAGCACTGACTTGTATTGATATTTATAACATTTTTCCACCGAACTTTATGTCTCCAAAGGACACTTTTTAAACGTCCACTTTGTATAATTAGTTAAAAGTTTTGATTTTCTTGGTTGGACATGCAGGTCAATTTAGCACCATGACCAGGTTAAATTAAAATCTGATACAGGCCACTGTTAATCTGATCAGAGCAGTAAACCAGAATTACTGTCAACGCAACCATAAAAACCTGCCAATCCCACTGACCCTGACCTCTGCTGACCTCGTCAGAGAAACGCCATCTAATGGATTGATAAAGCAACCGATTTTACTATTCTTTTGGCAAAAAGTTTAATTAATACTTTCAATAAAAATGTATATAATAAACGATCAGCACCTGGCATTCATGTATTGATAGAAAAATGTCTCACAAAATATCACAACACTGTGTTGTATTAATTTCTTTCCCTCATCCTTTAGTGCTTACTGTAAAGTGAATATGCTGATGCTGTCCTCACTGTTTCTCTCACAGGTAGAGATCCCAAATATACTGAAACAGAGAAAACAACTTGCCAAGCTGGTTCTGGACTATGACTCAGCCAAGACGAGGTAAACGACAGTAGTGCCCACTTGTCCTTTGAGTAGGATTTTGAAAATGGGTACGATTGTTGTCATAGATGTTAAACTCTGTCCTGTGATAATTTACTATGGTTTGCATTTAAGAAAGGAAAGCTATGAAATCAAATAAACTCACTTACTGTAGCCATGTCTAAACCGTACTGTAAAGTGTCTGAATTAATTCTTGGCCTGCAGGTTCTACCAGGCAGCAAAGTCCAACAACCAGGCCATGGTAGCTAAGGCCGATTCTCTCAAGGACGAGATGGACGAAGCTCTCAACAAAGTAGAAATATGCAAGGTAGACTTTGTTTTAAAGTTATACATTCCAGCCAGGGTCTATTTGTCAGGTAAGGGTCCCATCTTATGAGCTGACTGAACAAAGGAAGCCTTGTAACAGGAGTAGATCAGGTACATACATGATATGCACCTTATGAGGACCATGTAATTAAAGGTCATTTGCTTTGTCATCTGGTGTTCATCTGGATCTTAATGAAAAGTTTCTGTGTAGACTAAAGTAGAAGGTTTTATGCTGCCATAATGTGTTTGCTCTTCATCCTGCAGGATCAGCTCTCTGCAGACTTGTACAGCTTTGCTTCTAAAGAGGGAGATTTTGCACGCTATTATGTCATGGTGGGTGCACCACAGTTTAGTGTAAATGACTCACAATAAAAATTGAAATGCAATGCAAATATCATCTGTTGCACTATAGCAGTATTGTTTGGTGATGCAGCAGATTTACCTGCTTCAATCTATGCAAGGTTTGTAATTATAACCTTCTTGTGTTTGTTTAACAGCTATTAGAGGCCCAGGCAGAGCACCACAGGAGGTCTCTGGCAGCTCTGGAGGCAGCTATACCAACTATCCAAACGCAACAAGGTGACCAGCAAGACATAAAACTGACACTCAGCAAATCTGCAAACAATTTAGAAACACAACATTTTATCTCTATGTTTGAGTTCCTCATTAAACCTAAATAAAGTTTTGAAGATGGCATCTGTAACTGAATAAAGTAAAATTTAGCACAATGTAATTTTCAAAGGTGTGTGTCTTTATCACCACTGCAGTTTTGGCCTTATACTCTTAAATGTGTCAGTTACAAAGATATTTTATTTTCATCATGAAGGACAGCTACATACATTAGCATCCAAGCTCTATTGTTTAAGACTCATTTAATGCTTTTCTCTGGTCCTAATAAGTACTATATAGCTCATGATGGACCAGAAAAATCTGAAGAAAAATCTGTTGTTTTTTCCAGAAAATAAAATGACTAAAAACTTATTTTATTGTCTTGCAAGTTGCAATCAGCTTTGTGAAGTAATGTGATGTTTTTTTGAAAAACATATTATTAACAAGAAAATCTGGTTAGAGTTGGCCTGAAGAAAGATGATTTCTTGGCCATATTTACCCATAATCATCCAATCAACCTTTTAAAAGTGTGCATGTGCATGAAAAGGAAGTATCGCTGTGACAATAAAGCAGCAAGGATGAAAGGAATATTCATTACACAGAGCAATAACCTCTGTTGAAAATAAACCATTCAAGTTTTGCTAAAACTAAAAATACATAGCATCTGTAAGTAAAAAGCTTAAAAGTCAAGGTTGACCCTGAACTATTGAAAAACTACAGAAAGACTCAGAACAGAAACACTGTCAGATAATATTACAGGACCTGATGATGCTTCTCTCTCCTAGACTCCTGGATGGAGAAGCCGGCGTTCGGCACGGCTCTGGAGGAGCACCTGAAGAGGAGTAACCGGGAGATCGCTCTGCCAATCGAGGCCTGCGTCATGATGCTGTTGGAGACCGGCATGAAAGAGGAGGTAAGGACGCAGTGATGGCAAAATAGAGGGAGAGACTTTGGTAAAGTAGGGCAAAGTTGAAGGGACCCATAAAACTTTTCTGCGTCGGAGCTGGAAAGCGATGTGGGTCATGTGGATTGCTCTCTAGAAATGATGGCACATACTGTCTGGAAACATTTGTGGCCAAATTGTGGTCAGTTAGCCTCGAGCCTTAAGATGTGTGTGTGTGTGTATGTGTGTGCCTGCAGGCATCTGGTTTCCATTAGTATGTTCACTGTTACACTTTTTTAAACTTTACCGGATCACTGGACTCCTGAAGGAGGACAATTTAAGACTTTTTTATTAGCGGAAACAAAACTCTTGCTGTCCGTCTGTCTGCTACTCATCCCAAAAGAGCCACATCTCCCTCCACTTTCTATGTCTTTTACTGGATGGTACTGTTCTTGTACTTTGCTTCTGCTTTACTGACACAAGGCCAGACTTACTTCTGTTATTCAGGATTGAAACTAGTCACCTGAACTATTAAAAAAAAAAAAAAAAAGGTTTGTTCAGTCTTTTTCCTCTTTGTTGTCCTTACAGGGTCTTTTCAGAATAGCTGCTGGAGCTTCAAAGCTGAAGAAGCTCAAAGCAGCCCTGGACTGCTCCACCTCACAGCTCGAGGAGTTCTACTCAGATCCCCACGCCGTCGCTGGTACAACTTCTCATACAAATCCACAAAACGTGAAACCATCTGGTTCAGATCATTTTCTCATAGCTTTTCTCATCATACATAGGAGCCCTGAAGTCCTACCTCAGGGAACTTCCTGAACCTCTAATGACTTTTAGCCACTATGATGAGTGGATACAGGCCTCCAAGTAAGAACACACACACACACACACACACCAATGTGACTCTTCTAATATCCTGTAAAACCAACTCGCTCTGCTCTAATAAGCATTAAACACACCCCTGGAGCATTATGTGCTCTTAGGTTTTCCTTGAGTGTTAATATTAATGTAATGAACTTATTTATTGTGTGTGTGTGTGTGTGTGTGTGTGTGTGTGTGTGTGTGTGTGTTATTGTGTGGTTTCAGCGTGTCTGACCCTGACAAGAGGCTTCAGGCTTTGTGGGTAACGTGCGACCGTTTGCCAATGAATCACAAGGCAAACCTCAAGTAAGAGCATATTTGATTTTATTCTGTTATTTTCAGATGAGGAAATACAAGCTGAAAGTTAAAAGTACATCAGTGCAGAACTGAATGCTTAGAGTTCATCTCTGTTCTGTTTTCACTTTCAGAATTGATTCAGCATATTTTAGCAAGTCAAATAATAGAAATCTACAGTCAGTTATTTTGAAGCCTTGTTTGACATTAAACTAGAGCACTCACTCACTTCTGCTCAGAACAATGGCCCCCACGAGATGACCCAATGTAAATCTAAGATGTCAAAGATAATTAAAGAGAAAGGGGAACAAATAACAAATTAAACAATGTTGTTGTACAAACTGATCCCTTTTTGTAAGTTTCCTCCAATAGCTGCACCTTCAAAGTGTTCAATCTGGCCCAAAAGCCGGAAATTAACTGGCATTGTCGAACTTCCTGTTCCCACTTCTCCAAGTTGATGTTTTGGTGTTTTTTTTTAACAAACGCCTCAGTAAGGATTGTAGTTAACATAAGATTAAAGGACTTTCATGTTTTGTTTTACAACAGAAAACGTACATTTGCAAATTTACATCAGATTTACATAGGCACTGCACTTGAGATTTTGGCACTGCACTTGAGATTTTGGTAGCTTTTACATGTGGTTGGAAACAAGTGGCTGAATGACACTAAAGATGTGACATCCTTGTGTCATTGCACAAATTGTTCTTAACTAACTAAGTTATTATGTGTATATAGTATAGTATAGTTGAAAGGTAGTTTAGTTGAGGTGACATTGAGACATGTGACTATTAAGAATTATGTTGGGTATTTAGCTATGTACTTCTGATTATTACATTTACACTTTGAAAATCATAATATGTGGGTCAATTTTTGAAGGTTATATTGCTGAACAAAACAAGTAAATATTGCAAGCTTTTGTTTTCATGCAACTCATTTTCAACAAATATCTAAGATCAAAGGAACCAGGGCAATGTTAGCTTCAGGCCTCAAAAATGCCTCAAACATTACAATCTGAGAAGGAAAAAGCCCTGTGGTTTGACTGCTCACATCTTGTCCACACTCAGGCCATCACTTCAATTTATAATCCCAAAAAGCTTAGGAACCATTAACTTTGAACATCTGTTGGCTCATTAGGCTGTAGTGAAACACGACTGCAGTGGCTGAGATGTTTTTAAAGCAGCTGAAGTTTTTTTTTTTGCAGGTATCTGGTTAAATTTCTGGCCAAACTGGCTCAAGACAGTGAGGTCAATAAGATGACCCCCAGCAACATAGCCATAGTCCTGGGTCCCAACCTGCTTTGGGCAAAAAATGAGGGGTAATAACTCCTTTTTTTATTTTGTTATATTCATTTTATTCATTTCATTTTTTATTCATCATATTGATGTTAACTTTCTGAAGGGAAATTGAAGCTGATTGAGCTTCTTGTCTTTCTGTGGTCGCATACAGGACGCTGGCAGAGATGGCTGCAGCTACATCTGTGCATGTGGTCGCCATCATTGAGCCCCTTATTCAGCATGCTGATTGGTTCTTCCCTGAAGGTAAAACATCTCTTTTCCTGTATTTGCAATAATACTCTCTGTCTTACCTGTCAGAGGTAAATCAGAGAATAATAATAACTAACAACACAAATAGCAGATTTGAGAAAGAGTTTCACTATTGAAAATGTCTATGAAAGTTGTTTGGTGGTGTATTTATTCCCAGTAATGGAATGTAACTAAGTACCTTGGCTCAAGTGCTGTTTAAATACAGTTTCACGTTATTTGCTTTGTATCTTACTTTTTGCTTCTATATTATGACACATCAGAAGAATATAGTTAGCTATTTAATTCCACTACATTTATTTCAGAACTTTATATTGGTTACTAGTTACGAGTAAGAACTAGTAACCTGGCAGATTCTGATACAAAAGAAAGTCAACTTTGTAAGTAGAATTTGATAGCTTGCTTGGCTAAAAAACTAACTAACAACATTATTGATCATCCCACAGTCAATATGTGCATTAGAAAATCATCTTTACCATTACTGTTATTTACATCACCTCTTTCCTTTTGTCTTTCCACCTTCTTTCCCTCCAGAGGTGGACTTCAACGTCTCAGGCATGTTTGCCATGCCCAGCCACCCAGCCACTCCAGAACCTGAACCTGGCCTGGACAGGAAACGCCCAGGGAGCCTGGTGGGGCAGGATGGGGACAGTCACACTCCCCGTAAAGACAGGTACCTGTCTCGCCCCAACCTCAGCCTCAGCCTGCCCCTCACCCTCCCGTCCCGTCCCAAGACACTGAGCAGGCAGGAGTCGAGGGGCCCAGCCGTGTCGGCCCTCTATGTAGTGGCCAACGAGTCCATCACAGTCACTGAAACACCCACTGAAGATCTGCCCAGTCCAGACTTTAAAGCTGTGCCGTAGTCGAATGTAGCTCCCATGTTATCCGTTACTGACAAGTTAAAGAAGGGAATGTTGTTCTGTTATATTTCTCTTTTATGTTTAGGTGATTTTAGCACAAGCTAATCCCTGATGTTTTCCCCAAGGTTCGTACTACACCAGTTCTCTTTCAGACACTTTTTGATGAAATATTTTCAGTATCTTTGAGATGCTATTTTGTTTATAGCTTCAATTCTCGTGTGTTACTCCTTTGTACTCTTGTGTTATCTTCTTTGTTTCCAATTAAAGCTTAGGTCACACTGTAGGTTGCTGGTTTTATGTTTTGTGTGGGCTTCCTCTGTTGCATTTTGTTGTACAGTTTGGCATCTGTCTCTTCTGTCTCTGCAGAGATGTTGCAGTTCAAAGTTGTTCTATTTTTAAAAAAAGGTCCCTGTCATGTGGTTTTCTGTCCTTTTTGGGTTCTTCTTTCTGAGCTGGTTGTATCGAACTCAGGAAGTGGCGTCTCCTTCTCTGTTTCTCGCACCATCTCTCTGTCTGTCTCCGCTCTTACCTTTGTCTCTCTCGGTCTCCTGCCCTTTCATTCTGTGTTATGGCGTGTGGTTTGCCCTCCTGAACTCTCTCCCCTCTCCCCCCTCCCTAGCCCTGTTAACAAACAGCCGGAGCCTGCTCCACGTAGAGTCAACAATGTAAATAGAAAGCAGCCACACCTAGCCTCACCCACCTACCAACCCGTACTGTCCCCTCTGGAAGCCTGGGTCCCTGCCCAGCCTGAGCCCCTGTCTCCGGCTACAGAGGCTGAGCAGCCTGGCCTGAGTGGTGGTGGTGGTGGTGTTGGTGTTGGAGGTGTTCTGGGTGGTGGGGTCCAGGTAGCCACAGTGAAACCTCATGTTCTAACCCAGCTCAGCGCAGAGGAGATCAGGTAAGGAGGAGCGAGCTGAGGTAGCATCAATACTCCACCGCCTGCTCGCAGCCAATCAGCCCATCTGGAGCTCCCCCGCCCTCTGTGTTTGTCATGTGTTTGATTCGTTGAGTTTCAGTTCCTGATATGAAAGTCATAGCAAAGACAATCATTTGACAATAACAATGTCTTTTACGTCCACAGCTTTTAATTTGGCTTCTTTTTTGTTGTTTTT
The DNA here is from genome assembly GCA_029783725.1 of Acanthurus tractus. NCBI lineage: Eukaryota > Metazoa > Chordata > Actinopteri > Acanthuriformes > Acanthuridae > Acanthurus > Acanthurus tractus. The sequence continues at coordinate 4,766,579 of JAQNCA010000011.1, forward strand.
TTTAATAACAAATTAGGAATGCACTGCAACAAAAATTATTTGATGCTTTGTTTACAGACTACATTTGTCCTCCCTCTTGCTTGCTGTGATGATCGATCAAACTCTGTGTTAAAAATACAAAAAAACACAACCCCTTCCTTCCTTCCTGCCTGCCTGTCAGCGTGTCTCTCGAGTGACTTTGTGACAGTGTCTGATTTTGCATGTAACACATTACTGAAGTACTTCTGATTTTGCATCCTCTTTCAAACACTTGTCTTCGATTTTTTTGTTTTTTTTTCAGTCATTTTTAAATGTGATAACATTCATCGAATGTAATTAGCCTTGAATGGAAACATCTTTGTTTTATTTGTGTTATGCATGAGTTCTTGCACCGTTGCAGCACTTCCTTGTTAAATGTGGAAGCACAGATGACATGTTGGTGGATTAACTTTTAAATATATTGTATTTCCACAGCCCAGCCCGTGAGCTCATGTCCACACCCCCTCCCCAGAGGAATGGTTTGCTCAGTCTTACAGCAGGAACCCCCCACTCTCAGGGAGGATCCAGGGGGCCGAGCCCGCACATGGTTCGCAGAGGTCAGTATGTGCATTCCCTAAATTCATTGCCATTCAGTGCCATTAATACTGTTATTATTATAAAAATAGATACATTTTTCTCTGAAGGTACCAAGAAGCAGGCCCCCGCCCCGCCCAAACAGGCCAGCCCCTTTGCCTCCCAGTCCAGCAACACCCAGACACCAGGCTCCCCTCATTACCCACCCATCACTCCTAGGCGCAACCCCAGCAAAGACAGCCTCATCCATGCCCCGAACCATCCGCCCCCGCAGCCCCCTCAAGCCCAGCAAGCCCATGGGGAGTCAGAGCCCTCTCCTCCCAGCACTCCTACCCCTCCTGACACTCCACCTCATGATGGATCGCACTCCAACCCCCTGTCTTCATACCACTCTGGGTCCCTCCCTCGCCCTTCCAGGCCGCCTCCCAGACCAAGGCCCCGACCCCACATGCCGCCGCCCCCGCAGCCTGCAGCAAATGACAATAGTAATGGCATCTGCAGCTCCGCCTCCAAGATCATAACAGGTAAATCTGCAGTTACTACTCAAAAAAAACAACAAGTCAGTAGAAATTAAGAGAAGGCAGTGACATCTCTGTGTACTTTCACCATAACATGGAGGCATTATTCTGAATATGTGTGCTTGTGTGCACAACATGTGAACTTTCTGATCAAGTGTTTTCGAGTGGAAACTTTCTTTAACCCAAATAGAGCAGGATCTCTGATGTGGCCACTGCTGCACTGCACAGATCTAAAACAGGAACTGGTGGACGTATATAGGACAGTTTTTACATATCTGAAAGTATCAACAACAGAAATAAAAGCCTCACTATTACAACAAATACCACTGAAGCAAACAAGATATTACAAAAAAAATGTAATTTAAGTATTAAAAATTAAAGTAGCCTTTATTATGAGCTGGTAGAGATGCAGCTATTAACTGCTTCAGTAATTACTGTGTTGTTATACAGTTTGTAAGGTACTTGTTATTTACAATGCCTCTTCTCAGAATCGTAGACAACATATCATCTTATTTAACTATAATTATTGATTCGATAGTGTGTAAATCACTTAAAAATTGTAGCTGATCAAGGAGAGGCTAATATAGATTATCCTGCACACTCCTGTGATAAATGAATGCATGAAGTCTTTCCTTAACCTGTTGCAATATGGCATAATTTATTTGTAAATATAATGTTTGAAAAACATTTGTAATAAGGTTTAAAAGAAATTGGTAACTTAAGTAATTACATTCATTAAGTCAAGCAGCTGTCCTCTTTTTTAGTTATGTCAAAAGTTAGAAGTTAGAGTTTGACTTAAGACTCTTTCAGCCTAAAACACCAACAAGAAGGCATCGCTAATGATGTTTAACATTGTTAAACGTGATTTCTTTCAGTGTAGTGGTTGCATCGACTGAAATCACTTGCTGCTCGCCTGCTGATACTGTGTTCAGTATTGAGTGATTTCAGCCTCCTAATACTGTATGTAGTTTTTCTGGCTTTTGGTTTCACTGTGTCATAGTGCCTCACACACTAAGTGTCACTGTGGTGATCTGATGCATGACAGAACATGTGTAAATATTACAGATGTCTGAGCTGCCGGCCTGCCTGTAAGATGAGCTTTGCAAGGCAGGTAATGGTAAGGATTTGATTGGCTGATGCCTTGGCCTTGCTTCTGTGTCCATTGCATGTGTGTTTGTGTGTGTGTGTGTGTGTGTGTGTTGGGGGGAAACAAAGCAGTGTTTACCTGATGGCTGTGCACAAACTGTAAACATATATGTATGTACCTTAGTATGCATTTGTCCAGTGCTTTAACCCGTCTGTGCAGCAAAACTAACATGCTTGTCATCTCTAGCTCATCATCCGGTGCTGCTAACAGTTTTCTGTGATAACTTACTAACCAGACTTTGACAGTGTGCTTTAAATGTTCTGAACAGGTCTGTGTAGAAATTGTGTCGCATTGAGGGATTAACACACCAAGGATACTCTTCAACAGCAACTTCCTTCTCCAAAAACTGTTACTTAAAGGTGCTATATGTAGCCGCAGACCATGGTTTCTTGCCAGAGGTTGCAGGTGGTGGGGGGTGATCATGATAGTCGCTTTGCAAGAGCTAAATACACAGTATGTCATTTCTGCCACTAGAGGTCTCTTATTCAAAACAATAAAAGCAAAATATGTAGCTTTATGATGTCGTGAAGAACCATAGGATCATACGATTTGTTTATTTTATTATCAAAAAGCCACCATTGCAGATGAAAATCTGTCTGATTGACTGAGGCAGAAATGTTCGCAGAGGAGGTAATGCATTTATGTTTTATTCATGTTATGTTTATTTTACCAACTTCCCTCTTCACTCTCTGGAAGTTAGCGACAGGCGATAAAATGTTACCCACTTTACTTTGAATTTAACTTCCTCTGTTTGAACATTTTTGGAAGTATTAAGAACAATCAAAATATACAACTCAACAAAATGTGATCAACAAAGATGGGCTGTTTCTTTTTTAGATGTTCTGAATTGGAAATGTTACACATTGTAAGCTTAAAAAAGCGTTGCAGTGAGCCCTTTAAGCAATGTTACCTCTTTATCTTCTCATGTTAAACTGAGCTCAGACTGGACACTATCATGTCCTATTATCGCACAGTTGGCTCAGTATTACAAAACAGGAAAGGGCAGAGCTAGCTGGTTAGCATGCTAACTTCAAAAAAAGAGGTGATAGAAGTAGGAGCAAAATAAGACTTAAAGTTTACCTGCTTGCCAAAGATGGAAACAGCTCTTGGCGCGTAAAGAAATGTTTTTCAATAAACTTGCAATGCTTCCTTTAGACTAATGAACAAACAGCTTTTAATGCAAACTTGAGCTATGGAGCAAAAGCAAAAACGTACATATAGCACCTTTAACTGCCTCCATTATGCCAAATTGAATGGATTTACAAGAAGTCAATCCTTGGTGTCTTACTGAGTGCGTAAAAGTGTTGTGTTTGCTATTAAGCTGTTGGTTTATTGCTTGAGCTCAAGCCAAAGACATGTCTAAACAGATTTATTTGCTGACCCCCTAACTATCTTTCATAGACGGAGGCCAAGTACAGAAGGGGATTGCTCGTGTCCTCATCCCTGAGGTGACCATGAACCAACAAGGGGAGAGCTCTGCTGGTCAGGAGCCCACCTACACCCTATCCCCGACCCCTGACCCTGAGAACCTCACAGAGAGCACCATGCTGTGAGAAAAGAGGGATCATCGAAATGCCTCTCTCACTCAGCTGGTCCACAAAACAGATTTGAATGCCTAGAATCAAATATCAGACAGGTAACTCAAACGCATCAGTGAACTCCAGCTCTTCACACTCCACTCATGTGATGCCAGACTGCCCTCTGCGGAAGAAAAAACTGCTTTTCCTTGTGTTTTGCTAAGACCTAAACCAGAAACCTCATCCTCCAGTGATGGAGTAAACCCCGAAACCACTGTCCAGCTGTTAGACTTCATATCAAACTCCCTTTGTTCTCCTTACTGTGGGGTATTTTAAGACCGCAAAGCCTTGCTAGCCTCAGAGCTAATGGAACTTAAATAACCTGAAAAACAGCTGAACTTAGTCACTCGGCTCCTGCAACTTGCTATTGATGCTACAGGTTAAATGCTATGAATGTTCTTAGATGTGGTTTGAGAAGCCTGTCAGACCTGATAACTAGAGTTTTTTGTTTATATAAAGCTGTGTGGAGATGTTTGAGTGATGGCTAGCCACTGACAATTTATTTTATCCTGAAACACAATCACATCCTGGCATCTCCATCATAACTGTCCACTTTGTCACTCTCAGCTGGCTAATTGTGACGCCACACACTTCAACTCGGCACCAACCAAACGTAGTGTAAAGGACCAAAGAAATGGATATGGGCCAAAAGAAATTTACTAATATTTAGAGCTGCTCAGCTTGATTGTGGTTGCTAATGACCAAATATTCTGGCAAGAGTGCAATATTAAATGCAGTTGTATCCTGATGGTGTCAGGTAGATTTTTTCCTCCAAGTAATCCAGCAGGGTAGAAGTTTTAGTATTTTTATCTGAACCTTTTTGATTACAAACCACCTTGATTTATCAAGCTTGATTTTTTATTTTTCTTTGATGCTCAAAAATTAGCTTTTATCATTTAAAGGGAATTTCAGCAAACTGATTGTAATAATTGTGTTTTTCATAAAAAAAAAAATTAACTGATCTCTCAAACTTAAAGTGTTGACCAAAAAAAGCCAAATAGTGACATTCTTGTGTATTATTTTTAATTGCAGCTGACAATCTTTGCATTGTTTGGGTGTTTTTCAGCCTTTTGGTTATATTTTTTAATTTCTTTTTTTAAAAAGTTGGCTTTTCTGCACATAATGCATTAAATAATACATCATTACTCTTGATAATTAAAGATTGTTTTACATTTTGTGGTGTCATCAGCCTCTTCTTATCAGTTTTTTTTTATTATTTTGTCAAAATTTAATTTCACATTAAATATATTCCTCAAAGCATGCAAAAGACTTCAACTGCATCATTCATTAAAGTTAGTTTGTTTTCAGCTTTAATAAATTAAAAAAGGCTTTAATCGAATTACTTCACAAGAATTCTTTACATATTTGTCTCTTTGATTACAAATGTTATGAAGTCATTCTACAATTACAAAGACTTGGCTATATGGTTCATTTTCATGTAAAATATTAGAGTAGCTGTGTGTTTTTAAGGACATGGCATCACTGTTTGACCACATGTCATTTTAGTGTGTCAGTTTTACCTGAAAAACAAGAAGGAAGTGGAAGATAAAAAAAGACTGTACAGATTTCTTTCCCATCCCACACACCATGTGTCCATTGAGAGTGTCCCAACCTGCCTGTCAAGCCCAGTATCCAATAATAAAGAAGGTTACAGAGAGGCAGATGATGAGGTTAATGTCAACGATGCGTCGCAGGTGTGGTTTCTCCTCTAGAGAAGTGACAGTCTGCTCAGGTGCGGGAGGCGTTTCAGGTTTATTGTCACCTTCCTTCCTTCTCTCCACCCCACACAGCCAGTAGAGGGCAGACATCATCCTGGACTGGCTTTGGATGCTGGACACAGAGGATAAGGAGTCTGGAGAGAGAGAGAGAGTGTGCTCAGCGGCAAGACTGACAAAGGGAAGAGTGTCAAGCTTAACAGGACAGAGACTCACCTTTCCTGCCCTCCCGTTCACTTCCTGTGACTCCAGCCTCATTTGTCCAACTATCAGTCTCCTCTAAGGTCTTACTGCCTTGCTCCACAGTGAAGATCTCTTCTTTAGGCTCCACTGTGTCAAACCGTGTGTACCAAGTGAGGCGACTAATCTGTATAGAAAGACATAAAACACTTCACAAAGTTAACTTCCACAGATTTGATTAACTCCTTTTTTTGATTTCAGAGGATATCTGTTTATTTCTGGCTGAAACTAAACATGCTGTATGTAAGGTGTAAAGTACAGCAAAAAATTGGTCAACATATCTTCCAAAGGACCCAAATGATGAAGAATCTATTCACTATTGATAAAGGGTGTATTGAAAACTACTATAAGTTTGCCTTAAGGGTGTTGTGAGGTGTCATTGACACCTAGTGGTGTTGTACAGTGTAGTTATAATCAGTGGTAGAGGAAGTACTCAGAATATTATGCAAAGGTACTAATATTACACCTTAAAAATACTCTACGACATGTTCTACAGTCAAGTTATGTAAGTAAAAGAAGAAAAACACACTTGAAGAATTAAATGTGCTCAGTAGAAAATTCTCCTAATATTTTCATTTTGCCAATTTTACAGTTGCACATTGTTGAAATGGTACTCAGTTTTAACCACTTTGTATTGGACTGCAACTAATTATTATTTACATTTTGAATTTATGTTCCACCATTGATTGACTGGTTGGTTTGTAAAGAATTCGGAAGAAAATTCACTATTTCCCAGATCCCAAAGTGACCCATTTTGTCCAACCAAAAAAGACTAAACTACAATAATAAATTAAAACGATTAAAAATAATTTAAAGGAGAAGCAGCAAATTTCATATTTGTGAAAAACTATTAAATGTTTTACATAAGGAAAGACATCAAAAATTACCCAATTACTTTCCCATTTATTTTGGCTAAGCAATAATTGACTAATCCTTTTAGCTGTAAATGTATTTACTTTTGGGTAATTTTATTTATAACATTTTTTATTAAGTCTTTACATGTTTATTATGCCATGATTTTTTTTGATGATCTAGAGTCACTTAAGCTGAAAGATTATTGTGTTGGAGGTAAGAGAAATGCAACTTTTTCCTCTGAAATATGATGAAGTAGAAAAAAAGTGTCAAGACCCAAGTTAAATGCAAGTACTTCAGTGCACCACTTGAGTAAATTTACTTGATGTAATTTCACTTTTTGTTATGATGAGCAGATCATACACTTCTTTATATATTGCACAGTGGCATCAGCAGACCATAACAATGCTCTCTCAAAGTGGCCTCACCTGCTCCGGTTTTGGCTTCTCTGTAGCCAAACTGACCACAACCACCACACCCAGGGTGAGGAAAGACAGCATCATGGAGAAATACAGGTAATGGACGTCTTTTAACACTGCGGGCCTGTCATCCTCCTCATAGCACAGAGGCGCAGGGTAAACAAAATCCAACACCATGCGAATGCAGCCCACCAGCAGGCCGATAGCCAGGCCCCAGAATGCACCCTGAGGGGGAGGAGAGTCGACATTTCATTAGCCAATCACAGTAGGACTCAAAAAGTGACACAAAACAGAGATTTCTCACGTATTACCCTCACATTTTTTTAAAAAAAGGCACAAAAAAAACCTGAGGCCACACTATCTTACTTTCTCATTTGTCCTCTTCCAAAAGCAGCCCATGAGGAAGACGATGGAGACTGGAGGCTGAAGGTAAGTGCTGATGGACTGAATGTAGATAAATAGCTGGCCACCCTGACTGGCCTGGACGATAGGAATCCACATCACCGACACCACCACCAGCACGAGCACAAACACCCTGCACATTTAATATATGAGATCTGTCTTTTTAAATGCAAAATTATTATGTTCAGTTCTGCAAGGGCTTGCAGAGAATTGCAAACACCATCTATGTGTGCGTGAGTGAGTGTGTGTGTGTCTGTGTGAAAGCTAAGAAAAGGAAATCTGGTAAAGTCATTACTTAGGAATATGTGGAAAGAAAAATTTGTGGGGATTTGGTTTGGTTGAGCAGAAAAATGTAATAATATGTTAATATGTACTTTGGTGGATTATAAAGCTATTTGTGTTTACTTTTCAAATGCAGCTGAAGTGGGAAAAAATATCAAATATGCTGCATCAACTTCTAACCTTTAACTTAAGACCTCAGTGGAAAAGGCAGCCAGCAGGACAGCCTTCTGAAGAGAGGCAAACTCTTTTCGAAGTGTCATAACCTATCTTGACATGTTAAAAAAATGCCTCAATCGTTAATGTTGGAGGCTGCGACCAGAACAATACTTTTGCTTGTGTCTGCTTGTCCTGAGGTTGTAACATACCTGCCCACTATCATAAGCTCCCACTCGGATGCACGGGACCTGAATGTCTTCCACAGATCCATGGTGAAAATGGTGCTGGCACTGTTGAAGATGGAGGTCAGAGAGGACATGAGAGCAGCAATCATTACGGCCATCATCAAACCTCGCAGCCCTGACAGGGAAAACACAAAGAGAGCATCATAGAATAGATGAAGATGTGTGTGTATAGTGCAAAGGGCAGGACAGGAAGCAGTGTCTCACCTGCAGGCAGCAGCTCCATGACCAGTCTGGCATAGGCTGTATCTGTACAGCCCACTGGGTTTCCACAAATGGCTTTACACTCTTCAGGGTCTGCACACGCCACTTCATCTACACAATAAGATCAAAACACGCAATCTTATACATCCAGAATGTGTCATCCAACTCTATTGTCATATGCATCATTAGGCCATAAATACATCAAACACTCCTTGTAAAAGGGAAATGGACAATTGTGGAGAAGCTGTATGTTGAGCACATTTTCACAGATGTTGGCTCGATTCATTAAAACATACATTTCATGTTTTACCTGTGAAAAGTATCCTGCTGATCATGCCAGGCAGCATTACAGCAAAGAAAGGCAGGATCTTCAGGTAGGCTGCCAGCAATGAGCCACCTTTTGCATGGGTTAGGGTCTTTGCAGCCAAGGATCGCTGCACAATCACCTGCAGAGAATCACAGATCCACAGTTAACTCCCAGGGCCAAATAGTTAATGAATTATTAAGATAATCAGCAATGTAAGTAAATTTCAGTAAGGGGTTTTTAATGTGTATAAAATTGAGGGAAATCATTCATCTTGCTGTGATAACTCAGATGGCTGGCAGACATCAAAGGTAAGGGATTTATGTCCACACATTAGATACACTGGCTGAGCTGAGATGACAGGAAATGCTTCTTAAAATTAATCATCTGTCGTCTCAGGTTTGGTCTCTTGGCAAACTATCACTCCAATAGCATTTAAAAGGAATTTTCAAGCTCTCTGAAGAGCAAAACATGCCAAATTCTGAAGATTTTTTAGATGATGAGTCTTTCATATTTAACATCAGAGGAATTTGTTAGTACAACACAAACAACATAAAAAGTACCAAAATCATCATTAATAGATGAATGAACTCTTGACATATAACATCTACAATAAAAGAAAAAAGTTTTAGGTCAGTGACAGCTTCTCAGGGGCTTGTATGATCTTATTGCCCTCCCACTACTTTAAAGTCACACATAAAAGTATAATTTTGGTTTTTATCATAGTTTGGACATTTTTTAAAGTTGTATTGAACTTGCAGTCCTGTATCCTGTATCCTTAAATTGCTTTAATTTGTGAGAAAGTGCTCCATGTTTTTTTTTTTAAATGATATCACCTGGTCAGAGCACCAGTACCACAAGGAGGGGATGGACATGCCGATGATGGTGCCAGGCCAAGGCAGGTCAGAGTTCAGCGGGTCTCTGAACAAGTGGAAAGCGTCATCTCGGGGGATGCCACAGGTTGAGTTTGGCACGCGGTTCACAGGGATGGCGTTTCCGTATCCCTCCATCAGAGCATTCCAGCCTCCGACCTTCTGAAAGCCTCAACAGGTCAGACAGAAAAGCAGGATCAGACAAAATGGCATATAAGGTGCTGGTGATGTTAAGGTGTCACATGGAGTCAGATTTTACTTACTGAAGCCCATGAGCGTGAGAGACCCTGCCAGCATGATGGCAGTTTGAACTGCATCTGTGTAGATGACTGCAGCCAGACCTCCTGCAACACAAACCGCAAGAGCCGGAGACACAGAGAACAAGCAGTGAGCAATGCTTTTATGTCTATTTGTGAGAAAGAAGTGATCAAAACAGCACAAGAAAGAGGACAGGTACCTGCCACAGTGTAGATAGCAGTGATTGACAGCAGCAGCACCACAGCCACGTAGATGTTCCAGTTTAAGGCGAGCTGGATGAAGATTGCACCTGCGTACATGTCCACCTAAAGCCAGAGACACACACAGAGTGGGGAACATATACACAACAGCCCGTGAAGTAGCTGTGAAATTTTATCTATAGCATTAATGACATGAATCCTTGTACACACCTGATTAAATTGAATTTTGCAATTTTCACAATCTGTTTTTTTTAATTCAATTTAACTAAAATCACAATCTTTCCCTAACCTCAAAGGGATTGTCTGTGTTTTATTTATTGGGGGGGGTGCTAATCCCCAGTCAGTGTACTATGTACAGTAGATGCAATCAATGTGACCCAAGTTTGGAGAGGCAGCTGGAGTACCATAGTAGTTCAAGCTAAGTAATGAACTGCTGTGGGCATATTCAAGTCATGAAACTTAAGTTGTGTTGTTCCACTTTCAAAAGCTACCAGACTCCCTTGACAAAAACAGTAATTTTACCTTTATCATTATATGGGAGCTGCTCATAAAGTGTTGCTGCAATTGGTTAGTTTGATTCTTGTTATTGTGTGACTCTGGTGAATCTAAATTAAACTTTTAAAAAAATGAAATCACACAATAATACAAACAAACTGACCAGTGGAAGCAGCTGCCCACCAGCAACTCTGGTGTGTCGAGATCAAAAGTAATAATTTTTGTCTTTTTACGAATAGAGTCTGGTACTTTTGGAGAGAGCATGGCTGGATATAACAGCGTCAGTTTCCCGCTAGCAGCAGGTAAAGTTCTGAAAATGTTATAAATATAATGCATTTATAAAGATATTGTTTTTTGGGTGGCTAAAATGTGTTTTGCTGCTGCTCCCAGAGTTTATTGCTCCCACAGTTAATCCTACACCAGCAGGAAATGAAGCAATCAAGTGTTTTATTTACTTGAGCAATGTAGTGCAGGCAAAAATAGATCACGCTGAGTTTCACAAAAAAACAGAAAATTTATGGCTATGTTTGTGAATCGTATTGATTAAATTCCACAACATAGCCATAAACAACGGTGATAATATGATGCAAAGGGACACATGGTTCATAGATAAAAGAAATACAAACAATTCATGCAAATGGGATTTGATTTCATAACATGCAGGCAAAACAAACTGCAACAAACAGATGCTGTGGATTAGTCTCATACCGATATCTTTGTGAAGATGTAAATAAATAAGTACAGGACAGCAATAAAAAACTGTGTTCTTCGACCACCGAAACGCCTCTGCAAGTACTCCGGCATGGTTGTCACCTAAAGAAGAGAAGGCTCAGAGATGATTGTGAATAAATAAACAAAACAAAATTATACATTTGCACATGAGTGATAGTTCATGTGTGGATGCTTCACCCCAGAGGAGATGTAAATGGGAAGGAAGAGCCATCCCAGCAGCAGCACCATCAGCATACCCTGTCAATGAACATAAGTCACATTCAAACAGCTTATACTTGAAAAAAACAAAAAACAATGTTCAACATATAATCTTACAGAAAGAGTACATTTATACATTCTTACATTCCACTCATATGCAATAGCCCCAATTCCTGCTGCAGCTCCTGACCCTGCCAGGCCAATAAAATGTCCACTGCCAATGTTACTGGCAAACAGCGAGGCACCCACCTAAATATAGATGAAAGAGTCAGAAACTGTATTTCACTTTGAACCTCAGAACATTTTGCCCCCATCTACTTTTAAAATTTGAACTGATTAGAAATGGAGGCTCCGGCCTTTTGACTGCAGCAATAAAATCATACTTCAATTTGAGCCACAAAAGCTTCTGTCAATATCTGTCTGTTTGGATCAGACATCTCTTTTGTGTTTGACTCACCGGCCACCAGGCCATGTTTTTTCCAGCCAGAAAGTATCCATCCACTGTGCTGCGCTTTGTCCTAAACATGGACTGGCAGAAACATGAGGAAAAACTCAGAAAGATACAACTACAAACAAATGAGAAACGAGCAGAATGTCACTTGCATCATACACAGGATCCCAAACTTAGTGATAGGACAGCTCCACCATCAGCTCCACCCCGGTGCTTACCCAGAGGCCAACAGCCAGAACCAGCAGAAAGTAGACCACAAGCACCACTATGTCCACAGTAGCCAGGGTGGTCTCACTCACTGACGGAGGTGTCGGAGTAGGGGACATGGTGGTTCCCTCTGAAAGGTCCATTCTGTCCCCTGATGGGATAGTAAGGAAACAGAAATTTAATGCTTGGATTATTCAGCCTTAAACAGACTCCAAAGCCTGTATAAAAGTATTACAGTGTAGTAATATATGCTACTTTTGACCTTTCAACTTCAATAATTTGACACATTCATTTACTTTTAATTAACAGATTTAAACAAACATATGATGAGTTGTTTAAATCCAACGACCCAGCGGTTTATAATGTAGTCAAATATAAAAATGTAGAAAAAAACTTGCAGGTGGCAGAAGTATTCCCATCCTTAACTCTGGAGAAAGTACAAATACTACAATGCAAAAATACTATTACATTACATTCAACCTCACTAAAAGTACAAAAGTGTTATCAGCTGAACTACTGCTGTAAAAGTTGAACCTCAAATGTTTTTGCAAACTAAACATTCAAAGGTTTAGAGGGAAAATCCTCTTTAAAAACTAATAAACATCTGATACATGACAAGAGGACTCAGTGAGACATTGTTTTTAGATAACCTTGAACAGTTGGGAAAACTGGTGCGATTGTAATAATTTGTTGTAATTTCATCAGCAGAAGTTTGGTTGTTACTGTTGTTGCTGTTACATTTGAACATAAAATATAAATGAGAAAAAGCAACCAGAAACTGTAGCTGTTAAAAAAATGTATGGCAGTAAAATGTGTTTATTTGTATGATATTTCCCTCTTAAATGTGCACAATACTTAAATAATTGTGTTTATACATAACCACTGTTAAAATCATCTCCTTCCTGACATTAACATGCTGCAGACATCTTAATGCATTTGTCAATAATTTAACAATCTAATACCATGATGTAAAACAAGAGACTGTAAAAGGATCATTCCACACTTTTAGGTATTTAAAGGATCAGCTCACATTTGTTCAAGTTTGGCTTAAAACAGCATTCACATGCTCAACAGTCAAGAGTGGATTTTGTGCTCAAAGGACTTTAGTTTTGAAAGATTTTCATTTGATTTGTATAATTAAAAACACTGAAATTTCACATTAACATCAGATCCACACAGATTAAAAACTTTTGCACCATGTTGTGTTCATTTGGAGGGCAAAAACAGCAGAAATAATGACATCAAGAAAGTGGACACATGGAAATCTGTGTTTCGATAGTGTTTTATGACACTAATGAGCCCATACTTACAGAACAATTTGCTGATAGTCTCAGGAGATAATCACTGAAGTAAAATATTAATTTTTCTGGACACTTCTTGCATCTCCGACAAGCTTAGATGCACTGTATTGTAATCTCATGTCAAAGCCGGAATATCTTTTTCATTATTTAAAGTTAAAAAATTGAGACGTTTGTAATCTGCCAAAATGTTTTTACATGCAAAAAACATCTGAACACTGTTGAATATTTAAATTCAGACTCATGTCCTGCTCTTTCTTAAGCATGTGAGGCAGTTTCAAAACACAATTACTCATGGAGTTGCCACAAAATTAAACTTAACAGCAACTCGGACATCATTCAATGCCACTCCCTTTTTCCACTTTCACACTGTCTTTCCGAGTATTTTAAGGTAAATAAACTCACCTGTCGACAAGCTGTCACTGTGAATGATTCCAGCTGCGTTCCCTTGAGCTAAACAAAACAATGCAGCATGCCACAAACTACACGAGGATGTCAGTCACGAATCTCATGTTTGTTGAGAAGTTTCCTCCACCCGCCAAAGGATCAAACTCCACTTTTACACCACAAGGACGCAACAAGAGTTTAGTTAACGTGTAAGGGATTTATTACCCTTAACAGAGAGGGATTTGCACAACACACAGCTAAATGACTCCTGGTTAGGCTTTTAATGCATTTAAACGACAGACAAGATGTGGACAATTATATCATTATATTACAGCTACATGAGGGTAATGTGTGTGTGTGTGTGTGTGTATGTCTGTGCGTGCAGACACATGCAGGCTTATCTCACATGTAAAATACATTAATGTTACTCTGAGATTTTGCTGCAGCATGACAGATAAATTGTTGCGGCAATAGCAGGCGTGCCAGCTTCAGAGACAGAATGTTATCTACAGCATGAGAGTGCAGGAAATGTAAAGACAAAAGTATGTGAGGTCACTGATATGATTCCTTATTCACTGTCAATAATAAACCAGGAGATACAGCATTATCTCTTTGTAAAACAACGCATCTTAGAGAGGACTTCCGCAGCCTTTGTGCATCAGTTTTACAGAATACAAAAAGCAGACATCCAAGCAAAAGCAGATTTCATACCACTCTTTATAGTTGTAAGCATTGTTAGGACACAATACAAAATACAGACTTAACACTTTATTGGTCTTAAATAGACAGTACTGCTTTGGAGGTTTACAATCTGTAACATAAACAGGAAACGCAACTTAAACCTTTAGAAAACACATTAATCTAATCTTAATGATTTGCCTAATCAACTTAAAACTTAAAGACTATGCCTTTAGTTCTGCAGAAGCTGGTATGCTGCATTATTAATTGTTGTAAAATGATGGAAATTACTGCATCTGCTACATTACACTCAATGTAAATGTCAGCCTCTGTGTTCAGTCCATTTGATGCAATCAGGAAAAGAAATACATGAGAGTAACAAAGTGCTTCACATAGTATCTTGCAGCTCCCATTCTGTACAGAACAAATACAACATACCTCTGTTATAGTTTAAAGAGTATAATATCTAACAGTGGAACAAAGCTAAACATTCACATATTGCACGCTGCCAGCTGTTGGCTCCAAGTTATCCCACGTCAGCTTTCTGTGATTGGGGTGTTACGGTAATGACATGACACGGTTAAAAATTATCCTCAGAAACACTTAAAATTGTCTGTTGTAAAAACAAGAAGTAATAGCCAACTTCTGACCAACACTGTCTCATTTGTACAAGTTATGAACATTTGAATTAAGTATCATACTGGAACAAAACCATTTGGAAAAAAGCAATCATACTGCTGAAAACAATTTGGTTGGAACTTTTTTAGAAATAGTGAGGCAGAGACAGAGCAGCAAATGAAACAATCATCCATTTCATTGAGTGTTTACTTATGAAAATAAGCAACACTTAATCAGTAAATAATTTATGTTACATTCAGTGTGGTGGGTAGCTTACAAAAAATACACAACATTTAAACTAAAAGTAAAAACAAAGTCAGTGTTAATGTATTTCAATTAAACATCTATTTCAGGATAAAACCCATTCCTGTAAATCTATGTCTTATTCATCGATATATAGGAACAATCTGACTTTAATATACACACTGAACTCAGAGAAAGAAAACTTAAACTATGTTACTGAGTAACTATCTTTCAAATAGAGACACCCTGACAGTCAAACAAGGTTATTTCCTATGCAGCCTTAGCCATTTAAGTTTTAGACTCTGACAAAAATGGTTTTGAAGAGACATACAGTAGATATGGTACCACTGGTTTAAAGCTTAATGTCCATCTTTGATGCAAAAGTCTCTCCCTTCCTTATTTTTTTTTTTTATTAACACATGAAATCTTGTTTTTTGCTTAAAATTGTGCATTTAGTGGTTTTTGTTTGTGTTTGTCTATGTTGATGCATGTATGTACAGAATATGTATACAGTATGTCTGTGTCTATGTTCAGGTGTATGGACTGCATGACTGTATGATCAGTGTGTGTGTGTGCGTGTTTGTTTGTTTGTTTGTGTGTTTGTGTGTTTGTGTGTTTGTGCTTGTGTGTGTGTGTTTGTGTGTGTGTGTGTGTGTGTGTGTGTTTGTGCTTGTGTGTGTGCGTTACCAGGCCAGTGGTGAGGCCATTCGTGGACTTCTGGGGCTCTTCAGGCTTTCTGCAGCTTGCTGCTCACTGAGAGCTCTCTGTGGTGATGAAACAAAGATATTTATAAACTAACCTTAAAATTATTGTTAACATGGTTTTAGTAGCCTGAATGAAATGCACAGTCATGTTGTATGCATTGGTTTTTATTATAATTATCTTTTCTATCTGTTTTTATTATTTTTTATTGTGTTTATATTTCATCTATTTTAATCACCACTAAAATCTGTTAATAATTTTATGAATGAATCAACATAATCTTTTAAAATTTTAAAATTTTAACTTTTAAACTTCAAAAAATGACATTAAAAATTTTTAAGGTTTAATGTTTGCATGTATTTGAGCTTGACATAGCAATAGCATTGGAACTGCAACATACAATAATAAACAAGCATCAAATGCACTGTATTTGGCCTCTGCAGTGAAATGCAACAGTAATTTACATCAAATGGATAATAAATTTACTCGATTTTAAAGTGAATATTGGTGCTTTTAAAGTTTCAGTCCAGTAGGGCTACAGAGAAAATTATGCAGTTTAGAACTGAACATTAAATGCATTAATCAAATCCTGTTTTTTTATTCAGATGTGACGTCCTGTGCAACAGACACAATGACCTGCAAGGCTGCAGCACAGCGTTGAATACTCCGTGTCAACACAGCAGTTATATGTATCTCATTATTAGCTCTGCAGTGTGGCAGACCCTCTCACTACATCTTTAATGAAATTCAGCCTGTGTTGATTATTAAACACACTGCATGGGCCTTTCTAAAAAACAAAACAATGGAAGAGCAGACAGTCTAGGCTATAATGAGGTAATAAACACTCTGCAAATGTTGATCTGTAACCATTAAAACTGTGCATCACAAGCAGTTTGAAGAAAAATTAAGGCTTTTACAAACCATTAACTTTAATAGTTTTGGGAAGCTTAAAGGGAATTTCAGAGAATAACAATAACAATAATAGTTTTGATTATCACACTGTGGATGTGACAGCAGGAGTTATTTGAATAAATGAATGCCTGAATCTTCTTTGCTCACCTCAAACTTGCCCATGAACTCAGAAAAGATACCGAAGAAGGCCTCAGTGTTTGTGGCTTTGCCGTCTTCTCCAAAGTAAGAGGCAGTTTTGCAGAATTCTTCCAAAGCCCTCTGCTGCAGGGACTCCAGAGACTGAACTGCTGGGTGACTGTTTTCCAGGAAGTTCTGCACATACTACGGTCAAGGGACACAAAAGTTTGTTTATCTCCTCTGCTAAGATAGTTTTCTGGTTTTATAGACCTACATATGACAGTGGTCCACATCTCTCTTAGGCAGTTTTGTAAAGGATACACTCATGACGACAGCGAAACGGTCCTCAGAAGTCGCAGGCATCTTCTGACAGGCTGAGCGAATGTCTTGGATGGTTGTATGAAGGTCATTCATATCCGATGTGATAGTCCTCTGATTTACTATAGATAGGTATGTGTGTGTGTGCATGACAGGAAAATGGATGGTGAATGAAAGAAAACTTTAAATCAGGTTTGAAACAAAACAACAATGACAGATGGATCCTTAATATATGCTCAGTATATTGAAAACTGTTCTCAAGCTACAGAGCACAGATTAAAGGAAAACGTATGCACCTTTGGCTGCAAGAGGAACCATGGTTAAGTCTTTGGAGAAATCCAAAACTTCAGGAAAGTGCTGACACAACGACTTGACCAGAATATGTAGAAATGTTGACTTCCCGTCCACTGTTTTAGTTGTGCTCAGCTGCAGAGGACACAGTGAAGATATTAACCCCATGAGCACAACATTGTGAGAAAGATAACAACGAATGTGCTGAAGTACACAAAAATTAGGTCACTTTAAAAAAAAAAAAAAAAGAAAAATGAGCCACAGGCCTTTTAATGTTAACTAATTTTATCTGATAAATATTATTAACAGGAGTAGAGTATCCCTGTTTTACTTCATGATGTACCTCTGTAAGGAAGTTGATCTTGAAGCCTGTCGTCTTGTTGGTTTTAGGCTGGCTATTATTTAAGTAGTTCCCCATCGCCAAAACAAACTAATGAAAGACAGAATGCAGCAAGCAGAACTGTAACACTGTAAAACAACTAATTTATTAGCTAACTCTCGTCAAGTTTTCAAATGCAACAATGTCTTTCATTTCTCATGTGCACTCATTAAATAACCCTTTTTTAGACTTAAAAAAGCTTTGCTCTTGATTTTTTTGCTTCATGGCAAAGTAAAAACACATTAAAATAAAGTATACTGTATGCCTAGCTGCAAAAGCAATATTTCAGTAGCACTATTTGTACAAACAAGCAATATTTATCGTCGTAACAGCAGTTTTTTAATCATAAACAGCTAAACACTAGATGTTTGTTTGTAATGTACTTTGCTGAACAGAAGGCTACCTCCAGTATCTTAGCCAGCTTCTTGCTTGTCTTCAGCTCTACTGAAGCTTTGTACAGGCATTCATATGCTCCCCTCAATTCCTCTGTCTTCTCCTGCAGAGAACATTTGAAGAGGAGGCTCTGCAGGCGGGTCTTGTATTCTGGTACCGATAACATCTGTCAGGGGACACAGAGCAAATAAGTGAGCAATAGGAAACACAAATACGGCGAAGACTCAGGCAGTAAACACAACATGCAAAGCAAATGGCTGTACCTGCAACACAAACTGGTCTGGCTCACTGAGTTTGCTGGGGTCCTGTCTGTACTCTTCATACTTTTTGACCTCCTCTGCATCAGGGGCATACAGAAGCAGCTGCTTGATGTGGGATGACTCCAGCCTATCAGTGGACATATTCATCAGCACCTGACGCAGCTCTCCAGGAGACAGCTTCAGGTGGGCTATCAGGATGGCTGGACGTGAAAAGAACGATTGATGGAAATGATGAATTCCTAACTCTGAACCTTAATGTGGGCTAATAAGAGATAAAGGGGGGAAAGAAATCGTAGCTGAGATTTTTAAAGGGTTAAATTTCATGTGATTAATACTTACAGGCATTGTAGGCCTTCTTATGGGACAAAATTTCGATCACATCTTTCTTTTTGAAGGTTTCTAGCTGTGGAGATGGCTCTGGAGCAGGCACTAAAAATGGGACCAGAGTCAGAAAAACACCCTGTTGCTAATCAAAACTAGCAAGTGAGCACAATTAAAGCATAACCTTAGCTCCCACTATTATAGTCCAAACTAAAAGAAATATTGGGATGTAGATTCATTGACTTAATAATCACACTCCACAGATGCAGAAATGCAAGAACCTAAATAATGATATGCTAAGAAATAATGGTACAAATGATGTGATGGTTAGCTGTGTTTCCATTTAAAGTACTCAAGATGTGCATACACCATTTGAACTCACTCGAGCTCTTCTGGGTCCCAAAGTGCAGCTCCAAGTCCAGATACTTCACCATGTCATGCAGTTTCTCATAGTCAGAATTTGCTCCCAACTACCGAAGACATGCAACAATACATGAATTGCAATTACATTATTCTTAGACTATTTTCAATTTGGAATTCATAATCTAAACTATGTTGCACTTTTAAGAGGTTTGGCTCCCGATCTCTGAACCCTGCAAGGCTCACCTGTCCCCAGATGGTTCCCTCTGAGTTCTCCACTTGCTCCCAGCGTAACCTCTTCACGCTCATATGGTTTGAGTCCATCCTGGAGAGTGGAGGCCTGGGCAAGGGTGGAGGGGAGCAGGGTGGAGGCAGGGGTGGAGGTGGTGGGGGCTCCAGATGCTCTGCTGGGTCCGAAAGAGAGTGGGGGAGGGCCTGGGGCTGACCATGGGATTGCTTATGGTGGGACTGAGTTGGGGGCTGGTGTGGGGACTGCAGCAGATGATGTGAGGGCTGAGACTGCGGACGAGTGGCTTGGGTGGTGGACTGGATTTGGTGTTGGGATTGGTGGTGTTGAGGCAGGGGCTGGAAAGTGGAGAGGGTGGGCTGATGTGGCTGGAGGGGCTGAAAGGTGGAGAGAAGGGGCTGAGGCCTGTGTGGCTGCTGGGGAGGGTGGATGACGTGAATCTGGTGTTGGTAATCCTGCGGAGGGGGCTGTGGGGTCATATGGTGGATGTGATGGATCTGAGGTGTGCTGGAGTGGTGGTGGGTTTGCTGGATAGAGTGGGGTCTTTGGGGAGAGGGTTTGGTGGGCTGGGGATGATGGGTTTGGTGGATCTGCTGCTCTTGGTGTCTCCCTTGCGGTGATACTTGGGTCTGATGATGACTTTTTAGACTCCTTCGGCTCTGATGGGAGTGGCTGTCCCGGTTTAGCTGAATTGGAAGGGAGGCTGGCTCTTGCTGGGCTTGATGCAGAAGCTCTGTGGAGGAGTGATGGGGCTTAGTTTGGTGCATCTGGTGGGCTTGATGGAGCAGCTCTGTGGAGGAGTGGTGGGCCTGGGGTTTGTGCATTTGATGCAGCAGCTCAGTGGATGAATGGTGTGCTTGTCCCCGATGCATCTGGTGAGCTTGATGGAGAAGTTCAGTGGAGGAGTGGTGGGGCTGCATTTGCTGCATTTGGTGAGTCTGCTGCAGAACCTCTGTTGAAGAATGGTGGGCCTTGGTTTTGTGCACCTGGTGGAGCATTTCTGATGACGAGTAGTGGGCATGGGCTTGCTGCATCTGCTGGAGCACATCTGCAGATGAGTGGTGGGCCTGGGATTGTTGCAACTGATGGAGCATCTCTGCGGAGGAGTGATGTGCTGGGGCTTGGTGCATCTGGTGGAGCATCTCTGCAGAAGAGTGGTGGGACTGCCGTCTCATGCCCTGATGGCTTTGGTAGATGCCCTCAGAGTACTGACCTTGTTGGCTTTGGAGGGCTGTTTGTTGGGGTGACGGCTGGTGTGGAGGTGGGGCGGAACGGGACAGTCGCCGGTGGTGATGAGCTGGGTGGGCCTGTTGCTGCTGTGCTTGGCGAACCATATACAAGGGATGGTTAGCATGGTGATGGGTGGAGTCTGTAGAGGGGAGCGGAGGTAAGGACTGGTGGAGTTGCTGAAGAGGCAGCGGTGAGTGAGATTTTTGCTGCGTTGGCTGGTTAGGCATCGAGTGGTGGCTCTGGTAGATCTGCTGCATCTGTTGCTCCTGATACGCTTGTTGCTCCTCATAGGCTTGACGTTCCTCGTAAGCTTTTTGTTCCTCGTACGCTTTACGCTCCTCATAAGCTTTTTGCTCCTCATAAGCTTTACGCTCCTCATAAGCTTTTTGCTCCTCGTACGCTTTACGCTCCTCATAGGCTTTTTGTTCCTGGTAAGCTTGAAGCTCCTCAAAAGCTTTTTGCTCCTTATAGGCTTGACGTTGTTCGTAGACCTTTTGTTCTTGGTAGGCTTGACGCTGTTCGTATGCTTGTCTCTCTTGGTAGGCTTGTTGCTCCTGGTACATTTGTTGCTCCTCAAAAGCCTTTTGCTCCTCATATGCCTTCTGCTCTTCATAAGCCTGTCTCTCTTTGAAAAGTTTCTCCTGATAAGCCTGTTGTTCCTGATAAGCCTGCTGCTCTTGGAATAGTTGTTGTTCTTCATAGGCTTTTTGTTCCTCAAACGCCTGTCTCTCCTTAAAGGCTTGCTGATCCTCATAGGCTTGTCTTTCCTGGTAGATTTGTTGCTCCTGGTAGGCTTTTAACTCTTGTATGGTAGCATGGACCTGCAGGTCCTCTCTTGTGGGCATCACTTTGTGTAAAGAGTGGCGTTTGGGTGGTGGATTACTGCGTGGTGGCGGTGGGGGCGGGGGGCCAGATTTACGGCGGATGGGCACATATGCTCTTGGGGAGTGTTCAGGGGTGTAGCTAAGCTGTTGCTGCTGTTGCTGTTGTTGGTGCTGAGACTGAGTCTGTGCAGGTGCTGGAGGGGGAGGAGGCGGGTCATTGAACTGAACTGGCGGTGGCGGCGGAGGGGTCATTGGCGGTGGAGGGATGTGGTCGGAGGAGGAAGAGTAAGTGAGGGAGGATGCATTTTCTTCTCCACTGCTGCTCTGAACATCACTCGGGCTGCTGAGCTCGGGAGCCACAAATCCTCCATTTTCGTCTTCATCTACCCCCAACTCCTCATCATTATCCTCATCATCCTCATCTGGGAAGCCCATCTGCACAACATCCTGGCATTAACACCAATTACACTTCATTAGCCCTTAAAAATACATGTGGGTGTTTCTTACAACTAGGCAAGTTCTACAGGATCTCCTTGATAAATTGATCTCAAAAGCTGTGCATACATGTTAAAATTTGAAATCCTACCTTTACATTTGAATGACAGCTTTGGTTCTTGTCCACCACCCAGTTTAGGCTCTTTGCATCAGAAGTAACTGAGCAAGGTGTATTACTTATAAAACTCTCATTCAGCTGTTGAGTTTTGCTATGTGTTTGAGCTGCCAATAAATTCTTGACTTTCATAAGACTTTAATGGTCTTTTTTACACCATTTCTTTTTTTTTCTTTTTTTAATTTAATTGGATCCCTGATTGTATTTTTAACGACTGTTTTAATGGTGTTTTAAACCATTTCTTTTTTTGTAATTGGATCCCTGATTGTATTTTTAACGACTGTCTGAGGTCAAAGTGCTTAACCACAAAACTTCACTGAGGTAAACCAGCTTTACAGCACAACATATAAACTTATAAAAGGAAGAAAACCTGCTGTATCTTTTATGCGAGACAAGTTGACCCCCAAAAATTCTTTTCTTAACTTAGTTTTTATTTAAATCTAAAGTTTTATATTGTCCCCTTTTGTACAGGAGAGTACGTACTGTACCCATTCTGTAGGTGTATGTGTGTTAAAGGGTCTGTCCTATTTTACATTTGGAAGCAGGGCTTGCATTAGAGTACCTCAGGGATTTAGTGTGCTGTACAATGGAGATTAAACCCGCTAGCACCAGAAACTATGGACCCACCAGTGTTTTCACAAGAAATCATACAGTAAATACTGGCTTGTTAATTTAATTAGTGTCTAAGTAAGATGAAGAGAATGGCTGTGTGTGGGGAAACTGGTTTTGTAGTTAAAAACAACATTTTGGGTATCAAATGTGTCCTCACATTTGCAAAAGTTAAATTTAAGCTACTTGCACCCTGACAAGTAAAAATGTTGGTAAATAGAACAGGATACATGTGGAATCATTTCCTCTTTCTACACAAAGCAAAACAGCCAACTTGGAGCTTCATCTCTCTTCTGTCTTATGTTTCTTTTAGCTACTGAATGATCAAGTTATCAACAGGGTACAAGATGTGCACATAAAAAGTTAATGATTAAAACTGTTGTCATTATGTTTGAGAACCGATAACATCTGAACACATACATGCTTATATCCACATGATAATTAAAATGTTTATTGCATTCAAGCTATCAGCTAATCCTTATAAATTAGATGTATCAGAAGTATTTCATAAAACTGAGACATGCATTCCTGTGACTTTACCTCCTCATAGTCATTCTCAGGGGTGAGGAAGTCATCAACAATGGCCACCCTCTGTCCCAGTTGCTCGCTGAGAGCATCCAGAAATCGATCTGTGTCTTCTGAGCGCGGAGGTTTAGAGAAGGTGTAACGCCGCTTGCTGCTGCGGTGGGGGGGTGGGCTGGATGGGTAGTCAGGGGGCTCCGGAGGTGATGGAGGGGGGCTGTCCAGGCTGATGTAGGGGTTGGACTCTCCACTGTTTTGGCTCGTCAGCCCTGATGAATAGAACTGGGCTGCAGGGGGGCTCGGAAGAGGCTCTGGCCAGGATGTAGGAGGTGGGGGGCCTTTACGGCTACCTGTGATAAGCAAGGTACATGTGGACAAAAAATAGGGACAAATAAAACTCTTTCATGAGATGTGTAATTCAATAAAGTGTGGGTCTTCTCACCTTGTAATTGTACATCAATCCTATGAAGAGGTACTTTACTCTTCATCAATTTGTTCAATATTTTTATTTTCCCCCCTTTACAAAAATCAACATGAACATATTTTTTCTTTTACAAAATTTCACAACGATAATTTAAATGTATCAAATTGTGTTTGTATATAGGTAAAAGGAGGCTTTCTCTTTAAAAAAAATAAATGTAAGTATCTGCATTTCGAAAACTTGAGAGCATGTCCCACAGAGGAGCTACAAAAAACACTAGTATGTTTGTAGTTGATCTTTAACTGTGAGGTTTCTGGTTCCACTTCCACCATCATATCCTCTTTATGGGCTTCAGTGTTTCTTGACCATACATGACTATCTGGTTCTGCTCAACTTGGACTAAACATGACAACGTTTCTGTTTCACTCTCATCAGTGTACTTTGAATCCCTGTCTAAGAGCAGCAAATCAGTCTTTTAAGGATACAACTCATGGGATAAACAATTCAAGTGAAAGACGGCAACATGTTTAAAAGAACCTCTCTTTATCAAGGTGTCAGTTGTTTAATGAAACTCTCCCCTCATGTGTGATGCCAGCTGTAACCCTTCCTGCTCAGGTCCTAATCCAATAAAACTAAAACTAACCATAACAGTGGGATGAAAACCAGTTCGAGAAAAGTGGGTTGTTTTGTGACTCTGCAATGCTGTGTGTTTATGTACAGCATGAAAGCACAAAAAATGTGTCAATGTAAAATTCAAGGATATTCAGTTGAGTCG
>JAQNCA010000011.1:4793406-4813158 GCA_029783725.1 Acanthurus tractus
TCAGGTGTGTTGGAAGAGGGACACATCTAAAACATGCTGGATAGTGGCCCTCGAGGACCAGGATTGGCCACCCCTGCCATAGAGGATGAATGGGAGAAATGAGTTTGATGGTGCTCCCGTGAAATCTTTTAGAGGGCCATAAAAAATGACGCATACGGCCCACGGGCCGTAGTTTGGGGACCACTACTTTATAAAATAACAACACAAAGGCTGATGTTGCTGATTTCCTCAGATAGCGCTGACTTATTTTCTAATTTTCAAATACTCAAAATAAAAAAAGGATAAAAGTTATAAACTTCAAACTTTCTGCATAATCACCTGGAGTGTTGAACTGCATGTGCACGTAACAAGAGCTATGTCACCCATCTCCTTTTATCTAAGGCCATGAACTTATCAATCACACCTTTCACCCCCACAATTACATGACTAACATAAAATGTTAATTTGCACAGTAACTTGACATGCCAGTTGGTGTTTTATATGGCACATATATATCACATTAACAGCCCAAACAATGCAAGATTTCATTTTTCCTTTTTAGCCACTTTTCTTTGTTCACCTGTGCTGGAAGAAGTTCTCTAGAGCCTTGCAGATGGTGTACCTCTCCTGGATGGTCAGCAGGTGCTCCAGCTGCTGTCCGAAGGTGCGGCCATGTACCCGGATACTGGGGGGCAGAATCTCCGCTACCCACTGCAGGGAGCTGAGCACAGGGGAGCGGGCACGTTCTGTGGGAACACCACCTCCTACAAGTTCCTGCTCTGCCAGGGTGAAAGTAGGCGGGCCATCCTCCACTACCAGAGTGGGCATGGCACCGCTTCCCTGGAGCATGGACACCACCTTCTCATGGGAGGAGGTCCTACAGGCAGACACATGGACACATACACACACTCTGACGGACTTTTAACTGCGTTTATCAATTATATTTTAAAAAGGAAGGCCAATGTCACAATTTAAATTTCCTTTTTTTTTAAAAAAAATACATTCCTGCTTACTGGTGTGTAAAGTAAACGTGTGAAAAACTTTCTGGATTCTGCAGAGGACATCACTGGAGCGTGTCATTTGTTTGTCCTCTAACTGAAGCTATTTTCAGGAAACTGTTGTTTTTCTATCAGAACCATCTGAAATGAGATTTTTCTTCTCCCTTCAACAACTGCATGAGCTCTACAAGCATCACCCTATTTAATTCAGTTCAATTCAATTTTATTTACATAGCGTCAAATCACAACAAAGTTGTCTCAAGACACTCTTTTATGGTAGCATGGACCTGCAGGTTATGTTTACTTGTACATTTAGTTCCTTTCCACTGGATTACATTTAGAACATACATTTTTTTATGCAGAGTTTGTACATGTAATTTGTAAAGTCAGTGGAAGTGAGAGCTCAACCTCATGTCCAGTCCATTGAGAAACAGGATGCGGTCTCCTGGCTTTAGACCTGCTTTGTCTGCTGGGCTTCCTGCATAAAGAGAAGGAGACATTACAACATTGTGAAACTTATTTACTGCATTGAACCCATTACTGAGACGCTCCAGCTCCAGTTCTGTGTCTGGTCTAAAATAATAAGAGGAGAATTTACCTAATATACTTGTTTTTACTCCACCACTGCCAAATGCAGAAACTAAACATTAGACCCTCAAGCTGTGAGCACTAATAACCACTGAGTCACCATGAAGTTAAAAGACCAGCAGAGTGGTAGAGCTTAGTGAAGCTATTTTAAAGTTTTGTTAGAATCTTAAATGTATTACTGATGTTATTATGATGAAAAAAACTAAAACTACATAAATAACAACAGCTTGATCATTTACTTACACACACACACACACATATTAGCATGAGTAAACACTAATTTTTAACTTACCAGGGATGACAGAGTCAATCCACACTGGAGCATGGCCTCTAAGAGTGAAGCCGAAGCTCATGTTGCCTTTACACACTCTTACTGTCCTACAGAAACAAATGTGAGCTTTGATTAAAAGCAGGAATAAGACCCCAGCAGAGACCCTAAACTAAAAGAACAGGAGGTAAAACACTCTCTGTCTCACATTTTTACTAAAATTGCATGACTCATACATGAATGGGGTAATGTTTATAGTTTTCTACAATAAGATAGTGCTTGATTTGGAGTAGAAATCTAAAATGAGGTACTTAAAGAAGTATTCTGGTGTTTTTAAACCTGGGGCCCTATTTTTACACATGGTGAAATGGGCAAACACAACAAAGTTCTTTAAGTTCTATATCTTTAGTGATTCTTCAGGAAACATTATGAGAGCAGAATAACAATATCAGTGTCCGGTGGCAAAAACAAGCATGTTCAGCGGACAAACTAAACATGGTCATAGCTACCCCAAAGGACTGCGTTACAGCCATGTTTTTCTTTCACTCGAGTCAATTTAAAGGACCATTTTCAAATCTTTTGGTAAGAAAAACTCAATAAACAGCAAAACATGTAAAAACACAGGAATTCCTTCGTGAGTAAAAGTGGTACTTTCTATAACTCACTACAAATAGAATTCAAAAATGTGCTCACAAAGTCATCTGCAAATAATACAACTTAACAGACAAGCTCCTCCATCCTGACAAAAACTGAGTCCAACTGTGACCTCCTGAAAATTTCCATATTCAGCAGACTACTTTAAATTCTCACTCTGCATGAACAACCCCACTTAAATATGGACAGCATATCCCTTGGGAGTCATGTAACATCCTCATATCCTCATAAGCCAGAGCCACAGAGGAGATTAGCAGTGTTTTTTTTTCCCTGCGATTTAAAGACATGGTGATGGGATGTTGGTAATCATGTTGTTCACATGTTTTTTTCCTTTTTTTCTTCTCCGTTTTGATTTCGTTACCAAAGCAGAGAACAAATTGACATCAATTCGGAAAACATACAACAGGAACAACGTCATAGCACATGAAGAGAGCCACAGATCAGGCATGGCTGTCTAAACGGGTTTATGTTCCCATTGACTTACCCACCGAAGGGTCTATTTTTCACTCAACTCCTACTCATCTGGATTCATATAAATTCCATGCTAACACAGGAAGACCTTTTACATCACTTTTTAGATGGAGTGGTTATAAATTTGATCAGACGTTAGGGGAGAAATGATGTTATTTGAGGAAAAGGGTTTTCTTTGAAATATAAAAATGAGCTGAACTGTGTTAATGGGCAATAAAAGCTGTGACTCCTGTTGATAAAAGGCCAAAGCTGTCAGGAAGTAAAAAGACAGGATGTGCAAAGAAAATCCTGGGATATAAAAATAGGCATTATTACCACGTGACATTTCATACAGACCTGCAGTTGGTGGTGGTGGTGCCGCTGGAGTGCCCAGCTATGAGTGAGGTGGTCTTGCGCATGCCGCGGGCTGGGGGGACCACGCCTTCCTCTGCGTGGGTGCGTGGCACTGAACTGGCGCGGGTGGAGACCAGTAGGCGTTCGGGGTGATCCTCACTGCGGCTTCGGCGAAGGTGGTTACGGCTAGGGTCGCTGAAGCTCCGCCCTTTGAGCCGGCTCATCAGGCTCTGGGAAACCACCTCATCAAAACGCTCCCGGTGTTTCTTGGGAATGAAGATCCTGGCAAACATGGTGGGATCAGACACAATTATGAATTGAGGAGAAAAACCTGAGGAGAGCAGAGGTGGAGAGGCGTCCTGTTCAACTTCTCGTGTGTCGTCACTGACAGGACAGTTTCTACTTTTCTACATGAGAGCAGTGTCACTCACACTGAAAGGTTTGCAGAAAAAAAACTCAGCAACATCAAAGCAGCATTTTGAAATCCCCATAAAAATCCAAAATTCCTTATCTTAATCCTTCAAGCCAGCCATTGTCCAAAGAATCCAAAATAACCAGAGGGATTCTTGTTCTGATTACGTATTCTTCCAACAGCAGGATTTACTTAATTGGTTCAAAAATAGTTCATATCGTCTCATGGGAGGGCCGAGGCAGGTAAAAGGGATTGGTCCAACATTAGTTGGTGTGCATGTGTGTGAGAATAAAAGCGATGAGAAAAGGGCTCTGTTTGTAGCAGCTGCAGGTAAAACTGTTCAGTACCAGTGACAGCTCACAGCTACTGTGTGAAAAAAGGAGGAAGCTCAGAGCCGAGCCACCTCTGGGAGAAAACGCTCCAATCCCCATTTTTCATTCTCCCCTCCCATAATCAACTCTCAATGTCTTTTTTCCTCTTAAAGGGAAAAACCCACCCAGAGATACTCTCAGATATCAGTTTGTGATGTTTAGTGTGTTTCAGGGGTGGCGTTGTGGGCGTGGTGCACCCACTTTCCTCCAGTCGGTTTTGTGTGCTGCATCCACAGAGATGAAAAGAAACTGTCCAGTCAAACTAATCAAAGACAGCTTGTATTTCAAATGCAGAGGCTGCCTGGAAAAATTGATACCGCTGCGTCTCAAAGACATATTTCTCAGACTGTTATACATCAGGACACTGTTGTAAAGTGGAAAGAAACAAGCCTTTTCTGTCTGCTACCTTCCTACTAACACTCAAACCTGACATTAATCACTGGCGTTTACGACTGTTTCCCCTCGTTAAGCTCTCTCATAGCTGTGCTGTCAGCTGATGTGCTTTATATTTGGCCAATTATCTGCAAGAGGAAGAAAATTACATAACAAAACAACTGAAATGACCCAGAATTGGAGGAATCATTACCAATAACTGTGTTTTGAAAAGTGTTTTGGGTTGTTTTTCCTCTAACTACAGGTCTTTTCACATTTTTCTTTATCTTTCATCCGTGCTTCTCTGCAAACCTCCATCTCATTTGTCCCTTTCCTCCTTTGCATATCATCCCTCCTCATCCCGCCTACAAAACGATGCTGCCTCCATCATCTACACAAACCTCTCTCTATCTATCTGTCTTCAACATGAATCTCCTGAGTTCCTCCACTGTGCAGAGGAGATAAGAGTGCTTTGGTTTTTCAGAGCACGCCAGCTCCAATGTGCATCCAGATACACAGCACAACTACTTACTCAAACGCTGCTGTTGAGGATAAGGCTCTGCAGTGCAGTTTGATTTTCAAAGCTGTCACAGTCCCTTTGCAGGTACATTTGGGAATATTGTTAGGAGTTGAGGATTGTAAGTCTCTATTCGATGGTTTTATTAAAAAAAAAGGGAAAAAAAAGGGGAAAGCAAGGATTGAATTTCAATTAAGAGTGAAACACAAGCTGAGCTGCCTTCTTACCAATATCTAAAAATCCAAAGTTGAGGGAAGTTCACAGATTTTTCCTCCTCTGGGACCTTCTGACCTAGACAGAAATCTGACTCTAACTAAACTAAAACTGACTAAATTTTGCTGTCTTATTCAAAACATGTCTGTAATTACATTGGATGACTCACATCCAATTAAAATTATATAACATATGCAAAGCCAATTTGTGTGCTGCTTAAAAAAAAAAAACATATTTAAGCATTCAAGACAAATCAGACTTATGAAACATATTTTGGTTGTTGCACTGGTTTGTTATTTGACAACAGAAGTGAACAATGACTGAGAGCATTAAACACATTTCTAAATCTACTTCTCAGCTGCATTTGCTCTTCCAAATAATATGAATATAACAAGGCTGTTTGCAGTCTTTGCTCAGAGTCTCATGTCCAATTACTACAGTATAATGAAGCTTAATCGTCCCTTAACAGTTTGCAGTCAAAAGCTCCTCCACAACAGTGCAGTTTCTCCAATTCTGTGGTGTCATTTACACAAATTACAGTCACATGATGGGAGTGTAAAATGCTAATTCATTGTGTGTGTGTGTGTGTGTGTGTGTTTGTGTGTGTGTGTGTGTGTGTGTGTGTATGTGTGTATGTGTGTGCCACCTGATAAGTATGTGATATTTCTTTTGAGTAAATCCATCTATGGAAACACTGCCTGTTTCATAAGAAAATACTTTACTGTCAATAACATCAACAACAGGCTGTCTGGTACAAAATAAGTCAATGCAGTCATTAACAGCATTAATTTAAAGAGACACACTCTGTATGCTTATGATTCAGTAACTGAAACCTGTAACACGAAAACAACAAGAACAACTCTAATCAGATTGAGGAAAAAATGTGCTTCCTTGTGCTTCTTGATCTCATAGCTGCATTCATGCTGTCAATCAAACTATTTTATAAAAATAACTGGAAAAGTGACTCAGGTTCTTTGAGTTACATAGTTTTAACAACTTTCCAGAGGAGTCAAAAAAAGGTACCATTTTAATTATTCCCTGATGCCTGAACTTTGCATATTGGCTGAGACCAAGCAACTATCTGATACCAGTTTATTTAAAAAAATACATTTAAAACTACACTTACAACTGTGTACTAACCTTGTAGATATACAATATGATTACTATCTTAGTTGATGATTTATGCTTAAAGTTACACAAGTTGCTTGCCATACATGAAATTGGGTACTTTTATTATAAAAAATCTATTTAATCGCCCACAGGTTTATTGGATGCTGCTGTGAATAGCAGGATCCTGTTAAATAATAAATTGTGTTACATCACAATAGTGCATAGATTTGTGTGCTTGCCAGTGCACAGTCCAGCATTTTAGGCAGTGTTAAAGCTTTCCCATACAGGTATCATTTTTTCTTAAAACTAGGAATGAAAGTAGGAGTCCAGCCTTTGCTTAAGCTGTAGAGATTGTTAGAAAATGCCTCATATTAGTCCAGTCAATTGTACATAAAAATATGCAAATTTGTTGGTAAAAGGCAAATGTGCATCAGTATGTGGGCACTATTGAAAGGATAAGCACTGCAATATATACTATTTCATCTTACTATCTTACTATGAAGACATTCATTTAAATAATACTTCAGGGAAGTAGCGCATGTAGGTTGACAGTGATTTAGTGAACAATTTGTTAATGCAACAAAACGTTGAAACTTTTCCCTCGAGCGCTGCAACATGCTCTTCTTCGAGACCCCATATGGTAAAGCAAGGGGAGAACTAAGAGGACTCTAGCTAGAGATATGACATGACAACTTGAGCAGTAAATAAATCCACACTCAGTAAACTTCGCCCATAGCAAGACAGAGTGAGTGACAGAGGAAGAAAGAGACAAAAAACATGGTAAAAAAAACTGGCAGGCAGACAACCCGTCAGAGGAAATGGATTACTATGAAGAATGGCAGAAAAAATACTGCAGAATGAGATCTGAAGACACAAGCAGTAATATATGGCAGAGCAGAAGACTAGAAAAGATAATAAGTGGAGAACTAGAGCTCTTTCTAGGCCAGGGTCATGTAACTATTGGGAATGAAGCAGGCTATGTAGGCCACACAACTTTCCCAAACAACACTCATACATCATCATGGCTGCTCAGACAAGAAGCAGATAGGGAAAACTATACAGAATAGGGCCATTTAGGAAGAATTTATGGCTCTCACAGGGCCTGACTCTATTTATTCGATCAGTTTTTGACCTCTTTTACCTCTATCACCTCCACACCTCTCAGTGATGGCACAAGCTCAGTCAAAAAAATCATTTCGCTGTTCAAATCTTGTAACCTGGCCAAAACACGTGATCAGAAACTTCACAGCTTTCCTCCATTGAAGTTGGATGTAGGCCTTGGGATGCCCTCAATTATAAGGAGGGCGAGAGAAGTCTATAATTAGGTCTGGAGGAGGGGTGGATCAAGGACACAGCTCACAGAGGGATGAATGACAATTGCAATCAGCCGGTAAACTCGTTACAAGAACCATGATTATCAGACCCACTTCTGATCAGCCAACAGCTGGACCAGTTATGAAATCGCAAATACAACAGGACACAGAGAGGAGATACAGAGCTTTAGAAAGGAGAATATAACAAGAAAAAAATGTCTTAGTAGTAGCAGAGTTGGGCTTTGCAAAGATCTATCCGCTTGTTCATCAAGTTTCCCGTACAGGAGACACATTTAGAGTCAGCACAGGGTTTCATATTTTTACATGCTGATAGAAAAAAAAAAAAAATCAATACAAATCTTGATAACAGACACACAAAGAGCTGTGCACAAAAATACTTTGGCAACTTCCGATACAAGTCAGCACAAACAACAAAAAGCACAGCGAACACTGCTGAGATCAAAAGGAAAAGTGCCATACCGAAAGTGTCTGGAAAGGCTCCTGTCCCTTCCCATGGCTCTTTGGGGGCTTTGAGGAAGTGCCTGAGCTCAGTTAAGCAAAGCAAATGCCTCTCCTCTATCCTGGTGAGTCCCCATCTAGTTTAAACCAACAAACTCTCCTGGACAAAAAGGAAGGAGGAAGATGAGAAAGGGGAAGGTGATCCGGATCTCAAAAGTGCTTGCTGCAGGTTCGGAAAGCAGCCAGATGAAGAAAGAGACAAAATGAGAGAGAAGGAGGGAGCAAAATGAAAGAGTGGCTGCGGTTTACATCCCTCCACACCTCCAAAACATCCTCAGGCAGCATCATCAGCTGTTCTCCAACTTTATGCTTGGGACAGCACACTTCCTCTGTTCCCATCTTTTGCTCCAAAGACATCAGGGTCAAGGTCACCACAGGTTAGAGCTCCCAGTCACAGGTAAAGGATAATCCTCGTCACCGAGTCGTCCATCATTCACTCGGCAGTAAGAGGTAAGCGAGTGACAAATCTTCTCTTTCCTCAGTGGAGGAGGAAGGAAAGAATGAGATGAACAGAGGAGTACGTGAGGAGGGAGAGAGGAGAGAAGTGGAGGAGTGAGGAGAGCCCCAGTGGAATTTAATAGGCAGGTCAGCACAATGACTGTGTGAGTTTGCAAGAACCAACAATTTGCAGAAGTGAACATCCAGTCACATATGTGTGACACATGCTCACTTGCAGCCTTCATGACTCTTATTTAAACATTTATATGACATCTATCTGAATGTATCCAAGCGATTCTAATCCTAAACAACTTAACTAATGCATAATGATCTGCAAAACACAGAAAAACTTTGGAAATTAGATAAAAACAAAAGGGAAAAAAATGTTGCTGAGCCTTAATCCTGCATTCAGAACAC
The DNA here is from genome assembly GCA_029783725.1 of Acanthurus tractus. Classification (NCBI taxonomy): domain Eukaryota; kingdom Metazoa; phylum Chordata; class Actinopteri; order Acanthuriformes; family Acanthuridae; genus Acanthurus; species Acanthurus tractus. The sequence continues at coordinate 4,802,380 of JAQNCA010000011.1, forward strand.
ATCAGTCCAATTGATTCACATCTTTGAAGTCTATATACAGATGCAGCATCAGACAAAAGCCTACAGTTCACCATAATTACATTCAGTAATCATAACACAACAGCGCTGCATGAACAAAAGAGCTAAAAGGTGTTCAAAGATTCTCCCTAATGACACTCCAGATACACAATCTTTTGCATAACTTTCAAGTGCTCAAGCACTCGCTAACCCCTGGGTTTTAAGAGCCGTTTAAGAATCGACACCGGCAACTGCGTCAGACACCTAAGAGAGAATTTATTAAAAGAAATAGGCTGCTTAAAAATAGAACACATCCTGTGGGAGGGCGAGTCAAACCGGGGAGGGGGACAGGCGCAGACTGAGCACAGCGTGGCCCTCCCGCTGGTCAAGTTTTTACAAGGTATGATGGGGATTTAACTCCATAAGCCTGTTAAGCACACCGCACATCCTCCTTGCAACCTCTAAATCATTGAAATGAGCCGAGGTGGGAGGTGATTTTTTCTTATGCATGTTTGCTTGTGCGACTGGAAGTGACAGTGATTGAGGTAAAGGGAGAGAGACAGACTGGGGGTAGAATAGAGGGCGGAGACAGTCAGTGAATAAAAGAGGGAGGTTCAGCTTCAGCAGCAGACACATTGATTCGCCACAAGCCACATGATCACACTGACACCCTGCTCATCACAAGCCAACCCTCATGTGATGTGACATTGTCAGTTTTCTTAATCTCTTAGTCATTGGCTGGTGTTCCTGCTGGGAAAAATGACTGTGAAACTTTTTATATTACTGATTTGGAGCTATAGGGCAACCGGTAAATTAGATTCTATGGACAAGAATATGGACAGATTCAGATTAAAGTCTCACTTTGTATCTTAATTAAGAAGAAGTCTGAAGCCAATGTAGCAACAGCATTATTATAATCGAAAAGCTGTTTACTGCTAAACCCCGTATGGATGTTAAATTATGAATTTGCTAGAAGTTACACTTGCCATTTATGGATACTGTCTACTTGTGCTGTTCTGTCATGGTCTTGTCTTTTGGTAAATTATCACGTGGCATGAAATTGATAGAGAGACTCCCATGATCTCCAGTATACAATCCATAATTTCAGGCTTTATTCATTGGAAATGTCTCTTAAACTGGTATCAATATTGGAATAACCCTATGCTGAATGACGAAATCATCATACCATTAATCATATAGAATGTCTGTAACAGTGCAAATGCAAAATTTGGCAAAACTTTGACCTGTTGGTGGAGCTATATTTAAAGTCATAAGATTACCACAATCATTAGGATTCATCCTCTAGGGACCATGAATGTCTGAGCCACATTTTATGGCAATCCAATCAGTAGGAGTTGAGATATTTCTGTCTGAAACAAAGTAGTTGACACATTGACCCAGTCATGTTACTAGCAACTCAAAGCTAAAAAATAAGCCCTGGAACACAGCAATTAAAAATATTGTCACCAAAATATTTTTCTATGAACAAAGGACTCCCACACTGCTTTTTCCTCCAGCAGCCTGAGACATCTCAATTACAGCATCAGCCATTTCCACCAGCACCACCCTGAGGCACAGCTCACAAACACCCTGAAAGCTAAACTCCCTGAGGCTCCTGCCAGAGACTTATGATCACCAGATTCAGCTGCAAACATCAAGAAAAGACTGTGCTCAAAACCTGCAATATAAATAAGATTTTCTAGAGAATTCAATCCCAACAACATCATATAAGCTCTGTGCAGCCTTATTAGCTTAAAGAAACAAAATTACAGTACAAACAGAGCTGATAATTACAACACAATCGCACACAGGCAGAGACACAAAGGGAATAGGAAAAACTTTGTATAATGACGCCTGTCAAAGTCAAAATGCACCTGAACTAAACACATCAGGAGGGAATTATGGATATCTAGAGCTATTTGAGGTGGATTTATCTAAAGAGTGATTGTGTGAGCTGCTGTTCTTCTCTTACAGCCGACAGATAAGGGAAACAGTTGTTGGTCTTCTATGGATCCGGTTAATGCATAATAAATGAGGCTCTGTGCAAAAAAACAAACATTACAAAGCATTTTCAGTCAGCTTTATGAGAAAGGAAATGAGCTATCAAAGCTGCGATACAGACAGCCGAGGTAAACTGAGACGGCTGGACAACGGCTTAGCTTTCTAGCTGGAAGGAAAATGAATTGCTCCCGAAAAAGAGTCACTTGAAAAACTGAATGCCGGCTGATAGTCACAAAACTGCTACTATAGAATGATTTAACTGCACTACAGCTTAATGGATGACCAGATACATATTACTACACCAGAGAAGGCTGTGACACCAAACTTATGAGCAGCCACATGCTGCAATTGTCACAAAATGTAAAACACTGAGTAGTTTTTCAGTACTCACCTGAGGCAGCAATTCATGACTTCTCCCAGCATTGAACTTCAAAATGAGGATCGTATGCATGTGAGAACCAGTGCTGTGTGCATGCAGGAGCCTGAGCATCTGCATGTTGTTCTGTTTTTTGTACTGAATGTGTGCATGCCCAAACACCAGCAGCAAACTGGCTGGAGGAGCTCAGAGCCGTATGCAGAGGAGGGAATAAAGAGTGTATCAAAGAGTGCATCACAGCTGACGGGGAGAAGTGGAAAAGAAAGAGACCAACAGAGAGAAAGTCAAAGTAATAGGAAAAGACTGTGAAGGGATGGGGGAGGGGGGCTGACAAAACAATTTTGCGAGTGTGTGCAGATGTATTGTGTTTGAGGTTTTGATTTTCCGATCAGTGCTGAGGAGGAGGAAATGCAATATTCGGCGGTGAATTTCTAACTATACCCTTGTGCTTTGAGCCTGAGAGGAGAAACATGAACAAAGTGACTTTCGGGCACCCAGGTGGAGCAGACAGTGTCTGATTCAAGGCTGATGTTATTCATATAGGAGGGCGCTCTTTATGTACAGCGTTTCTATGTTTTATTGTAAAATGCATAGAGGGGAACTTTCAAGAACACCGACTTCATGGGGCAGTTAAGGAGTTACTGATCCCCTCACCGAGCAGAAGTCTTTACGAGACCCTTTTCACCAAAATGAAATCAGCTCCTCATGGTTTGTGTACCTGATTTTGTGCTGTTCAGACCATTTCAACTAAACATAAAATGGGTAGAACCTGAAAAGCTGGTGCCCAACTGGAAAAAATATCAGATTTTCCTTGGGACAAAGTTGGCTTATCAAAGTGTAAAGGTTGATGTGCACCAGTCTCTCTTCGTTGTGCTCAAAACTGGTGGGAATGCTGGCTGGTTCACTAAAAAGCACCAAGGTTCTAACTATCCTGAAAGGACCGAGTTTAAGCACAAAGCTTGCATGGAAGAATAAACACCTCACAGGAGATGATGGAAAAAACACTCTCTTGAGCGCTTTTGAAACATTATTAAAATTAATCACTATGAAAAAGCTAAATGTACAACATAGACAGGTCCTTATCTGCATGAAGATCAAATACAGTTTGTCTTATTTTTTTTAATTAATTTCCAACTTAGCTGAATAGAATAAAAAGCCAATGACCTAATAATGATTTAGAGGTAATTTTTGGCAGTGTTTTAATATTTTTAAAAATGCTTTATCATTCACTAACAGACACAGTTTGGATTAATTGTAAGATGTTTCTAGGCAGTTAAATTGTGTTCCCATGTTTTGTTAATGTTTTTGTTAATGTTTTACAGTTGAAGTGGTGCTAAAATACAATAATTTACAGCTGAAGGGTTGGGGTTTTAGCTAATCAGTTCAACAATGAACAGCTCAAACACAACTTTTCAAAGAGGAGTTTTGGTTGCTTGCTCATTAGACAGATACAGCTCCTACAGATAAACATCTCAATTGCCTCCAAATGCACAGAGGGATTTTAATGCAGTTCAGAACTACATAATTTATACCCTTTGAGATTTTTGATTGGAAACTGCACTGGTGGCTGAAAGATTAATAGATTGTCTTTGTTGCATCACTGACAGTGACAGATACCCAAAACCTCATGTGACGCCAGATTCAGAGAAATCTGCTTTAGTGCAGAGAGAGAGAGAGAGAGCAGAAACAGTTTTATAAAATTCCCTTATATCTGACAAGGCTTCTTTAATCTCTAGATGAGAAGGACTTAAAGACTTGTAACTGATACTGATTCTTTAAACAAGAAACTCACAACATGCACACAGATTTCCGAGATTCTGATTGGCTACCTGACGCTGTCAATCAGCTGTTGATGCTCCTCAGTGATGAGGATGTCGGGCAGGGCCTCAGCCAGACTCTCTACGTCCCTCTCTGCAGCGTACTGCTTTAGCACCTCAAACAGCTGTTCCTTCACATCTGGCTCCTCCCCAAGCACCTCCTCCACCTGATGGTTAAATAAAAGCACAGGCATGAATTGGAGATAAGTGAATCAGTTAAAAACATAACTCTACTGTGAAACAAGCATCTACTTCACACCCACTTTCTTGTTGAACTCCATGGCCTTGTGGGCGCGACTCTCCCTGACGCTGTCTCCACTCTGTGACAGCACCCTCATGCTGCTGCTCAGCCGTTTTGGCCGTCGGGCCATGCTGAGCACGCCCAGTCGCAGGGGCCGACCCTGGGCTGCTTTGATCATGGCCGCCGCTGTCTCATGGTGCTTCACAGGGATGCCGTTGACCTCCATGACGTAGTCGCCGGCCTTGAGGCCACTGCGGCCGGCTGGGCCGCTGGGCATGCAGTCCTCCACCATCAGAGGGCTGTCTCCTACGATGGTGAAGCCAAAGCGGCCATCTGGGCCAGGAGAGATGTCGATCTGAGGAAGGGGGGAAAAAGCACGGCTGTGACCTCAAGCCTGTTTTTTATAGAGCAGAACGGAATTTTGTGTTTGCCTTTGGATAACACGTAGATTATTGGGCAACAGCTGACCTGTTCAATCCGAGACACCACTCCAATGCTGGGGGGCACCGTCTTGAGGGTCTGAGCCAGGGCGATCAGTGCCGGTGTGCTGAGGTTGGTCACGTCTTGGCCCTCAATGTCCACCACCTGGTCCCCGGGCTGCAGGCCAGCTAGGTAGGCGCTGCTGCCCTCCACAACGGACAGGATGTAGCTGGGCCCAGTGCCACCCAGTCGAAAGCCAAACGCCTCTGGCCAGTTCTGATTGGTGGCTGGGAGGCCGAGGTCTGGAGGATGTAGAGATATATGTGTGTGTATAAGTCAGGTTTTAGACTTTGGTCAAATTTTTATCGGCAGATGGAAACTTGCCCTGCTTGTAGGGCATGTCCCACGAACACGCAGGAACATTTCTAATCTGTTGCAAGCTGCTCTTACAGACGAGCAGCTTGGAAAATGGAGGTCAAATGGTCTGTTGGTTTAAATAGGGCACCTTAGAGATGGAGCCGCCTTACTGTACAGCACGTACGCTTTTTCTTGTCTCAAGTCACAAATGAAAAGAAACCGAACACACATCAAAAAGCATTTTCAGATTCCCAGATTTGTTTTTTACTGCAAGATTAATGACATCAGAAAGAAAAAAGGAGGGGGGAAAAGGGGGTTATTTCTGACCGTTGGAAACCTCATGCTGAGCTGTTGGCCTTCCCCTGGTCACTGGCCTAATTTTACTGAAGCACAAAGTGTCCCAACAGGCTCACTTGACTTCATCTCCTTTCATCTACAGCCATCTGGATATGTCAAAGATATATGACATAAGTAGGACATTATAAGGGATTGGTAGCTCAACATGATGTTTTCTGTCTATTTCTCAACAAACGGTCAAAATCTCACCTCATATTCTGGGTCAAAAAATGAAAATCCACAAATGCTTTTTTGACTTTGCTTATTCACTAGTTTCAATATCATTTTTAACCTTTGGCCAAGTGTTTTTGTCTTTTGCACTTATCACAAATATTGCCAGGATCCTCAAAGTTAAAAACTATACTGAATCTGAGATGGTACTTGCATCAAATTTTCCTCTAAAAGCTTTAAATACATTAATCTACGTATTTTGGAGAAACGTGTGCCTTGAGTCAATGCAACGTTGCATCAACAATCAACAGCGATTTTTATCTACTGTAACTAAAATAAACCACAATGCAGAATTAAACAGTAAAACTTCACAAGGAAATACAGGAGAGCACGCTTATGTAAGATACCTAAAAACTGCAGATACCCAACTGCATCAAACCAGAAGCACCAAGCTACTGTTTTCCCTTTTTTGTAATTGATCAGAGGCTTAGGAAGACAGAGACAGAAGAAAAGTCAGACAGACGGAGGAAGACTAAATTAGAGACGGGGGAAGTAAGAAAAGTAACAAAGAAGTGCAAGAGGAGGGAGAAAATAAGTCTGTGAAAGTCTTCTGCAAAGAAATGTAGGGATGTCAGATCTGCTTCAGCGCAAAAAAAAGACAAAGCAGATCTTACAGGAGCACAAGGCTACGTATTCAGGGTGAGATGTGGCAGACTGAATAAAACATATAGCAAATCCAAAGACCAAAAGAGCCACAGAATTTGGTGTCAGCTTGCTGAGAGGAAACATCAAACTGCAGCGGGGTATTGATCTTAAATAGATTGGGAAATCACTGACATGGAGCTTTGGATCACAATTCTTTTCTCCCCAGCAGAACACAAGCGGCACTCAGAGGACTGTCAAGACTTCTTGTTGTCCTTTTCTCCCCAGCTTGTGCCCCAGATACCCAGCTCATATTTGCTCTCCAACATTTTATGAGCGTCATGTGAAAACAAAAAGAAACAGAAAGACACTTACAGAAATCTTTGGAGGCACTCCGGGTCCCGGACTTACTCTGGCGCAGGGAGAAGCGGCCCTTTCTGCTCAGGAAACGCCTCATCCTTGCCCGGCTTGCGGCAGGGCACGTTCCAGCCAGCCTCCCTTCACCCCCGACCTGGAGGTCGACGCAGCCAAAGAGTGCCCTCAGACACCTTTGTGCTGCCCCTTACCAGAGCTCACTGCCTCCAAACGCCTCTACCCAGCTACGCAACTCAAGCGCACCTGAAGGGGTCACATCCTCCTTTTCTCTATCAGAGATAGAATGGTCTGCAGCGGAGGAGAGGAAGGCCAGAGGAGTGGGGAGAGCGTCTGAAAGTCAGGCTCTCCATCCTGGGTGAGGGCGGTCCAGCCTCAGCCTCAGCCTCAGTCCAAACCCTATGGCTGAGCGACAATCAGAAACTGGGACACGCTCACTTGGTCCTGAAATGGTACATTGCAAGAAAAGGTACCGCGAAGCCCCATTTTTCTATAAATACCTTTCCCACTCTCTCTCTCTTTCTCTCTCCCACCCTCACTGTCGTTGCTCATGTGGATGGGCCCTCTCAGAGGGCTGAGGACTGACCCAGAAACTGTGTGGCGCACCAGCCAGGGACACTTCTCTGATTATAGCAGCTGTGTTAACCTCAGTACTGGAACACTAGTTGCAAAGATGTAGTCTGAATATATGCTCAAGGTTAGACCAACATTTCAGCTAAGCCAATCAGATGTGGCCAATTTAAAAGGACAGAGAACACTGGACACTGAACTTGGTAACATGACTAAGTTTCTCTCCGTCAGTCGGGAGAGGCCTTGTGCTGCACACGTGTCCCAATGGGAGTTGGTGTTTTTGATGCTGCGTGTTACCTGGAAGGGGTGTTTGGTTTCACATCAGAGGGTTTTCTCATGATGAGATGGTAAATGACATCCACGCTCCAGCCACACACTTCTAAAACCAAAGACAAAGCAAACAAAGAAGACTGCGATAATGATACTACATGATCTCAGCAGAGCAACACGGGCAGGAAATGGGCTGATGATCGGGTATTTTAGGGACTCGAAGGATACACAAATGACTATGAAGTAAACTGGAAACAACCAGATGAGCACAAAACAGCAACTTATTTCTAGTAACTTAAAGAGATAACGTAGACGTTTTTCATTAAAAACATTCACAATGTTCACCCTATAGTAAGTCAATGAGGTCTCACCAAGCTTTAGATGACTATTTGCCATTCGAACCATGCATTCAGTTAAGTTTCTTTGTGGATTTTTCTTGTCATCATTGAAAAGAAAAAAGTATGTAAATATGATTACAAAAAACAAATAATGAAACACTGAAGGAGACAAGATATCAATTAATTATATAAGAAAATAGTATTTATTTGATGCAAATTCTGCACATTTCTGAAATCTGGCGTTTCCGTAATGCTGAAAAATGCATTATGATTGACCAGCTCAGAAAAGCAACACTGTATCATGAGAGGCTTCACTCACCCTGAGTGGCCTCAAACAGGCAGGTGCGTGCACATGTGCGCGCACACACACTCTCTCACACACACACACACACACACACTCTCACACACACACACAAAGTCTGTCTAAATAACAATTCCCGGCAAAGATGAAGAGTTTTGAGACTCGACTGACATCAGAAAGCCTTTGTCTCATTCCCAAGTTGTCAGATACTGATGTTTTGTCATGCATTGCAGAGTCTCGTACAGACACAGTGGCTTTAAATTAACTCCAAGTACTCATCTGCTGCTGTATTAGACGCTCAGCTCTGGGTGACATGGAGCAAAAATATACACATAGAGATCTTTAAATACAGGACTTTGATCCAGACAATCTCACTTTAAGACTAATTTGAAACCAAAAGACAAAATAGACTTGTTTTAACCAACATAAATAAATAAACTTACGCATTGTACTAAACTCGTGTCATGTACGAAACTGTCCTAGTACTTCTGAAGCTGAAACCAAACCAAACCTCAACTATTTCACAGCGTTAAACGTGCTGTAAAGGTTTTCTGGCAGGCATCTCTGTATGAGACACCAAAAGTCATGAAAAATATCTGGATTCAGTGACCTGGGAATGAAAACAGGCTGCAGAAAGTGAAAACTGCAATCGAGTGATGCCATTTTAGGTAGTAAAAGAAATATATCACTTTTTGACTACAGTGGGAAAAAAAGGCTACAACAGATGAAAGGCAAGACATGTTCAGTCTGTATCACCTATAAGGAAATATGCATCAGGTCAGACCTTCAAAATAAAAACCTTACAAAATGAATCTAGTTTGTCAATGTTTTTGAGCTTTATGCACCTTTAGGTTTAAAAATTAGCTAGCAGTGCTTCATTTTTGTAAATCAGTCCACAGAAATTAAGCACAGGCTGCAGCTAATCCTCATGCACACTTTGTCTTTATGTTTGACACACATTTTTGTTAAAGTTGTTTCATTCCCATCTGCTCAAAGCGTATAGTCACACATGCCGGTGAAAGTCCATCACCTGCTCCTGTTGAATTCTTGCATCGCACTTTGTGCCACACACAGAAATTAGTTTGCTGGTTTGCTTTCGAGGGCTCAACCACACACATCGTTGCTATTGGTTGAGGCTGGTCAGAGTTCACAAAAGATGTTTTATCATCCCCTTCGGTCGCATTGAATGGATATTAATGGGAGGCTAATATTGACCAGTGTTTACTAAGTGCATGTGTGACTGTGCTCTGCACCTTAGAAACACTTTGGCTGATGTCGTATAACACATTTCACACTTAAATCTCATAAAAGTCCACAGTAACTACCAGCTACACAGGTACTGTTGAGCCAACAGTCTATAGTTAGTATCCTCTTCCATCAAACAATGACAGTCTGAATCTCCACCTCCTCTGGTGTAGTAATGACATACTCCTCTTGCTGCTGCACCATCTGTATCCCCTCCTCAACTGCTTCCTCTGTAGTAACCATAGTAACGGTTCCGTCCGCTGTCTCCATGGTTCCTGTTGTGGCCAGCAGCGTGCCGTCACTGATGGCGGAGGCCAGCGTCATGGCCACCTGCTCCGTCAGGCTCTCGGGCGTGGCGATGGTGATGGTGTCGCCGCAGTCGGAGATGGATGTGCCCTCCTCATTCCCCGCCACGTTGCGCACAATGATCTGGTGCTTGCCCGTGCCGCCGGCACCTTGTGACTGGCTGACGATTCGCTGCACCACTTTCATGATGTGGTTTCCCATCTGATGAAAAGATTGTTCATTAAAAAAAAAAACAAAAGTTACTTGATTTTAAGAAAATAAGATTCTCACACACAGGCCAAGTCCAAATGCTTGTGACTGTTTGTATATTCATAAGTACTAACCTCATTTTGACTGTCTTGAATGAGTGTGATCTCTTCCTCCTGCACATCCTCCTCTGTTTGAGTCTAGAAGACGAGAGAAAAAAAACAGACCAAATAAATGGCAATTTTACAAGTATGTTGCATCAAGCATAAATATCTTTTTGTCAATAACCTGAAGTAAAGGTTTAAAAGGAAGAAAATAAGTGACTTATATTAATATTTGTTAAAGACACTGTTTATGATGTTAATGTAAAAGTTTAATTAACTTTTAAATAAAAGTTTGAATTGTAGATGAAGTGATCAAGTCCTTTAAAATTAAAGACTATAAGGTGCCAAAGGCATCGGCTCCAGTCTTTAGTCAGTTACTCAATAACAGCACAGCTTTTGAGACGATAATTGGTTGAGCCTCTCTTATGATCGATCACTGCACTCCTATTGTTTCTTACAGCCATGAATCAAACCTACACACCAGTCAGATTTATTTTAGTGCTCTTATTTTTACAGAAAGTTTCTTTTATTCTCAGACCAAAAAGAAAGTTTATTGTATTCTTCAATTCTTCAAAAGCTCCCCTTCAGTGACTTTACTGCCCCAAGAACAGAAAATGCTTGTAAACTCAGTTGTTGCTCCACAGTCTGACAGCAGCTTGCATTTATTTAAGCATCAATTCAAGGAACTTATGAGTGATCTAGTCCTTTGAAGGCAAACAAATGTTTAAA
>JAQNCA010000011.1:4832830-4858884 GCA_029783725.1 Acanthurus tractus
AGCAAGTCAACTGGACTGTGTTAGGTTTGTTGGGAAGACGTTTCACTTCTCATCCAAGAAGCTTCTTCAGTTCCTAACTTCTCCTACCATTGGCCAAGAACTTGTAAGTCAACCCTGCATACTTGGAAAGTACAGAAATATCTCCAGCAAAATACACTAAACATATTAAAAGTAAATGAAATTAATGTTCACAATTACTTTTCAACACATAATATATGACATGACATGACATCACATCACATCACATAACATAAAATAAGATAATGCACAGACCTTTAAAGGCTCCACAGGGTCTACAATAGCTGCTTCTCTGGAGTCCACATCAATCAGGAGGTACATGTAGTTGTCAGAGAGTGCTGGGAGAAGTTCAACCTTCATATTTGCTTGTTCCACAAGGGAAGATTTCCTAACAGCACTGTGAAGGAGAGCAGCTGCTTGGGCTTTGACTTCCACAGGTGCTGAATGAGACGATATATGACAATATTTGATAACAGCAGTGTCATGCTGACAGGATTAAATGTCAGTCTTACGTAAGGTCATTTATCTGATTTTTTATGAGACATCCTTTCACCAAATAAGTTTATCATGTGTAAACAAAAACACCAAAAAAACTACTGAGACTATACAGTCCCCACTAGCTGGACAATAACTCAACCTTTAAGCAAATGACTCTCAAGTAAACAACGTTAGCTTCAATGCTACTTTTAAAAGCGCATAACATGTATTTCATTTAGCTGGCTGCCACAACATTCAAATACTGGACTGCCACGGAAGACATTATGTAAGAAGGTGCAGATGTTTACTTCGACAGGCCAGCTGTATTAGTCTGGCTCCTCTCAAGACACGACAAAACGAAAAATGTGCAGCCCTCCCCAGCTAGTTAAAATTCATGTGCACATGCTAACATGCTACCTAGGTGTCTGCATCCCCAAAATTTGTGTGGACGTACCAAATCTGTAGACTGTTGCAGCTCCAAGAAGAGTGCAGGCACTCCCTACTAGTGACTTGAATAACATAACAACGGCGGCTATCACCTTATCTCATTCGTATTAACCAGAAAAGTTTGGTTCTTACTTCAGTTCCGCTTCAACCTTAACCCACCAGGCTCCACCAATCAAATCAGGGGGAGTGGATCGTGAATAATTTGCTTAACACATGGATAAATTGGTTATTTATATATTTTTTAACGTCGATTTATTAAAAACACAAAAGATCTATCTAAAGTTTGTTGTTTTATATTTTAAACTTGTGTTGTTTCTCAAAAAGAACGATGAAATAGTTGTGAAAAAATATTTTTCGACTTCTCTTTTTGTCCCTTCAGGCTTTCCGTAGGTGAGTTATCTGGCTTCAGGAACTTGTGTGTCGGTCAAAGTCTAGTCAAGCTGGTGCTGACTGCTCCTGAGCGGCTAAAACCTCCACGTTTCTCTTCAGAAATGACGGCAAAAAATATATCTCGGTTTTGGGAATGGGGGAGAAAGATAATATGTGTTGGAAGGAATTATGCAGACCACGCTAAAGAGCTGAAAAATGCGATTCCTACAGAGCCGGTGCTGTTCTTGAAGCCACCTTCTGCATATGTGAAAGAGGGTTCACCCATCGTGGTGCCCCTGTACACCAGCAACCTGCACCATGAAGTGGAGTTAGGGGTGGTGATCGGCAAAGGGGGCACGGCCATCTCTCAGGCCAACGCTATGGAGCACGTTGCAGGCTACGCTCTGTGCTTGGATATGACAGCCCGGGACATCCAGGACGAATGCAAGTCCAAGGGTTTGCCCTGGACCCTTGCTAAAGCTTTCAACACCTCCTGTCCCATCAGCGAGTTCATCCCCAAGGAGCGCATTCCAGACCCGGGGAGCGTGAAGCTGTGGCTGAAGGTGAACGACCAGCTGAGGCAGAGCGGCTGCACATCCCAGATGATTTTCTCCATCCCCTATCTCATCAGCTATATCAGCGACTTTATCACCCTGGAGGAGGGGGATCTCATCCTGACTGGGACCCCCAAAGGAGTGTCCGCCGTGCAGGAGCATGATGAGCTGCAGGCTGGGATCGAGGACGTTGTCACCATGAGCTTCAGAGTCGACAGACAAGACCATTAGTGTAATAAAAGACAATAAATAAATACCTCGGCTCATGGACAGTGATCTTATACAAGGGTTCAATCTCATTTTATCAGCTCGATGTTGATCAGCAGGTGGCAGTGCTGTGCCATCATATACATATTTCTGAGGAGGTTTTTCCTGTGGTACAGCAATTGATAATAAGTTACCAAAACACAGTTTGATTGCATTGACTAATATCAGTAACACAAGGGCGCCAATAATCTAATGTACTTTGTATAATGTACTTAAATCAGGGATATGGAAAACATCACCCACTGCCCACCACTGTTACATCAGGGGTGAAAGTATCTTGAAGTTGTACTTAAGCAAAAATGCAATAATATGTTGTATAATTTTTAAAAATGTATATGTATATATAAATTTTCTGCTTTCAGATTTTGAGGAAACAAATGCATGTATTATCAGAAAAAAGGATAATAGTAGTTATTACAAGTGGTCCTTTTCAGTGTTATTTTTATAACACTATTATATTAATATTTTGAATGTATTAAAAGTGATAGTATTTTAATGTTACTGCTTATCAACTGGAGCTAATTTTTAATACTTTATGTACTTTCAACTATTTTATATGCTGTATATACTTAGGCTCCTTCTGCCACTGGAAGACATCTGAGTATACTTTACTTCATTGAAAGTACCTGGTCAAATGTGTGCAAATACATTGTTTCAAATAAAATTCCTCGATCAAAATTTTACTTGAGTAAGTGTACATAAAAAAATTACACACTAGCTGATATTTTACCAGAAGCTCTAGATAGATACCTGAAGTTGGACAAAAATTACCAGTATACACCCTATAAACAAGAATGTGCTATGGAAGTTAAAACCTTTTTTCATACCCAACATGCTGCACTAATATTGATAATGGAATTAAAGATTTTCACGATTATATTGATGGTATAAAAGACCAACATCAATAGCATTTTGAACTTTTCAACCTAATGCATTAGTGTGTTTTTGCTAGCTGGTGTACTTATGATGAAAGACTACTAACATCAGAGGATATTTCCAACCTTCACATTAAGCAGCACAGTCTAAATTTATGTGGTGACCCCTTCAGAAGCTCAAATGTAAAATAGAGTTTATCCTAAATGAGTTCAAGTTGAGAAAATTTTCATGTTATTGAGGAAGTTTAGAGGACTGAGGGTTTGGCACACTGACTACCTGTGGTTACTGTTAAATTTGGAGCATGTTTTGCTGCCTGTTGGATTAGCAGAGAAATTTTTTCTTCAGAGAGTTTGGTGGACCACGTTTCTGTTGCAAACTACCATATGGATACATTTTTGTAAATGCACAGTGAACCCTGTTACCCCTTCACTGTATGTCATCCGGTCAACAATCAATTGAATGATCCCAGACTCATCATGCCAATACCCTCCAATAAAACTGTGATATTTTTGTTCATCTGGTGTAATTTCAACTTTCTGGCTGCGTGCCTTCATCATAACCACATTCTTCCTGGACTGTTAAACATCTGTTCCAGGTTCAATTACAATTCTCCCACAGGCTTCTCTGTTTTCAGGATCAATCAGAGCCTCCATCAACCTGTCCCAGGCCAGTCTGCTGTAACCTGAGTCTGCGTACATCATCTCCCCACACCTGTGGGGCATGTTATCTCCAACACAGGCCCCAGCCTTGGCCCACAGGGGACTGTGGGGTTATGCACGTCCATCATTGAGCAGTTATGGCAGATTCAATTAGATTTGGGATCTGGGAAACAGAGTCATGGCCTGATATTTCCCTGCCATGTTAGAGCAGCAGTGCACTGTATGGCATGTGCGCACAGGTGTCGTCTTTTATGAGATATGAATCAGAGAATTCATTGTCCCCATGTGACTGAAGGTATTACACCCTCACGGGTTTTTAACAATGGCTTCAAAGCTCGAGCCCAGCTCTGGTTTAGTGTTCACCACATGAATCGGTATGTTGTCATCGAAGAGTGTGAGAAGGTATATTCAGCGCTTTTAAGCAAGGGGATTATGTGGAGACCAAGGTCTTCCAATCTAACTGTGATGTCACCTATGATCTGAGATAAAGAAAGGTTGTAAGGGGGCAAAACAGCGGAGATTTTTGGAAATTCTTCAAACAAGTCCCATCTAATAATGAGCAAAAAGGTGCTTGATTTAAATTTAAAGATTTAAATTTCTTAACAACTTTTAGATAGAGTGGCACAGAAAATGGTACAGATACTCATGATTAGTCCGACTGACTGACTTAACTAATCTCAGACTTTCCCTTTGGCACCACCATGAGGTCGACACATGTGGCTCTGAATAAAATGTCTCAACTACGATTGGCTGTATTGTCACAGAATTTGTTAAACACATTTGTTTCACCCTCAGGATGAATTGTAATCACTTGATCTCCTGATGTTTTATCTGGTGCAACCATCAAGTTACATAGTATAGTTCCAGTCTCCTAGATTCCAGACTCTTGTAGTTTTGTTATACCTCTTTGGAACATTTTTGAAAACTGTCTTCTTTAAGCCGCAACAAATTGAAAGAAATTGTAAGAAAGCAGAGGTGCACATATAGACAAAAACGGACTGTGCAATGACAAGCGACTGGTTGAATATGAGTCTTGTTTTACACCTACTGTAACATGCCATATATGACATATAACTACAGACATGTTAAAACATCTGTTAGTGGCCGTCAGTTCATCAGTAGCTGCAGTGCAGAGGAATCTATCTTGCAGGAGGTTAGCGGGTCAAATCTCTCAGGTTTACACAGGAACCACTTGAACTCAAGTACGGGCTTGAACATGCATCAATGGGCCAAACATATTCTGAAGGGAAGCTCAATTATGCTGGTTTTTTAACAGTAAAGTCCTGTTAAGTTCGTCTTAAACTCAAGAGAGACCTCTATTAGATTATAAAATGCACACGTGGTTCAAAATACTTTCTGTTAAAAGATTGAAAGGCATCTGAAAATTTGAAAAACATTTTGCTCTGAGCTTTATTGGGGGATTAAAGCACCAGCCCCTGACATTAAAATCATTGCAAGGTCCAACATGTGAAAATGTTTTACAACTTGGCAACATGTATGTATTCAGAAAATGGCCATTCGTGCTACTCCGCTCTGCTGCTGCACTGTATGTTGCCAGATAGTGCTGTTGTGTGACCATTCTTCGAAAAATACATCCAACACACAACCACTAAAAGGACAGGGTCATACAGGATACATAGGACATCTCATATGAAAAAAAGCACACACTTACATGGCCTTGAGACTGAACTAGTTTTTGTTTTCTGAAAAGCAGAAAGGTTGCTGTGCTTGTGCTTTACTGTACATGTGTTTAAGTTTATATACTTGGACTTGGACCCGGTTCTTACAGTAAATACACTTTGTCTTTTCCCAACATTTCCAAAATAAGTGACCACTTTTGACTGGATCTGCATGTAAACAATTACAGCATATTCTGTTAACCAGTCTCTTGTTAGATGCACAAGTGGGCGGTTGAAGGATTAATAACAACGTAATCAAGGACCAATTTATGATTTTTTTATTGGCCAAATGTAAGGGCTGCAATTCATTCTCACAGAATAATGAATGGGGTCTTTGGCAAATGAAAGGAAATCATGCGTGAAGGCCAGGTGCAGGCCTCCTGCATTCAGAGTGATTGACTAAACGTAGTGTGTTAAGATTTTGTTTGAAATGCAGGTGGAAGACACAGTGGGCAGTGAACTGTGGAACATATTGTACCTTTTAGAAACTATGTGTGCAAATTTCCAAAAAGATGAAGGATGTTTCCACAAAGAGATGAATTTTTGTGTCTTAGCATGAAGGATTTCCATCCATTTGGCGACAGTGTCTCAGTAAGTACCTCATCAACCAAGTGAAAAAACTTCTCCATAAACTTTGCTTGTTCAAGTTTTCCAATCAGGGCCCAGTGAGCAGACTGGAGCTGGTATTTTGCAGGCTAAAATGGCAACAGAACTATAAAGTGAAACGTGTCCAGAGAAATAAAGTTATGAAATCCTATAGTAGAAGTCCCTAATCCCACGTCCCTAAGAAATCCCCCTATTTGCATTGAGCTATGACCATTTGAAAATCCGTCTAACCCAAAATACTCGCTCATCAATTAAAGGCAGAGTCAAAATTTAACAAGATGCTGTGAGGCATCAAAACCACAGAGAAGAGAGAAAATCCCTGAGCATTTTTACCCTGAATTGAAGGAGACTGTGGTAAGGGTGGAAAATGCGAGGAGTCCTTACCATGAACCGTCTTCATTTGTGGCTCTTCAGAGGGAAACCACTTTTACGCCGTAATCCTACTTTTTATCTGCTGCGTAGGAATCAGTCCACCCTCCCTTTAGCACAGACTTCAGAGCGATTCACAACCCCCCCAAGTGTTTCCGATTAGTCTGCCATGTGCCCATTATTCCCAACTAGGAGTCACTGCAAAGAAATACATCCCTCATCACGCCTAATTTCAAATAGTCACAGTGGCCTGTAACTCAATCCTCACTGGACGATTTTAACTCATGCAAACAAATCCACAGTGATGGAAATTGAAGGCTCACAATAAATTGTGGGCTGAAATACTTGAAAGCTGCATGCCAGCCAAAGTTAAACAAATTACTGTCCTCAAGAGAAGGGAAGAGTTGCAGTTTTATGGACATATGGGGTATTGTTCTTACCCTTTGGTTAATTAAACAAGTGTAGTTCAGAAGGTCTTGTATTTCAAATAACCATATTTTATCTTTTTATTAATTTGGATTTGGTGTAAGTGTTGAGTTTGACATCTCTCTTTTGCTGTAACAGTTGCATCCAGACTATGACTCAGTATATAAAGGAATTAATAATAATATCTTAAAGTCTAATTTCTTGTCAACTTCTACAGCACCTGTTAAAGATTTTGTTTGGATGTGTGTACTTTTTCCTACATAATAATCAACAGAAAGATTGGAACAAAAAGAAAAAAGAAACAATATATCTTATTACTCTAATCCAGACTGACCCTATTTACACATTCTTTTATTTCCACGAATGAAGACACTGTAGTTTGTTTTGAGTCCATCCCACATGAATGTTTTTGATGTGAGACAAATAAGCCACAGATGGGCCAGGGCAGTCAGAAAGTAGAGGTGGTTTCATTTATTCATGGGTTTTGTTGTAAGTAAGAAACATTTTGAACACCGGCCTATCCTTTAAATCCTTTTTCGTATTATGAACAGTCCAAAATGTAAGAAAATATCATTTTCTATAATTTAATTCAAGGCTTGCATGTTTTATCCAAAATCTGATGAACAATGCAGTGATTTAGTTTTACGGCTAAGATGATAAAGCATCTCCTGTTTTTGTGATGTTGTAAAAACACAATAAAAAACTGTCTTTTTTATCTTTATTATTGTGTTTGGCGAGAGATACCCCTCAAAATGATTGAGGGAAGATACCCCTCAAAATGATTACTTAAGTCTCCAACATTATACTAGTACAAAGCTGAGTTCTCAAATAAATTATTAAAGCAAACATTAAAGCAACCCAGACAGCTGATGACACTATAATTTTAAATCAAATCGTGATTTTTGTGAATTCTTGCACACCTAAAATATTGATGTCATAAAACATGACTAAATGCTGGTGGTGTCTACACATTTCTGTGGCAGCCACAAGTGGAGGCTGGCTTTTCATGAGCTCATAGAGAGAAATATGTGCAAACACAGACTGAAAGCAGTATTGTAAGACTTGTTTGGAGTTGGATGAGGTTATGGTTTATTAAATATGCAGTGGATCACACCAACACACAGTACATCTTTACATCTTGCTTTTGGAGAATGACTTTGCAATCATTCCACCATTTTTTCTTGTTATTTATTTCTTCACCACAATTGGATTTCTCACATCATTACCAGTGTTTAGAGACAACTGTACATTATGCGGAATGTCCTGCTGATTTAATGAAATTTAACAACTGTGCTAGTCCTACGAACTCTGATGTTAACGTCTTTTCCAGATGGCAGGGTGGGAAATCAGTTATCATTTTAATGCCTGCTGCTGGGCTGGCACTGTGAAAGAGGCAGCTATCACCATGACTGGCAATACAGAGTAATAAAAGTTGGCAGATATAAAGTGAGCCAAGCACATTTAAATTTTAGCAAGACCCACTAAAAAATAATGCCAGACATATAAAACGGAGGAGGAATGTGACAGAAATACTGACAGGGATTAGAAAAGACAAGATGTATATGTTGTGCCAAAGCAACAAGAGTGTGTGTGACTGCAAACTTGCAAGGACACACACAATGCATACACTAGCATGCAAATAATAACAGCCATTTATTATCTTCACTTACAAATCACTGATGATTCCACAGACAAAGCTCAATGTGTGTTGATTTTATTGAATATTTTTGGTTAAATCATAGATTGCAAATGTATTCAAACAAGCAAACAAACAAGCAAGCAAACAAACAAACACACAAAAAACATCTGTTGTGTATACGGTATTTCAGATCTTCAGTGGGTTCCTAAGAGCAGATGTTTTTATTCATCTTTCTTTCAGGATAGTTTTTTTGCCATGAAAGAGAGGAGCTCTGCTGTTAATTGTGAGCCCAGAGAGAAGGGTGGGGGTTTTTTGAGTGAGCTGACATCTTTCGTAATTAAAGGCCACAGCACACACAGGCCTCAGACTGTACATGTGGTCTCACTGTGTGGAAGTCGCGACAGGGAAAAGCAGTGTGAGAGAGCCTGAGAAAGAAAGAGAAGAGACAGATTGAGATCTCTCTGGTGAGAAAATAAAGTTAGAATCAGGGCTAAACTTTGAAGGCATAAATAAAGGACTGAGGAAGAGCTAGACTACAAGACAGAGAGAGACATTTTGGTCGAGGCAGCTCGAACAGAGTTATGGAAGAATTAATCATTCACAGTGAAGCCCTCAAGCCCACCACCCTTCGTTACTGTTGCTATGCCTGTTAGATTTCCAATGCTGCTGTGCTATTTACTATGGCACAAAACCAGCTAGCACTATAAAGTATTGGGGCCCATGTCCACAAAGTGTTTTTTTTTTCTGAGTGCCAGCATCTTTTTAAATTGTTTTCAATGAGGAGCAAGCGTGCATGGCAGCATTCAGCTGCCTGGAGAAAGTGTTGCACCCAGTGTCTTTTTTCAGACTGCATTTTTGTGCAGTTGCTCTAAATTCCTCAGGTTTAAAATCTATTAACTTTATTGAAAGTTACTGATGTTGTCATTGCTACTACTTGTGAGGCAACCAGTCATATATAATATGGAGCCAGACCTTGTCAACCAGGTATACCCCCCCCCAAACAAAGCTTGTTCTGGCTATGTCTGTCTACCCTGAGTTTTATTATATGCCAGACAGAACCCATTATAAAAAAGAGAGAAGAGCACATTTCTAGGAGCAGATTGGCCAGACACTAAAATGTTAATGTTAAGTGTTATGCTTTGACTACCCTACGTGCTGTGAGTTTTTTATTAGCTGCATAGATATTCCTCTATGAATGAAATGTAGCCCACATGCAGCATTCTTTCACTTACAAACGCTTCATTTCAGAGCACAACAGCACCCTGCCAGTGGTTTTCTGCCAGAAAACAACACTATGCACACACATGCCTTTAATCACTTGTTAAACGATGAGTAGACAATGGAATAGACGCAGGGCAATTTTGTCTGGTGAGCTGTCCCATTGTCTTTTCAAATAAAGCGAAGAAATAGCTAACAAATTAAGCTAAAGTTAGCTCCATGAGTTGGGTGGAGAGCGATGTCCCTGGCTGACTCCTTGATGTTTGCAGCTGATTCATATTAAATTGACATCCCTCTGAAGAGGTCTTAAGTATAAACAGCGGCTTTATAAATGATGAACAGTAAGCATCCTCACCAGCTGCTGATCTTAAAAAATCTTTGAAATTATATGGCAAGCTAATATGGATGTAGCTCACACCTTTAATGTAGCTAGTTGGCTAACAGCAAGTTGATCTATTTCTGACACTTTTGCTCTTCTAGGAGAGACTAAAAAGTATCTCTCTTACTGAAGCCCCATTTGCGCCAGTTCAATGTTGAAAAATCCATAGTTTGACAGGGCTGCCATGCTAGTTTTGTCTGCAAAGCTATGAATTGGCAGTTACCGTTCAGGGGAGGGGTTTACCCTTTGGTGGTCGATTATGATACACTTATGAAGGCCAGAGATGTGGTTTTTCTAGCAGTTTTTATATAAACATCTTCAGTTTGCTTGACAACTACAGTAAATAAAACATTGTACTCTGGATGCCATGTGAGATAAAACTTTACATCACACACAAAGAATCAGAATCGGAATCCAGGTTTCATACACATCAGTTTGCTTTGTTCAAACATTTTTAAGTCATTAATTCATCACACATCAAAATGGCAATTTATTTTAAGTGAGTAACTGTGGATACAGTTAGGATGACCAAGACAGTTAAAATAGTGATGTAGCTTTAAAGGACAAAAATATCTACAAATACCTACAAATGGAATGTTTGTATGTGTGGTTTCTATTGTCAGTCTACAC
The DNA here is from genome assembly GCA_029783725.1 of Acanthurus tractus. Taxonomy (NCBI): domain Eukaryota; kingdom Metazoa; phylum Chordata; class Actinopteri; order Acanthuriformes; family Acanthuridae; genus Acanthurus; species Acanthurus tractus. The sequence continues at coordinate 4,843,444 of JAQNCA010000011.1, forward strand.
ATTTAATATTTACATATGAGGTATCATTGCAATGTAGTGAGCATGCTGTAACATTTCAAAGACCATTTGGGAACAGTAAACGTAACAGAACTATAAATGCGCTAATGGTAATGCTGCTCATAATTTTTTTTTTTAAAGAAATAGTGGTTTATCACAGAGTATGACATTTATCCAATGTCCTGTCAATGAAAGCAAAGTCACTTATATGTTTTACCTCATGTAATAAATACATTTCTTTCATAAAGAAATCTGTAACTGTTGTATTTAAAATCAACAGAAACTATAAATATAAGCTTATTTTCTAAAAACGTAAAGAGTCAAGAATTATATTCAAAGGCAATGTCTGCTTTCCCTTTTGACATAATTTGCTAATTATTGTGTAAACATTGACATACGAGCAAAAAAAAATGGCTGAATGGTTTAATGACTAAGCCATAAACTGTGTAACTTGTATATTGGCAGCACTGCTCCCATCTCTTCTTCTACTCGACAACAAAACAGTTAATGTGCTGCATGTCATGTTGATTCCACTAAGGCAGGATTCAGTATGTGGACTCCTCTACTCGTCCCTGAGAACGTTAGCCCTGTGGAGCAATACACAGTCGATTTCCACAGAGAGATGGAGAGAGACTTAGAGACTTAGCGGAAATCTCTCCTTTGTTAGTCCCACCCAAAGTCATGCCCGCTCATTTGGTAGAAACGGTGGTTGAAGGGCCTGTAGAAGTCTCTGAGTCTCTGCAGGACCTCAGAGGGAATCTGAGGATGGGGTCTGCCCTTAGACTTCCCAAGACAGCGAGGTCTGCTGCTTCCTTCTGGCTTCTTCAAGCAGGGAAAACCTTTGGTCTGGTTGAAGTAAAAGTGTTTTTCTGAAACGACACGTTTCAGACCCAGAAAGTCCTGAACCCGGCCCATCTCTCCAGCCGGATCAGACACCAGCCGCTCACCGCTAACAAACAGAAAGTGAGACAAGGAGAAATGCTGAAGCCAGTTCTCCAGATGTTTGGCATAGAGGCCAATGCGCACGGCACTCCATGTGGTGTCGATCAGACCTGTAGAGGAGTTTTTCAAAGCCAGGCTCTGGAAGGATGGAAGACCTGGGTTCTTGGTCAGTGTCTGGGTGTAGTCAGATACGGCCCGCGTCACAGGATCCCTGACCACCACAATCAGCTTGGTTTGACAGTTCATAGTGCAGACGCGGCTCGGGGCCTCTTTTGTGACAAAGTAGCTGGGGGTCTTCTCCATGGTGATCTGGCCATCCAATGTGCGAGGCATCAGGTTCCTACATGAAAACAAGAAGCTGATCAGTCACAGAATTTTGATTCATCTCTCACAATGCCATAATGGTACAGATTTTAATACATCAAACTTATGGTAATTAGTTTGGTGTTATTGCTGATAGGAGCAGCTGAACAAGCTGTAAACACAACAATAATATACTGCATTACAATGGCAATCTTAAGAGAAATATATGGCTCTTTTGTTGCTTAATGCTCTGCTATGTTTATCAGAAGGTGAGAAAGAAGCTTAAGGTTGATTTATCAGAGCTGTCTGCTATGCTTGGAAATAAGGCTTGTGGAAGCACTGAAAGTAAACCAGAGTAGTAAAGTTGAGGGGACCTGTAAAGTTGGATGATGATTCTCTATAGATCACTATGAGTAACCCAATTTTACATTACACATAGATGTTTTAAAGTCTTAATGTAAAATATTTAATAAATGTAGCTACAAAAAGGGTCAAATAAATTATCACTTTACATCTTGTGTACTGGCACCATTCAGGTACGGTTTGTCTAGTTAAGTTTAAATTTTTGATCTTCAGTCTTCAATCACTGCATTTTTAAACTTTAAAGCAGAGAACTCAAGTCCGAGCTTTCATCCCACTTTCAAGTTTATCGCATGTGTTGCACAAACTGACTGACTTCAGTCAAAAGAACATCAAGCGATAACGTAAACACATTATATACATTGAACTTTAAAGTACCCCAAAATCTGTGTGATTAGAGCTTCATACACTGTAGTCTGTTTATGTATGAGGGCCCCAGACAAGCCATCTGAGTCTCCCATCTGAAGGACCTGCACAAAGGGACCATCCACTCACTATGGGCCTGATGAGTCAAAAACCGCAAAGCCTCAAGAACCACTTAACAGCAATTTCCTACAGACCCCCCCACCCCTTTCTTCCTGCAAGAGCAAAGTGTCCCCCCTTCACCACCCTCAGCTCCCCTACAAGGACCCAAACAGACCAAAGTGTGCAGGAAGTGCAACCAGGATGGCAAGCTGCTGAGCTAAGCTAGTGTTAAACATGTGGCTGTAATGAAGAGAGTCTGTGCTAAATTATGTGTTTAAAAGCAACAATGAATTTTCCATAGTAATTAATGTATATACACCCACACAGGTAAGTTAGCTTTTTCTTTTTTTCTTATTTATACATTAAATTTATCTTTGTTTCATTTTATTTGTTATATTTCTTCTCAACAAATTGTGTGAACCAGCAACCCTATAAACTCTGAGAAAGTTCCCTCTAATTGTTTTGATTCAACGCCATCTTATCACAGGTCAAAGCAGTTGTGCTGCCTGTTACACAGACTGCTTTTATTTCAGCACTGTCTGGCAAACTGGCATTGTAGATTTTGGACGAATCAGTTTCCGTGTCTTTATTTGACATTGACAGAATGTGTGAAGTAAAGTTGTGGTGGAACTGAATTTCGGAGACAAATTGTTTTGCATGACATGGATGATGGGCAATGTTTACAACAGCAAATTAACTGTCTGTAATACATTTACCCAACTCATTTTATATGGTGTGACTGGAAACAGAGAACTTTAATGTGGTCTCCAATAAAATAGACAAGTAAGAGGAGTCTGTGTGCTTTATTTGTTTCAGATTAGAAGTCTGCACAGAGACAAAATGTCAACAACAAGAGGCCACTTAGAAAATGAAGATGAGTAATCCATGTCTAAACAGAAAACAATTTTAATTTTTTCCAGTTACTCTAGTGAGATTTTACTTGTTCAAACACTGATTGGAGGATTATTTAAAAAGCAAATCTCAATTTTCATGAGGTGACGGTTCATTAGCCCCATTGTTTGTTTTTACTGAAAATCAACAGCGAAAGCAAAATTTGTGAATAAATATGTGCTAATCAGTAAAAGGAAACAAATATAAGCCTTTTTATTGAGTCTTGAGTGCAGAACGCCAACGTTATTTAAATCAGTTGAGAGACCGAAATGAAGTCAACGCATTAGTGTGTGGGATGAACAGGGCTGATTAAACTGACCCTTCAATAGTTTTGAAGTACATTGGGCAATGGTTTACTGTGGTAAGAGGCAGCAGTCAGCAAAGAACAGATTTACTGACTTCACTTTTGCTCTGCAGTCAAAGGCAGGAAACCCTTATAAAACTGAAGACATTACAAACTCCTCCTTTGCAGCCGAAGTGTGTTTAAACCCACAGAACTTTTCTGTGAATTATAGCAGAGATTGAAAGAAATAGTCTGACATTTTAGAAAAAAACGGTTATTTAATTTCTTGGCAAGAGAGTCATATGAAAAGATTGATACCACTGCCATATATTTAGCTATAATAAATATAGATCCAGGTATCAGCAAGTTAACTTATTATGAAGGGCAAACAGCGAGTCCCACTTGGTCCAAAAATATAAAAAATAAACTCCAGACCCTCTAAGACTCATTTAATAACATTAAACTTGGTAGGTGGACTTTGTTACCTTTGAATAGAGCTAGGCTCGCTGTTTCCTTCTGCTCATGGTCTTTGTGCTAAATTAAGTTAAGCTAACCCAGTGCTAAGCATACAAGCATAAGAGTGGATTCGATCACTCACCTAACTCTTGACAAGGAAACAAATAAGCATATTTTCAAAAGTGTGCTAGAACTATGAAAAACATTCTGTAGGTCTGTAATGTGGGAGGCGTATTTGTTTACACAGAGACTGAGTGAGTGTGAAGGAGAAAAAAAAGACCCCTCTAAAGTTGTTCTTGAATAAGTTTCAAGTTTCCCTTTTTACTTAAAGTTAAGCCATTTCAATCAGCCCCTATCAAATGATCCCCATAATAAAAGACCATTAATTGATTATTATCCAACTACAAGGGCTGCAAATGGCCTATCGCTGCCTGTCTGTCCCCTGTTTATCTGTGTCTAATCAATACGTCTGTCTCTATATGACAGATTGTTCACTGTGTGCGCTTGTGTGTGTTTGTGCACACCCAGAAAAAAGCATACAGAGGTGTCAGTGTTTACTGATGAGAAACTGAGTGCTCACCTCCCTCTCTGTCCTCTCCTCTCCCATCCATGATCTCGAATTTGTCCTTTACTCCTTGACATAAGTGTCACTTCAGTAATTGACCATAAGTTGTCTTTCCATACTCATGAATAGTTAATGATTTGTGGTTTTTCTCCTCTCTCCTCGGGCCCCTCTCTCCCTCATCACAATCTGTCATTAGCAGAGAATCAATATTAGCTATTTTCTATCATAAATCTGCTCCTGTGTGCGGTGTCAGGAAAAGCTGCATGTAAATCAGGGGTTGATTAATTTTTTTGTCAATTTTACCATGCATGAAAATCTATTGTCATGTAATATGTTTTACAAATATAGGCCTGTCATTTTAATTAAAGAAAAATGCATGAATCCATCTACTGGGTCTACATGTGCAGAGAGAAACTCAGGGCATGAGGATGTTTCTATTTAGCCAAGGATTGGAAGCCTTGCTGACTAACCACATCAGTCTGGAACTCCCTGCTGCTTAAAGGATGTAGCGCTTTTCTTCCCTGAAGTGCTACAGTGCTGATTACACTACTGATATGTTCTTTGCAGTCTTGGATTAGATGATTAAGCACCAACCCTGGCAACAAGGATATGGCCAAGAGACTTCCTGGCCCCCGAGATTATGGGCTCTCCCGCCGAAGTGCTGCAGCTACATCCCCTGTAGCGCTCTAACAAAAGGCATCCTGCAACGATGATTGTAGACAAAGAGATCCTAAAAATCCAATTACCATGTAATTTTTCTATAACAGAAACAAATCTTGAATTCTAAGGGTCATTATACTAATTTACTGGACCATCTACACTAAACACTGACCTGCAGGAGACTTCTGCTCTGGTAGGCGTCTTTGGGTCCAAATGCTTAAATAACTGAGCCCCAATTAATGAGGCAGTGGAAAATCAAGGCCGTAAAAATGAGAAGGAGAGAAAACAACAAACTGAGTGAAGACATTTCCCAGCAGTGCCACAACGTTCTAAGTGTGATGGTCAGGCTGACAGGATGAGTGTAGGAACTGCGATTTACGCCTTCATGCCTGGATAAAACATATGTTGCTATTTTACTCTGACCAGAAAACAACAGTAAAACAACAATAGAAATTCCGTAATTTCAACAAGCAGCAAATTGACCTGTTCAAAGAATCTGTCAACATTTAGGAAGTATGCTTATTTGTTTACTTGCAGGGAGTTAAAAGAGAAGAATGCTACCACTCCCTAAATATGCAAGAACACGCAAGTGGATAAATCCAAGGATTAGCTCATCATTTTTGGTAAGTTATGTAAATTAAGTAATTGATGAAGTGCCAGAAAAGAAGGTTTATTTGCTTGAGGCAGGCTGAGAAAAAAAGCCAGTAAATAAATCCTTACTCCTAGTTTACAAATGTTGCTCTCAGATTTGTAATCTGCTCCCACATTTTAGCAATCCACGGCTAAGGATTCACAGAGTGGACTGCCCAAACCATGGGCTCAAATGGCTAAACTGTGGGCATGGGTATGTCATTTACACCTTTACACATGGCTCTTTTTCTCTCTGCAGATACCTGGGGGACACTGTGACTTTCTGGCAAAAAAATACCCTTTCATATCTGTGAGTTACTGCTGGTAAGCATAGTTAGCTAAGCTCTACCCATTGGTGATAAAAATCTGTCTCATGAATTTACACATTATATCTTGTCTATTAAATTCATACTAAAGCACAAACCAAAGTGTTTCAATGTTTTAGAGTAGTAGCCTCTAATATTCTCTGGTATGTCCTTGTAGAGATGACAAGGCTTAACTCCCAGCAAAACTGAAACTATACACTTTGATTTTTGTATAAATTACACATGCATGATAGAACATGTTGAGTAGTAATCTTTTGTTACATTCAGACAGCATAGCTGTTTCCCCCTGTTTTCAGTCTTAATGCTAAGCTATGGTAAAAGTAGTGTAGGTAATAACCAGACAGTTGGAAATGAGAGTGGTACTGATCTTAACTTGACGAAATAGTATCCCCTATGTCAAAGCACATCTTTCAACAACCAGAGCATACAGACAAAACTTACAAGAGTTTGTGGGTTTGGCCACATGCTTCCATGCTGTCTATACGTTCTTTGTCTAAAGAGAAACCTGAACAAGTGACAAGGCCTCAAAGTGTCATGGAAGCCAAAATAAAGTAACACAAATCAATGAATATAAGCTAAACTAGCCTGAGGATGAGCCTGACATTGAGGAACAATATATAGAACCATAAACAGTATTTCACAACAGCTAGTGACACACTGTATATGAGAGCTAAAGGAATATTCGATGACACACAAACATTAAACACTTGATTCAAATGTCAGCCTTGAGGTAAATTTCTGGTGCTCCTGATGACACCCGTCACCTCTCTCCATAGGCAGAGAGAGGAAGTAGATAGTTGATTCCCTTTGGTAAACTCTGTCACATAACTGGCAGAAAGACTGCTGCCACCCACAGATTTAAAAAACATTTTTATCAGATTTTTTTCCCCTATGAATAATAATGTAGTGATGGAGGGAGAAGAAGGTTTCTCAACAGGAGGTTAGCTGAAGTGCGATACTTCCATAGAGACTACGGTAATTAACATTTTCATCTATGGTGGCTTACAGCAGGGTATCAGCGTAATAATATCGAATGTTTGTGTGCTCGTGCATGCCTGTGTGTGTGTCAAAGAGAGGGTGGTTTAGGGGTAAAATCATGCACATGTATAAGTGTGTGTGTGGGGGTTTTACTATAAGGAAATTAAATACTTTTTTTGGTAAATGACTAATTAGTGACTGTGTGGCATATGACCGTCCAGTCATTAAGAGTCTTAACAAGACGTTAGCATTTGGCATATGAAAGCAGCTGTGACACTTTGAGGCTGGAAGTGATAATTCCAGAGAAAATGTTCTCTAGCCATGCCAAAACCATAAACAATACTTTTTTAAACTACTCCCATTGATGGACTATAACTTATTTTTTCTGCAAAACCCTTTTTTAAATGAAACAAAATAAGCAATCTTTTTGCCACTTCAGTCAAAGCTAAATATCTTAACAACCACTGGATTGAATGGCATGAAATTTATTTCAGATGTTCATGTCCCCCTTAGGAAGAATGTAATAACTTTGATGATCCCTTAACATTTAATCTTGCGCCATTAAAGTTTTATTTTGCACCAAAACAAATGACATTACCTTAAATCTAGTTAAACCATACTTTTTGTTTGTAATCAAAAACATAAATATTAAGACGTAAACAAGGGTATATAAGATAATGAACACAGGGGCATTGTGCCTCCTACATTATCTATCGTCTATCGGAATTGTCATCATTAGCATACAAACAGTGGTATTTGTAACAAAGCAGCTTCACAGAGCTGCTAGCATGGCAAGAGATTAGCTTTAAATGGAAGCTGACCTGAATAAAATATCATTGAAAATGCTCAAAATTATTGTGTATATCTTAAAACAAAATCAAATAGTAAAATGACCAGCCTTTTTGTCCTTAACAGCTCGGGACATAATTTGTGTGCTAAATCTATGCTAATAAAGTTCAGCAGTCTTAGTGCTAATATTAGCGTGATGAAAGTTACAGCAACTCTCTTGGTTATTTCATATAGTTGTTGGGAATCTGTTAGTCAGTCAGAATCCAAACCTTAGATTTTTTTCTTTTAGATGTAAATTGATTTATTTGCCCACCTACAATAAAAGAATCGCGATTTAATTTTACCCAGGGAATTAAATTGCATTTCACTTAACTGTCACACTATGTTCTTTTCTGGAAATTATAGCACTACTTAGTATGACTTCTAAGTATTTAAAATATTTTATTTTGGCCAACTGAAACAAAATCTTCACACAGTGTTTTCCTTACTGGCTTTACTGGCGCCCCAGAATGCACCACAATACACCTCAAATTGTTATAATTTCCACCATATGGGGTGTAAGTGTGGGCTCTTTTCAAACCTTATAACACCACCTTGACCAAACTCCAGCCAAACCCCACCACCTCCATTAAAACACAATACAATTTTAAACTGCAGAGACCACTTCCTGGTCTGTTACACCCATCAGTCTTGTTCAGCCTCTATCACTAATGGCCTCTGGGCTGGACACAGAATGAGGTGTCAGGAAAATCACCCACGCTCTGGAAAACGTCGCCCCATGCGCATTTGAGTCCGCTTTCAAAATTTCAACTGTCAAAAATCCTGACTGACATGGTAAGTATTTTAATGTGGCCCTAGAGACATTACTTTACACAGTCTCACCTTCAAGGTCTTGCGTACAAGCAAATCTTCACAGCTCATAATGGAGGTAAAGAAAATGATTTAGGTCCACCTTTGCTGAACACTTTTAAAGTAATTACTAAAGAATCAGGATTAATGTATATTCATAGTTACATTACGTAATTAAAACCATTCAACATCTTAACTTGAAGTCTCTGTTCAGTATACAAAATATTACACAGTATTCTGTTGTTTCTAATTATTAACTGACGTCTCTCAATAGTTTTTTGATTTTCTTTCAGCTGAACATGACAACAAAGTGCAGGAAACTTTCTACAACAAACTGGTGTCAAAACTAGTAAAGAGCAGTAGATTTATTTTATTCAGTTACTGTGATGTACATCCAAAGACTGGACAGAACAGCAAAACATCAGCTGTGATTACCGGATTTTAGCAGAGGTTCCAGTTTGTACAAACCCCCCATGTTTATTGAAAGTAGTGATGATTTTCTGAAAAGCAAAGCAATCTGTATTAGTCAGATGGAACTGAGAGCTGTGACAAGGATGAGCTGATCATTTTTTTGGTGTTGAGAATAACAATAACAGTTATCTTCACATTTACTCAAACACGTGGGCACATCAAGCTTCAGTTGATCTGACTGACTGACTGTTTTCTTTCTCTTTCCTGTCTCTAATACTCTCAATAATACTGCTGAAACAAGCATATACTGACTAAAGCAACTGACTGTTGTCTGAGTCTTCAATCCATTACAATAATCAAAAAAATATCCCATAAGATATGCATCAGTATGTTTTTTAATGCTGTAGGGACTCAGAATTACACCAGGGGTCAAGCGGTATTTTGATATTTGTATATGCTGTCAAAGGTGGAATCAATGAAAATCAAAAAATAAAATAAAATAAAATTTCCACTCTTCATGTATTGTAATGGATAAAAATGTTACATCTGGCTTTTTCTAGAAGGGAAAGTAAAATGATAAAGATTTAGTTGCCTCATTTGGAAAGACTCTCACTATTCTGATCCAACAGAACTGTTTCAAGTAACATGACGTCAGATCAAAAGGAAGCATATTGAAAATGATCAGCTTATTATCCATAAGACCATTATTTATATTAATATTTTTATTTTCTTGTCATTACCTCTCATCCCTTTAGAAAAAAAATCCATGTCTTTCGAAGGACTATTGCAATTTATCCTTGCCCTTGTACTGCTTCCCTTAAAGGATTTATACTATATTTTAATAGCAATCCGATTGTGTACGGCCTTTGGTGTCAAGACTGTAGGTCAGGCAATTGACAAGCTTTCAAAATATTGATGGAACTGGCGGACTGGTATTTTTCCTGCAATAGAAATGCAGAATGATCTATTCTATTAGGTATTCCTGCAAAGTAATTTTGGCTCTCCGATTCAAATCTGTGGCATCTCTTTTAAAATAACAACTGCTTGTAATGCTACAAGACAACAATAACAGATGTCCTCACTGAACTGAAGATACAAGAAAAAAGAATCATGAGTAACTAAGCCCACGTCATGGTGACAAAGTTGTGACAATCAGTACCATTGTGCCATGGAAAGCTGAGGTTTTTCAGTTTTCTGCGGTGGCTCTCAAGTCCCATATGAAACCCATCACTCCATGAAGTCCCATTAAAGCCATAAAACAACACAGAAATTCATTAAATCTTTGCCTCGTTTTGAATGCACTATTTGTGGCTTTTCCATTCCCGTAATGGGCTCATATGCACACATGCAAACGAGAGAAGGGTTTGGATAGAGAGACAGACTGGGTGGAGAGGAAAGAAAGAGAAAAGACTGACTGGGTCCCTCAAGATAAAAGCGATGGAAAACACGCAGCAATGAGGTCTCAGTTTGTCTCAAAGAAGACAATACTGTTGGAGCACAGAAGGGTACTGCTACGTCTATGAAGTGTCTCCAGCATGCAGAACGCCAATATCTGACAGCAAAGGCTCAATAAATGAAATGATTCTCAGTTTGTGCTTTCTCCGTCCAAGACATGTGGAAACAGGCAGCGGTATCGCAATGCATAAATTGTTAGAAATGCTAATCTGGCCTGTGTCCTTGGCAAAGGCTATATTTTTATTATATATTGGGATCTAACTTGTTCAGAAAATTATTAGAAATTTTCTGAATTGGAGGCATTTGAATCTGTATTTTATACTGCTGATAGCTGAAATACAAGCATGTAAAGGTCATAAATGTCTGAGCGGGAGAATAGATAGAGTAATAAGAAGTTATAGAGTAATCAGTGCTATACAAAGATTAAATAAATGATCCCATAAAATTTTAAATTATATCCATTGTAGAAATACATTTCTGTTGACCAGAGAGCTGCAGATGAAGTGGGAACTTCAACAAGATAAAATGTCAGGGTTGCTTCTCAGAGTTTGACATAGGCAGCAGCCTTGAACCGAATCACATGAGTGTGTATGTGTGTGGACGTATATTACTCATGTTGTGGGGACATAAATCTTTTTATACAGTCCCATTGTGGGGACTCGCCCCTCCTTGTGGGGACAAAATGCAGACCCTATGATGTAAATCTTTGAATTTCGGGCAGAAGACTTGGGTTAACTTCAGGATAAGAGTTATAGAGATAGACAAGTGGTAATGGCTATGGTCAGAATAAGTCTTCCTGAAATTAATCCAAGTCTATACAATGTCCCTGTGTGTGTGTGTTTGTGTTTGTGTTTGTGTGTGCGTGTGTGTGTGGGTGTGGGAGAGAGAGAGAGAGAGAGAGAGAGAGTTTCCAGCTATGACAGTGAGTTGACCCTCTCTGACAGTCAGGTGAGGAAGACTTGCTTGTTCCAGATGGTTGATTTCTTGCTGTCATAAACACAAACACACACACATACACACAGCTTCTCTGTGGGTCACTGCGGATGACAGCAAGCGTTTTTTTTCCTATTTTCTGAGATTCAGGGACAACAGGAGAATCCTCTTTCAGTGATTTCACCAAGGATCACGTTGCTGCTGTCTCTATTGTTGTTAATCCCTCAAACTCCTTTACGCCTCCAGTCTCAGCTACGTTTACTTCTACCCAACATAGAAAATGGTCAGCATTAAAAATAAACAACATACCCGTACCTGTCAAAACAGCATTTTGTCAAACCCATATTAATACCACTGAAAACTCAATGTAAGTATTAATTTGTTTTTTTTGTTTTTTTTAATATATGATAGAAATTTGAATATTTTTGCCTTTTAAGCCATAAATGAAACTAAACAATCTATTTGTACAAGTTACAAAGAACAATGAACTTTTGAAAAAAGGATTTGTCAGTTTAATAAAAAAAAGAAAGAATTAGCAGGATGTACCATTATGAAAATAAACATGAGCTGCAGCCCTTTTTGTATAACTGATCTAACTTTCACAGACCATTTTAGTGCTGTTGCTGTGTTATGGCACTAACAAAACAGCAGCATTAAAGCGTAACAGCTTTACAGCACCAGTTCATCCTATTAAAACTCACAGAAACACACATAAAATGTGGCCTGGAAACACCAGGTCTGCGATGGTATTTCCACATAAAGACATCCTCCACTCCGAAGGAAGGTAATGGAGAAGTGAAGCTAAAGGAGAGGGAAGAATGGTGGGAAGGTTGAATGTAGGGGTAGAGAAGAATAAATATGATTTAGAGAGACAGCAGAGGTGAGAGGTGTAAAAGGGGAGATGTAGTTAGAGGAGCGAGGTGTGAGCCCTCTTGTGTATTTTCTGTATGTGTCTGTTTATGAGAAAAATAGAGAGGAAGCTTAGCAGCATGCTAAAATTATCAGCAGTGAAAGTGCTTCCATGTGTCCCTATGTTATCAGTTAAAACACTGTTGAGGGGGGCTAAAAAGTCCAGAAAAGATTAAATTACAACAAAACGTTTGTTAGTCGGTGCTCTTCGTCCTGTCAAACCTCACTCTCTCCTAATGGCACCTCTAATGCTCACAGGTCTGAAATACAAGGCTATTCTAACTCTCCTGAGAAGTTTTAGCACAGTTGGGACCTTCTCCAGGAGCTTTGGGAACATCTGGAGATGATCAGGATTGAGCTTAAGCCAGTCCCAAATAATTCTTCTTTAGAGTCTTAAATTACACCCAAATGATATTTCTGGTCATCCTGGTCACCCCCAAATCAGCTGCTGCCGCTGCGACAGTAGCTGATGAACCTTTCAAGTGTCTCCGCTTGGAAAAATAACATCACTGGAAAGAGCCAAGATCTGGTTTGTAATTAAAGCTACCAGTCAGGCTGATGTATAAAGGGCATATCGGAGGAATCACTGTGATGTCTGTATGACTCCCATCCACATGAGAAGATGCCTTTTTGAACTGTATAAGCGATGCTTCGATTATTGTCAAGATGATGAAGTGCTCCTGCAGAGACCCCTTGCCTTTTGATCTGCAGTGCAGTATGCAGTGAGAATATTGGCTCATGGTGATCTGAATATATCAGCTCTCCAGTATATTGACAAGGAGACATCAGCACTTCTGCACAGGTAGCTGCCTGACAGCAGGGACACAAATACTGCTCATCTGACTCCTCAGCCTACTTTTCATCACTCTGCACTCTCTGAAAAGGCAAACAAAGCTTTATAGGAAAGATTTTGAAAACCTGTAAGATTTCTACGGGACCTTGAAGAATTTTTGTGGCATCCTTTAGTGAAGTTATATGTAGTTTATATAACAGTGTTCATAACAAATTAACTCATAGGTCATATTTACGCCCCATATGTGCCTTCATTTTTGCATATCAACCAGTCGTGGTGCGAAAAGTCCAGACGACAATTGCCCTCTAGCTTTAATATTGCTGTGTGAGTTCATTAAAAGGCCACTTTTATTTGCGTGCGCATGTGTGTTTGTTTGTGTTTTCCCTACCTGTACCACTCCAGTCCTTTATCATAAAACCTGTCGAAAAAGTGAGGCTCCGCACCGACCGCTCTCACGTCCGGATGGATGCGGAGAAACTCCAGCAGTGCGCGGGTTCCTCCTTTCTTCACACCGATTATAATCGCTTGGGGAAACCTTTTGGACCCGAAGGTGTTGGACACGGGGATGCCGTTGCCCTGGGTGATCTCCTTTGCGCTGTCGGACACGTGTTGGGGCAGCTGTCCCGGTGCGTCCACCTGTTCCGCCTGCGCGGAGGCTGTGCGATTCCGGTGAACCGGCGCGTCGGAGAGGAGACGCGGCGATGGTCGCATATCCTCCAAAATGCGGCGATGATCGTCCAATATGTCATAATCTACAGCTTGCTGGCTGTATAAAGTCCTCGGAGCCGAATCGCAAAGTCCGGTGAGGCAGTAGAAGAAGTATGTGAAGATCAGGAGCATGGTAAAAAACACCGAAACCTTGGACAGCACCTTCCCAAAGTTGAACCTGACTCTGCATCCACTACATCCCATGAGTTGATCTCCTGCTCGATGTCAAAGGACCAAAAAGGGGACAGCATGCTTCTTCTTCCTACATTGATCGGAGCTGATACTTTATTATTAAATTTATCTCGCAAAACCTGTTGCGCAAAAGTGAGGCATAACTTGGAAAGCTCCTGGCACTGTTGATTTGTCAAAAAAGATCCTCATAATCTGTGTTTCTTTTCCCCTCTGATTATTTCGTGTCTATTGTGAAAGTTTTGTCATTCAACATGACTCGTGTGAGTGCAGTCGGATGTGGCTTGCAGCCTGTATCTTTGCGCTCTGAGGTCTTCTAATCTCCTTCTCCTCTGCTTCTACGCCCTTTTTTTTACTAGTCTCCACCCCTCCTTCCTCAAGCTATAGATAAACATGCCTACATATAGAGGCTTGGCTTGTAGCCTATAAGGAAAACATATTAAAAAATATTTTTACTTCTGACATAAAATGACAATATGCATTATTAACATAGGCCTACAATATGTGCAAGAAATCATTTGATGCTTCTGAAAACCCACTGGGAAAACTTGGGGTCTGTCTGTGATTTAATATGGCTTAAAATGTGGGCGTTTTGAATGTGATGTGTTTATGTGAAACTCTTTAACATGAGAAAACTCTTGAGCACTTTATTGTGAGTTACAGGCACATCAGTGTTTTACAAATGTAAGCTGACCCCAGAGGTAAATCCTTCTTGCCCCTTTGAACCCATATGATAGATGTCCCAGCTCTGTGAATAAGAGAAGCCCTGAGGATGTCCATCCAAAACCTCTCATACTCTCCTTGCACCCTGAGACTCAACATGTAGCCGACATAGTGACAAGTCTCCTGACACAAACCTCAAAAACAATGGGCCCGAAGCGAGGAGGGGCCCCTGCCACTGCTCTGTCCCATAAATACAGTATCTGAGGCTGTGTGTATGTCACCTTTAGGGCTGTACAGGAAGGATCAGCACCGGGATATTCCCCCAACTCTGTAAAGCTGGAGCAGGTATAAAGTTTCTTCTGGCAAAGAGACAGAGTTCAGACTTTGAACCTGACTAACACACTAAGCGGCTGTTTGTACGGAGGGGATGAGAAGGGAGAGAGGGGAGGTAGAGGGGAACTAAGGTAGATATAATCTGTCTGAGAAAGAGTATGCACACACTTATACACTCGGCCTGGGGGTACAGTAGGTTTCAGACAGAGATAATAAATGAACTTGGCAAACTTACTGTGTTCGCTAATTGAGGATTTTAAAGGCCTGTTTTATCTTTCTCCCTCTATGTCCTCAGAGAAAAATAGAGACTGCTTGGTTTAAAAATCACAAAATTGAGGGAAAGTTTGAGTTTTTTTTTCTATTTTTGCTTAATTAGTCAATAAAATTGATGGGCTACAATGTCATGTTTGTAGGTATGGTAAGCCATTTAAAGTGCCAGCTGCTAGATAACTTAGCTTAGCACGAACAGAGGGAAACAGTGTTGAGCCAAAATTAAAGCCAAAGCTCTGAAACAAACGAAGGAAAGGTACTCTTAAAATGGCCGCCTTTCCAA
>JAQNCA010000011.1:4858984-4883185 GCA_029783725.1 Acanthurus tractus
ATGTTTGTAGGTATGGTAAGCCATTTAAAGTGCCAGCTGCTAGATAACTTAGCTTAGCACGAACAGAGGGAAACAGTTAGCCCAGCTCAGTTAAAATGTAGCCTAACAGTGTAAAATCACTTTGTGCTGACTTAACCTTTTCTTGGCAACCAGGAAACTCCACAAACTTATTGGTCTCAACCAATTGTCAGGCTAATAATAAAAAATAACTGTTTCTATAAAGAATAGGCTGCAACTTATTTGCCCTCTTGCCAATTAGATGAGAAGATCGATACTACTCTTGTTTGTTCAGTGGGGAAGTGAGTGGCAAAGTAGCAAATTAGCATAACGTAGCACGAAGACTGGAAAAGAGTGGTGGGTCAGCTAGCCTTGATTTAAAGATGACAAAATTCACTTAGCAGCACCTCTAAAGATAAAATAAAACCATGTAATTTGGTGATCCATCATATTTATACCTTTGTTTTTAAAAAGATAAAACAAACACATTATAACAAGCTCTAGAGGTGATGCTAGCTATTTTCTTGCATTTTAGTGCGCTAGAGTTAATTTTGTCAACTCTGTACTGCACTGTAGGTTTATATTTACCATGAGTGATTTTTTTACTATTTCACTCTTGAAAAGAAGGGAATAAGCATGATTAAGTGTCCCATAATCTCAAACTGTCCCTTTAAGGAATAGCCAATATAAACCTTTCAAAGTCAAGCATTACAGAGCCTGTGATTGTTATTTCCGTCTTTTGAGATGTAGCCTAAAGCTAGTTTAAAAAAAATAAAAATAAGAGCGCTCGAACAAAGATCTGCGCATAGTGACATGACCCAGGCAAATATAGAATAATGATATGTTTTGAAGCACAAACAGCCATTGTAAATCCATCCAAAGAGAGGCCAGCCTGGCACTAAGGAATTCACAACTTTGGAAATGACTGTCTGCTGGCTAGTGGCAGATTCAGTCAGAATGAGGTCAGCTAGGCTTTGCTTTAATCAGACATTTTATTTGCTTTTCCCTCATGCTAATTGCTCCAGTTGGAGTTACACTGACAGGTTTGGACACAGAAATATAAACAGTGGGATTAAAGAAACAAACAGGCAGCGGCAGTGTCGAGGAAACAAATACGACATACAAGCCGTGAACTGTCTGTGTGTATGGGACTGAGGTTGGATAATGTGTCCCTCTGTTGATGTGTTTGTGTGCATATGTCTCTAAATCTTTATATGTAGGCAGTTATGCATGCATGTGTGCAGTCCAGACTAAATTTCCAAGTGCCATGCCTGCAGGTGTATGCTGCTACATCCCAGTGTACCAATGATAGAGATTACCATAGGGGCCCAATGATGGTGTGTACATGTGTCAGCCATTACAGCAAATTACAAATTCTCCTCAGCAAAAGCCGAATGTTCTGCTACACTCATTTTGTAATTTCCAGTATGAGGAAGAAGCTTCTGGCCATTTGTGATAGCCGCAAGACACCTGGCAGAATCTGTAAAAGCTGCAATGACAGAGCTTTGAAACCACCACCCAGGAGTTACTCATGGCAGTCTGGAGGCATGGCTATAGTTCCCTACAGAAGAAACCTGGTGCTTTTTATTGTTTCTGTGATGAATATCAATCAGATATACAGCAAGATATATATCAGAGAATTTTCCTACTGTTTTGAATTCATTGTAGCTTGTATGATCTATAAACAAAGTACCTTTTTTTAATCTGGTTTCTGATCACAAAACAATTAAATTTAATGCTCATATTGTTTTGTCTGAAGTGCAGCTCCTTTGAAGAAATAAAAGATGTCAAACACACTCTTTGCAGTATGTTAGATGCTCAATGGCCGAGCCCTCAGGTAGAGAGGATCACTGAATACAAAAGCCAACAACAAAGCAGCTGTGAAGCCCCACCCTTTTCCTGGAGCCTTCCCAACTTTCATCTGCAGACGAATGCAAATGTCAGGAAGGATGATGGATGGATGAGGAGATGGAGGACTGAACAAAGTCACTCTGATCTCTCCATCCATATCTTCCTTTTCTCCTCCCACCCTCCATCCCTCATGGCCAGCACCTTCACACAGGTGCATCGATCCTTTTTCGCCTCCAGGAGAATTTGCAGACTCCCAGACAGCTTAATAGAGACATTACTGAAAGAATAGATGTGTTAAAGATCTTAGAGGAGAGATGTTTGGAGCTTATACAACAGCCTTGGCGGCTGTGAAAACATTAAACAGTGTTGGACCCACGTAATGCATGCAAGTTCAACATGGGAGTTTATATCAGAGGAAGAGTTTACAGCAATTCATTCCAACTTCATGCGGGTTCGATTTGGGCATCACCCAAAGCCAGAAGGTTCAATTACGTAACTGCTATACATTTAGAGTGACATGAGCCCACAGATTTTTTTTTCAAATAAACAAAAAACTCATACAAGCCTTCGTCATCTGTTAGAAAACAGCTGCACAAAACTATTTTCAATGTGTCTTTCATCTTGGCAATAAAAATCGTAGATGCCTTTCCAGGGAGCAAGTCTGTGCAAGAGTCACATGTTTTTTTTAAACTGTTATTTACCTTCTCCGGGTGCTTTATTGCAGCAGCAGAATCAGGCAGGCGGCAATCTGGAGAGTACAGAGGGAATTAAACTGAATGACAATCATGTCATCACACAAGCCGCAGACCATTTGGGAAATGCCTTCTTTTCTAATCCGCAGCTCTGTGGTGAAAAGTGGGATCTGGTGGTTGGCTCCTAAGTGATATTGAGAGTGCTGGGAAGGGTGGAGGCACAGGGAGAGAAAGGGGTATGAAAGGAGTTTGTGTGTGCCTATATGTGTTTGTGTCTTTATGAAAGAAGACGAGCATGAGTGAGAGATGAGGGGGAGTGAAAAAGAGGTTAAAAAAGAAACAACTTTGATTAGTTCAGTATACAGTTTCATGCCTCCCAGCTCACTTTGGGGGATTCACAAAGACGTGTGGCTGCAAATCTGACAGAGCTGTTGAAGGTGAACCATTTTTGAACTGCAGCATGTATCTGTTGATGTGCAGTGTGCGGATGTGCGTGCAGAGTCTTTCATGCCTTTAGGGCCTTATGCATGCATCCATGTGCCTGTGGACGCCTATTGTTCCACTTTGCGTGCACATGTACCACTTGTGGTAGCCAATCCCAGACTGTTACTTACAGAAATGTTTGTGGGCTGCTCTCTGTGGCTTCTTTTCATCGAAAGGCCTTGTCAACTTGAATGTTGATTGCCCTGACGTCAGCTCCCAACCTCAGCCCTGCCTTTTATGTGTCACTGTCACCATCTATTTCCGCCCAGTGTGTGAAAAACAACTCTTTCCGTCTTTGCAGTTAGGTTGGATCAGGGGCTGTGCTACTGTTAACAGGCCAAAACCACCACCCAAATGAATGTGCTCATTAATCTTCACGCTCATGCAGCTCATCCAAAACAATTGGAAGGGCTTAAGATGCGTGTGAATCAGCAGCTGGTTGAGTTTGTCATTTTTTTAACAGGCAGCTATGTGTTGATTTATGTAAACAAATCAAACCTGAACAATCCCAGTAAATAAAAATACAAACAGCCATCAAATGAGTGTTAATTTGCTGTAATTACTGGTGTAAAACCTCAGCAGTTTGTCTCGCCACTCTCTGGAGTTTCCCATGTTTTTCAAAATTCCAACCTGTCACATTCGCTGTGAGAAAAGAGAGCTGTCATCCCCCCCAAAAAAAGAAACCCTCGGTCAATTGCTGTACTGTTGAGTCAGGCCTGCTAAAATAGTATCACCTGTCTTGTGAAATCCGAAGGCCAAAGGGCATATGTGTGTGTGTGTATGTCCATGTGTGTTTGTATGTCTGTGTGTGTGTGTATATGTGTGAAACTGTTTCATGCTGTAGAAAGAGGAGATGGGCTTCTACCCTGGGGGTGCAGTCTGCATTTCACAGGAATGCGAAATCATGTTGGACTCAAACAAGCAAACCATCAGTAAAGGTGCAGATGGTTGTTTCGGCCAAAGGGGACAGGAGTGTGCCAAGTATGTGACCCATCACCCCAAAAATATAAAGAGAAAAAAAAATTGATTGCTCCAAGCATCTTTCCTCTTACATTTAAATGTGTGAGATGTATAAACTTTACAAATTGAATGTTTCACAGTTTCACCCACTGCAATTAAAGGATTTGTTCACCACTTTACGTGATTGTATCTTTCATAATCCAAATACAGGAAAAACAATTGGTTAAGTTGAAGGAAAATTTAATCAAATAGTAAGACAATACACTTTTTTCCCATGCCAAAATAAAGAAAAATGACTGACACTGCTAACCCTTTTATGCTAAATATGTGGCTACAGCTAGCAGCCAGATAAGCTAATGTTTAAAAAAAAACAAAACATTAAGCTTAAACAGGAGGAAACAGCTAGCTTGGCTCCGTCAAAAGACAACCAAAATCCGTTTACCAGCACCTGTAAAGCTCACTAGTTAACACACTGTATCCTGTGTGTAAAAAACTGAAGTCTCATAAAGATTTACTGCAGTACAGTCGTTAATGTGCCAATTTGATTGAAAAACATTAAATCATCACTTTTACTTGCTGTTGTCAGTAAAGATTAAGCAAACAAGGTAAACCGTGTTAATTAGTGAGCTTTACATGTGCTGGCAGGCGGATTTTAGTCTCTGAATACAGAGCTTTTTCCAGTCTTTACGGTAAGCACAGCTAATTTGCTGTAGCCAAGTATTACGTATAAGACATATCACAGTAGATAAACTTCTCATGTGACTCTCTTCAAAAAAAAGCAAATTCCTCAAAAAGTCAAACTATTTCTTTAAAAGAGATTATTTGGATTGAGACTTCCTCTCACAAATCAGTCCAGGTTCTTCGAGGCAAAACTGGATATTTGTCCTCTTTTTCCAAAACACCACTACCACACCCTCACTTTGTTGTAAAGCTGATAATTGGGTTGTCCGTGAGCCTCATTCCTGTGGGAATGTATTTTGAGTCCTCTTCTTTTTAAACCCCTTTGCCAAGAACAAACACAAAAAAACTACCTCTCCTTCCTGTGGCTCTCATCTGGTCTCACTTTAGGTTTTGAGGTCTTTTTTTGAGGGGGGGCAAAACAGAGCTACTGGTTCAGATGAGACCAGGATGGCTTTTCCTCTCTGTGGACTTCCTCAAAATACATTTTAAAATAATTTGGATTCTGTTCTGACCAAACGCTCCTCTACAATCCCTGAGATAACTGTTGCAGAAAAACAAAGTACACTCACATTCTTCAGTGTCTTTAGTATTGGCATAGGCTTACTATGCTTTTTTTTTTCCACACAAATCCACAAGCCAATAGGCAGAGTCTGAGGGATTGAGAGAAAGTGCTTAGAGGTGACTGACAGGCGAGATTAAAGAGTATTGGCAGTTCTGGCACAAAAAGTAAAATAATGAAGTGCAAATGTGGAGAATTAAAGTTTGTCTGTGCCAAATGCTGATGCCAAAGATAAATTAATCATGTACTTAAGGATTACTTATGTTATAAAAAAGTGGGTGGGGATTTGAACTCTAGAAAGATAGTTCGCTCTTAAAAACTTTTAGGAGTTGCTTTAAGAAGGGAAAGTCAGTGTTAAAACAAGAGGCTAAATGGCATAAAGCTGGAAAGCCATACATCTATTGATTCAGGTGGGGGAAATGTAATTATGCAAATAAACACACGTTAAATGCTTCGTTTAAATCTGGTTTGCATCATTTATTGGAGTAGAATAAAATATTAAAGGAGCTTGATGAGCTTCATAAACTTAGTCACTTTCTGGTGTTGAGCTATGTTATAAAGTCGATGTTGGAAATGAATTCACAGTAAATTTGATGCAACAAGTCAGAAAACCAAGATTTCCAGATGCTTTTTCTATGTTAGCCACTGTTAGCCACTGTTAGTTATACCAGTTGATAGCAACATATTATGTAGAAGTTAAATAGTACTGCTTGTATTATTGATTTCATGCAACACAGCTGGGACAGAATTTCTAATAAACACTTTGTTACCACAGCTTTCAGTGCTATTGAGGCACAGAGCAGCCATTTTGTATTTTGAGGTCAGGTTTGGAGAGAATCACTTAGCTTATCTCGAGTTTTTGTTTTTAATGGTGACTGTTTAACAATAAAATAAACAAATCCCATGATCTCATGGTACTTAAAACTTCAACAAACTGCGTCTTTTATTTTATTGCTTTTACTTATTGGGCATATAAGTGTAGCTTAAATTGTATATCTACAAGATGTTATTGGATAATGTCATCTCACAGCATTTAATGGAGAACAGGCTTTAGCTACTTTCCTTTTGAAATAGTTGGCTGCACTGTTTCGCAGTCAGCAGAGGCTCAAGGCAGTCACTTCTCCCAGATAGGAAAAAGTTTAGCACACAACTGATAAAGAAAGGTCATTTTTTTGTTTTAATACTACTACTTTGGTTTGTGTACAGAATATACACAAACAAAGATGTTACATATCAGTTAATTAGCTTTAGTGGTGCTGGCAGGTTTCAGACGGAGCTAGACTTTCTTTTTTCCCCCAAGTGATGCAATGCTAAGCTAACCAGCTACACATTGTAGCTTCAAATTTAATGCACAGACATGATAGTGCTGTCAATCTTTCAATATAACTCTCCACTAAAGAATCTATTTGCCAAGATGCTTAAATACTGATTTATGAGCAAGCTTTACATTTGTATAAAGATGCAAATGTGAAATTCTGTCTGTCTTAAACAATATCTACTGAGGAAGACCGAAGTCAAAACTCCTCCATAACTGTCTCATAATGCAGGGAATGATGTAGGTTACAGGCTCCTGACTGGATTATTATCATTGTGTAAAATAAAGAGCTGCAGGCACCTCTGAGCATTTTCTGCACAGAAGTTAACAATCAGCCAGACCAAAGGAGCAATTTTGACTATTAAGACCACCCATGTGGGAGGTGTGGGGGGTATTGCAAATTTTATACAGACTGTATGTATATATGTATAGCAAACACACACACATACATGAAAAAAGTGTGGGATCATATAGGGAATAGGGATTGCACAAACATGCTTGCAGTTGTTTTCTTTTTAAAACACAAACAGTTTGATGTGGATCTCATATGGAGCCTTCTGGGATTACTAGGCAAGATGACAGAGGATGAGCAGCCACAAATTGCGAGGAGTTGGGGTTGGGTGGAGGCTGGGTCTGGGGGTGAGGGAAGACAATCTGTGGCACTGTACCCAAGGAAAGACTGAGGTAATTACCTTCTTCTCCTCAGCAAGTTTTCGGTCTCAGTGTAAAAATGTTTTTAGCGTGCCATGAACCTCTCCAGACAGTCACAGGCCTCTGACATTTTTGGACATGCGCTGACAAAAAAGCCCAGCATTTTTCCACAGTCCATCACTGCTCTGACTATCTGTGAGCTGAGCCCTCATTTAAATCATCCAAAACTCTCCTAATGTTTCCAAACTTCTGAGAACTGCACGTTTGATAAATGTTTCCTTGCCCCTGGCACACTTTTTTTTATCTGAGGCTCCATTTGATCGCTCTTAAAACCCTCTGACTCCAAAGCTCATGCAGCAAACCAGCAAAGTATAAAAATAGTTGTTTGACATAATGCACAGTCTGTCCAAAGTTTCTCTCTGGGTAACTGTGCCCACCACTGAGGCCTTTCAGACTCAGAGTCTCTGATCAAGGAAGGATAAAAGTTGACATGTGTGCACACAATCAGCCAGTCTTCTCCCATTTTAAACCGTCTCTCTTATTCCACATTAAAAAAGAGGGGAAAAAAATGACTTCTTCTTCCTGATCTGCCAACGGTGCCACACACCTCAAATATTCCCTTTGAAGCTTTCAGACCAACCTGTGCTGCTGTCTCAGGGTCCTATCTCCCTGAAACAGATCAGAGTGCAGATAGTGGGTGATGTTTTCAGATACATATATGTTCAAAACCCTCCTGTGTTATTGAAGCTGGTGGAGTTCAGAAACAGGAATGTTGATTGTGTGATAAAATTGACAATAAAGCAGCAGAAGCCATTGAAGATTCCTCATATTGTTTATTATCTCACTAGGAGCCCTCATATGTTGGATTTTACATGGCTGTTTTTTGGCTTTCAGTGTTCAGCAAAACGATCCCTCACATGTTTAAGCTGTTGACGTTTTGTTGGAACGAACTGAAAATTGTGGTTTTTCATTGTTTCTGCTTTAATGCAACTTTATTTTTATCACTCCCCATTCCACATTTATAGTGTTTATAAGTAAAATCGTCAGGGTACACATTTCATATACGTATAAAATCTGTTTATACGTGCAGTAAACTACACATCATTTTACATTGGGGTTCACTGCTGGGTTTTTCAGAGAAGACAAGCAAAGATATCCCATTTTTGGTTTTTCGTAAGCCTCGTCTTTCTCAAACACATGTTGCTCTGACAGGATTACAACAGTGCCCAACCTGGAGAGCCTTGAGTTTCCAGAATTTGCCTTTGATCCGGAGCGTGAATCACATTCCAGTGTCATGTATAAAAGCTTTGTTTATCCTTTCATTCATTACACAGAGGGAAGATGTTTGGCTAGCATATGTGCCTCTATATAACATGTGGAGGGCAGAACCACCATGTATGGATGGATGAGGACAACACATTGTGCAGATATTACTCCCTGATGAAAGGACTTTTCTCAATTTTCCTTACAGTCACGCATTCAGGCAGCAGCTTTTTCTTTTTTTTATGCCTACCACAAAGTGATCACAGCTTCTGCAGTGTGTGTGTGTGTGTGTGTGTGTGACATATGTTTTTTGGGAATACTACCTCGATGAACAGGGTATAATGCTGTCGCGTGTGGACGCAGAATGAGACTTTTCTCTGCGGCTCAAAACAGAAGCAGGTGCAGTGCCCGTAAACACCACATCTAAGCAACAGGCTCATATATGATACGATTAAAACAAGATGTCCTGTGAATGAGTCAGCCGCGCACACACACCACATATGTTTAGCTGTAGCTCGAGGCTCGGCCTTTGGGACCACGGAAGGCTTTGGCGTAGTGGCGGTTTAATGTAATTAAGGACCCTGTTTGCTCATACAAGTAGGATGAGCCCCAGAGGTCAGCAGATTCGAGTCGGTCTCATGATCCTATCAGAGGATTACAGCTTCCTCCTTCCTGTTTGCTTCCTCTTGGCCATACATCTGTGCTCAGATGCCAGCCAGAAAGAGTGTTCTCACAGATAGCAAATGCTAATTACAGTCCCATGTTTTGGGCAATTTTCTCTTTTCCTCTCTCATTCTCACATGTGGTTAATCTTTGTATTTTGGTCTCTTGCCTGTCTGTCTGTTGTTAACTTCGTCTCTCTTATCCTCTGCAACTCTACCTCCTATTTCCAGACGTCACCCTCCAGGACAGTTTAGTCTGTGAGCCAGCTGTGTGTGTGGTGATATTACAGACAATTCTCTACAAAAAAACGACTGATCAGTCACAAGGAAGGTATTACACAATTAACAAAGAGCTTGAGGAAGGTCAGAGGCCACATTTGGGTTCAAGTAAAGGAGGAGTAGCTTGGTCTTTCAACCTGATGTCAGAAGTGATCCACGGCTTTCATAATTTTAGGCAAAATGCTGAAATTTAAGAACAACTCTCTTCTTTCAATATGAGAAGCAAAAGCACATTTGCAACTGCTGCTTCCTCTGAGGTGTGCTTGGAAGAGTGTTGATCACATTTTTTCATCCTTGCATCAATTGTACAAAAATAGTTTTGTTTTTGCTTTAAATGCTTTACCACCACACATCATTACAATTTATGAATGTTTGCACTTCCTTTCTTAATCCTCCGTCTGACGCTGCAGCTTTCATCTCCCCCTCTGATCTTCATGCCTTTGAAATGAGCGGCTCCACACCTGCTTATCCCCAGACATTTAAACAGCACAAGAGCAGAGGAACGTACCCCCACATCCTCACTTTGTTTATAATTCCACCACTCCACGAGCCAAGAGGCAGGTTTACAGGAGTTGTCTGGAAAGCTATGTTGAATAGAAAAACACTGGACCCTCAGAAGTCTGGAACATGTACCTGAGTCTGACTTTTACACAGCAAAGATATCCAGATAACTCCAAGATCTACCTCCTAAAATGACTTCTGCCATAACAGGCAGAGTAGACACACGGTGTTCTGGTGTTTGCTGCTGTCTTTATTACATTACAAATACAATACAATATAATAACTTTTTAATTCCACTAGTGGCAATTAGTTTGGAGCAATTTGATGTGTACACAAATACAGTGACATCCAAACAAACAACGAACAAGTAGTAAAAGAATCTTTAAGTGGTTTTTAAATAAGTTGTTGTAAGTTGCTGTATGGAATAAGAAATTAGAAAATGAAAAGTATTGTTTTTACAATGAATGTAATTTTTACTTGAGGCAGATTGGTAGACCTTTTTTTAATAACTCAAGTATATTTATCTAAAAACTGAAAATATTTCTATTAACTAACAACATCAGTAAAAAGTTTCTAAGAGGTATTTTAGGTATTTCTTCGGTTGCAGAAAGAATGAACATTTTTGCTTTAAAATGTGGAGCTCTGACGGAAAGATATTCTTCTCTATTCACTTCATTCAATTTTTGTTACCAACAATAGTGTTTCTAATCATGTTTTGCAGCAATGTTGGATATGACACAGAACAAACTACGTCTGCAGTAGTGCATTGGCAGAAAAATAAATGCATGCATGTTAGATCATTTTTAGGGCATATAGCACCATCGACTGATGGAAGTGTGAAATTACACTTTTGAGGTGGGACGTCACATGAGATCTGAGCAACACAGACATTACATATTACAGTATTCTGTGCAGCTGCATGCAACTTAATGTAGGTTAATTTGTTTGAATTTTTGTATGTCTATTTTCATGGTTTGAAAAAGAGGGTGAGACCCTTCTGTTATAGCTGCCATGTGAGGACTGTTTATCAGAGCCCCGGAGCTCCTTCAGGCTTTGTCTCAGAGCACTTCATCCTCTGTCCACACCGTCAGCAGCAGAAAACTTATTTTTCACAGCTCAGATTTCTGTCCATCAAGCTTTTCTGGGGAGAGACAGGAGAACAAACCAAATTAAAAATGTGGATGCTAGGGGTTAAATCTACTAGTACAGCTGTGCAAAAAAAATAGAGATCTTTTATAGACTCACTTTTGGGGATGAACATCAGCGAACTGCTAAATATTCAGAAGCGTGACAGTCCTTCTCTTGGTCCGTCATGCAAGAACTCATGGCCTAACCCATTTCCACATTTTCCACAGCAAACCTATTTTAATATTATTAAATCCATAAGGTTAAAATCAGAAGGCTATATCTATAGATGACATAGTTAATGACAGGCACAGTGTTACATTTTATTGTAATGAATATCCAAGAGATAATCTACCTTAATGGGTCCCCATGCTTCAGGGTGTCTGGAGACACTGTCCTCATGGACTGTCTCTGAGAAAGCTGGCCAAGGAGAAGAATGCTCAAACTTTGACGTGCTGGAGAATAACTCGTGCCCACAATCAGAGCACACATAAACACCTGAGGGGGCAAACGTATCAATGAATGGATTTAACAAAAAAAAAAAAAAAGAGTGGGACCTCTGCTTTTACTATGTGCAAATTAGTAGTTGTTTGGCTACTCACCAGGTTCAAAGTGATTCTTATATTCTTCTCCACCAGTAAAAGAGCAATATGACATCTCCTCCATTTCAAATGTCTCAAAACCAAAAGCAATTTCTCTTAAGTCTGAAGTTTGTTTACAAGGAGTCACTCGGCTTTAGCTGGAACAAACCTGCTCGAACAGATCAAATGTCCTTCTTGTGTAAGACTGACTTCATTCTAATTACTTCCACTTGATGGCAGCACTAATATCTATTATCACTGTGCATTCGTGCTACAGTTGACTGGTTGGTCAGCCAGTGAGCTGCTGAATATGTGTGGTTTTAAACTTTTAAAGCAATATTTCTTTAGATGTAATTATTATATAGTAATAACTAAATAATGAACAATAATGAACTTCAACATGAGAATATCTTCATCTTACAGCCCTATCTAAAGAGGAAATATTTTGTTTTTAGAGCCGTCAGGTGACCTTATTTGTCTTGCATGTCTCATTACAGACTCTGTGATGCTGTGTCTGATCAAGTACTAAGAACTGAGAAAGAGCCAGTAGAAACTGTGACTTTATTATCTAAAAGCAAGAATATACACATTAGTCAAATATCAAAGCATTTTATTATTTATAGTTAAAATATATTCATCTTAGTTCTTATCACACCATTCATTGTAATCCATTTACATAAAGCCTTTCAAAAGTTTGAAAATAGAATGTATTGCTACTTTTCTGCATCTGGCACACCAAACACTGCAGGTAAAGGCCATTGTCAATGAACACAATTTTTAAAACAACACAAGTAATCTTTGGGAAAAGTTCATATAATATTAAACTCCTTGTATGCAGCCAGTTCAACAAGGTGAGTGTTACTCATTGTCAGGGTTTTGGGTGAAACATGCAAAGACAGCATTGGGGGGTGGGGTGGTGGGGCATTGGGTAATGAGATTGTCTAATGATGGGTCTTGTGGCAGTAGTGTCCTTCAGTAACACACACAGTACATTTTCAAGTATATGAACAAATTTCGTTCAACATGCAGCTGGTGGTTAAAGCAAGATCACGTGGTTAAAAAGCAAGTATATCTCCTTCTAAACATTCAGATAGTCGCTCAATGGCATATACCTATACTCACAGTCTAAATCTGGTGACTCAGAAAGTCCTTCAGTCAGAAAAAACTTGAAGAATCATGAGATGTCTATTACAACCACTGGATAATCTCAATCATTGTGAATAATTAAGTAACAAAGTGATGTGCTGGGGACTGTTTAATCAGTGATGCTATCCTGTAGATGGTAATGATTGCATAATTAAAGGTGCAGAGACTGGTCTTCTGTTCTTGCTGTCAAGTGAAGTCAACATTCATCAGAGCCCCGGTGCTCCCTGGTTGGGCTTTATCCCAGAACTCTTCATCTACTGTCCGCACCCTCAGCAGCACAGTGACAAGTTAAGCAGCTCTTTCCTTCTACAGCCTCACTTACTGTCCATCAACCTTGTCTGTGGAGACAGGAGAGAGAGACATGGAGGTGAGGGAGATGTGAGAGTGGAGCCTTTTCAGAGGTCCTTTATTAAAGCAAATGTGTGTTAGTGAGGCTTAAAACTTTTCTTTTATTACAGGGGTGGTGATATAACCCTATTACTGTACCTTTAGGGATGAACTTCAGTGAGCTGCTAAATATTCAGAAGCGAGACAGCCCTTTGGATGGTCCATCATTCACAAACTCATGGCCAAGTCCATTTCCGCATTTCCCACACCGTACCTGGAACAAAACAATATACATCCGAATCAGGATTTTGTTCAGTTCCATAGAGTAAGCATGTAGCACATCAAAGAGAAATATAGAAGCATAGAATACTAAATCAAGCGACCTCTCATAGATTAAAATAAATAAATAAGATAAACTTTTTTCTTCTCATTGCACCTTATATGCTCCAGGTCTCTCCTCATGTTTAGTCACACTGTCCTCATGGATGGTCTCTGTGAAGGCTGGCCAGGGAGATGAGTGCTCATACTTGGTGTGACTGGAGAACAGCCCATAATCACACTTGGAGCAGACGTAAATTCCTGAGGGTTGAAAGTGGAAAGATAATGGTTGTTGTACAACATGACAAAACAACTATTTTTATGCAAATCTTGTTTCGAGTGACCATAGCACATCCATCACTATGCTGATGTCTTTAAATCAATAATGTGTAGTGATATTACTTTTTCTTCCATCAATTCACTCTACAATATATTATATTTATATATTAAATCCTCTGTTTATTTTTTTTTAATAAATTCTACGTTAGATGCATGTGTTTTCCAAATTACCTTTTAGATATTTTCAAAATGTTGTATTTGTGTAATGGTCGACGTTTAACATCTCGTGTTGAACAACATCCAGTTTTGTAACGCAGCTGTTACATAAGTTAAACGTGGATTACAAACGTAACCAGGTAAGCAATATAGTTTTTTTTCCGGTTTTCATGCCAATAAGTTACATTTTCTGTGACCATGTGCCAAGCTCTCTCTCCATGTGTGGAGAGTCAAAGTGTTATAACTACAGTCCATTACCACAGGAGAATATTACCACGATGTTACGATGCACAGCTGTTTTGCAAAGTTCAGCGTTGCAGTGAATGGTAAGCTAGCAAACAATGACTATCTAGCTACCGTAAACTCTTCAAACAATCTCTAATAACATTTATTGTGCAGAAATCCTGAAGACGTTTAAGTCATGTAAGTACCTGGTTTGAAGTGGTCTTTAAAGACCTCACCACCGACGAAACTACAAAACGACATTTCTCTGCATGAGTACCGGGAGTCTGACGAGACAAAGTTCGACGTATTAGAGTGTTACGGAGCCAATACTTCTATTGGTAAGACCCACCTCTCATTTGTGTTATTCTGCCTCTGATTGGTTGTCCGGTTATTATAACCCTAACCCTTAACCAATCGTATCCCTTATACATAAACCTGTCTACGTAACTAAAAAAAGCTAACCAATCACAGGCGGAGCAGCTGGAGTTTTAAAAAGAAAAGGCCGTACTTCCTCCTTTTTTTTTTTTTATGGCGATTGAGAAATACATTCGAGGCACATTACCGCCATCTTTTGGATTGGAGCGGATCAACATTAAATTTCCTAATTTTGTGCCGTGACTTCGAAAAAGGATCCAAAGACCTTTTCCCTCATTTTTTCACAAATGTTCACAATTAAGCTTTGAATTCCACATAACAAGCTTAACTTTCATTACCCTTATTTTCCATATGTTTGACTGTATAAGAGGTTGCAGCTTTTGATCTATAACTTGCTGCCAAGGTTTAATCAGTCAAATCTGCAAAACATTCTTGCAACCTGCGTTCAGTCACTTGGCATTATTTTATTAGTGTGTTGTTATATTTTGGTGATAATGTTGCATCATACAGTAGGCTATGTCACATTTCAGAATGGAACTACTAGCAGACTGAGTGAGAATTACCACAAGATGGTGCTCTGCCCAAGTAAATAGGCCCACCTTAATTTGGCAGGTTAGCAATTCCTGGTCTAAATTCAAAAACAGTTAACTTGATGTGTTTGCTCTTTTTATGCATGAGGTCTTTCAATGCGATTAATCCATCTCTCTCAAAAGTTAATGCAAAACCTGTTGCCTTTCTAATTGATCACACCACAGTTTACTCAACTGAGCTGCAGATATGGTGATTGGAAAATTAATCTTCCTTATTTTTCCTCTGTGACACGTCTTAATCTTTGCTATCAAACAAATCACCCTTTAGCAACAGGCTTTGTTGCTCTCTTAGGCCAAACTAAACCGATTACAAAGTTGTAGTTCTTATATAATCACATAATCACATCAGTCTAATCATACAATCTCTGCTGACAGCATTTATTGAAATGTTGTCAAATTAGTTCATCAACTCTTATTTGGTGGAGTGTCATTTAAGGTAAACACAAGAAACTTGTGAAATAAACTTGTAAAATATCGAAACATGTGTCAATATTAAATGAATCTTGCTCAGTCTCTCCCCCTTTTTGTCCTTGCCACAAAGCAACCAAGAGCAGCATCAACAAATCTAATTCTTATACAGACTGACTCTGCAAGTGTTTGCTTTAGTAACACGTCTGTCAACACAAGGGAATAAGTGAATTTTTGTGGGAAACAAAAGACTGATTTCACACTCTCAATATCAGTTCTTCTGAGAGATTCCCTAGGAGGCACCACTGGGGAACCAGCTTGTAAGGCTCAGTCATAAGCATGTTTGTCCTATAAATAAGGTTTGAAACAACACCATTGTTGAATCAAGCACAGTTTAAAAATTAAACTAAATAAATGGAAAGTGTGAGATTTGGAAAGGTATGTGAAGGCAGAGCTGGTACCTCTGCAGATTGCACTACGTACAGAATGAACTGTGTAATTACGATAAGTGCTTTCAGATTAACAGGTGTTTGTTCTGTGCATGTCCAGAGCACAAAGTCAGTCTGAGCCTTTTTTGTCTTTTTACAGTTGAACTGTGACACATCAATCTGTCCCTCTAAAACAAATACAACAAGTTTCCATCATGTTATCTTGTTTACAGTGTGTTGTAGTGGTATTCTGCCAATCACAAATCAAAGGTTAATAATGTTTTTACAAATGTTTATATGTACATGTGACTCACACATGCTGTCCATGAATTATGTGCTAGGTAGTTGGTTGTGTCCTTGATCAGATTTGTTCATAAGTGGATGATTATTTGTGGGGCATGTTTATAAGCCTGTATTTTGTGACTGTCAGAGCCTGATATTTGTCTAGCAGTGTCAGATGCTTGGTTGGCAGGGCAGCTGAAAACACTCCCCCACCCCCAACACAGTAACAGACTGACACACACAGACAGACAGTCTGCTCTAGAGCCACAGGAGGCTGGTGGGGGGACGATGAGCTAACAGGATGATTCACTACCCTCCAACAATGCCAGCTAGCTGTTGCCATTACATTAAATTGCTTTGTTTGATGCTTCTGTGCCATTGATGCAGTTTAACAAAAAAGAATAGGGAGTTCAATCCCAAATTATAATGAGGAAAGGACTGACAAACTTCATCTTCTTTTGAATGGAAATTGGTCAATTTTTCAATAACAAAACAGACATTAAGGGTGCATGTTCACTGAATTCTTTGACTCTTTTTGCTGTCACACTGCTTTATTTGTTGCTCTCTTTTGGACTTCATATGTTCTTGTGCTTGAGAAGTTTTCAAGTGCTGCACCAAATGCACTCACATCATGAACTTTCCCCAATGGAGAGGAAAAAGGAGGTTAGTCTTAGCATTTCATTTCATTTAGATCTCATAACAACAAAAGTAATGTGAGCAAGTTGAAGTGAGCATAATTCATTTGAGATTAAGACAGAAAGTCTGTCTTGTAACTGTTCCTGGATTTTTCTCTAGAGTTATACATTCATATCAATATTGTAATATCGTATCAGATTTTTTTGATACATAGCGTCTTAATATACCAAATAAAATTTCCGAAAAGCGCAACAACAACAAAACTATGGAAATACCTAATAGCATGCACATTAACAAGGATAAGCACAGAGAAAATATGAGGCGGTGCCCTCTATGGTGCCATTTAAGGGACACACAGTCATGGCACGGATCAGTTTTTCTTCCCAGCAGTGTAACATGGTAACACCACAGAGAAGCGTCCGTGGTCGCCATGACACTTATCGCGAGAAGTGAGAAGTTTGTTGTCCAGCCGTGGAAGGCTTAAAATTCCTCGTCGTGTGACGCTAATTAACTAGTATTAAGTAAGAATTTTGTTTTGCTGACAAATTTTCAAAGAGTATCGTAACAAGAACACAGTTAAAAAAAATGCATGCTGTCCACATAGCCTTTTTTTATCAGCAACAATAAGAAACGTGACTTCCGCATTTGTACAGTTTGATTTCGCGGGGTAAACCCGAATAAGGCACCGCTATGTCAACCAACGAAGTATTCGTTAATTTTGTCAGACTTTTGCTGTCTCCAATTCTCTTATGACTTTAATCGTTTTTAAACCATTTAATTGACAGTTGTCTAGCGTGTTGTAACGACAGAACATAAAGTTAAATTCACCTTCAACGCAGTAATGTCACTGCTGTCCACGGTTGAACATGCTATCAAGTTACGCAAAGCTGAGCAAGCCCAGACAACTGGCAGAATTCAACTCTACAGGGAAATATTACAGACTTTGTAAGTACTGCACATCTTAGTCAGTAACGACACTGAATTATAAGGAGGGTACGATTCTACTTGTGCCAGCTTTTCGGACGAATTCAGTGTCGTGGTTAATGTTCTTGTGCTTTATGTAAATTTTTTAAAAATAAAAAAGAATGGTAATGATAGCTAGTTGTATTTTGTATTTTGTCACAAACCATTTGATTTTGTTTGGTGATTTAAACCATCGAACAAGTTTGGTATTTGTCTCTTCGTGCTCCAACCGGCGCTGTGGCTTAGTTGGTTAAAGCGCCTGTCTAGTAAACAGGAGATCCTGGGTTCGAATCCCAGCAGTGCCTTTTTTTTCATGAACGTTGCTATTTTGGTCTCTCCAATTAATATAAGGTGTATTAATGTTTGAATATGTGAGAAAAGCACAACGTAAACATAAAGACTTAATATTTTTAAATTGTAGCTTTACAGACCTTACAGCAGTTACTTTTTTTAAATAATAGATAAGGATTTAAATAGAGGGGGAAAAAAATGTTTAATTTTTATATGTTATTGTTGCATAATAATGGCCTAGTTGTGCCCCTCTTGGGAAATTTGAGAGTCACATCAAATATTTTCCCACAGAACACCTCAACCTAAGATCGGCTTTGAGGAGTCGGATTCTGCTGATGATGTTGCTACAGGTTATTCAGGTATAATTTTATTCAGAATTTTAATACTTTTTTTCCCATACTTTTTATTTGTGAAATACCATTCTCATTGATTAACAGAAAAAGAGGATCTGTAGAGTAGCTTTGTCTTAATTTTGCATTTGTCACTCGATGTATTTACAAAAAGATTTTAAAAATTAAGTTAATATCAAATATAACAGGATGAAAAACAGCAACGTAAAGAGACATATAAGCAGTTTCATGTAATGTTATGACTGGTTGTCTTCCAAATATTCACACTCCTGGTTCTCTTTTATTGCGCTATTTGTGACTGTTGTAAATTAATTGAGTGCTCTGAAATGCATATGTGTTAACCCCTCTGTACAGCCATTTTTGGCCTGGCCTCACTTGTAAAGGAGATCATGTATCCAAAGGGACTCTTAGGTTAAATAAAGGTTAAATACATGAGTAAATTAATTCAGCTGTAACCACATGTTTGTTTGTTGCTATCTTCAGATACAGAAACCTCACCAGGAGAGAAAGAAGATATCGAGTTGCTTGAACGAGCCTTGGAGAAAGCCCTTCAGGTCCGGACTGGTACAGGACCTTGTAAAAAGCATGCATCTCGAAAGAAACCAGTCACTACAGTTGCCACTCCTACAGAGGGGTTACAGACATCTGCAGCTTTTAAAGGAAATCAGACCACCAGATCAGCCTCTACATCTGCCAGTCTGCCAGACAGAAAAGAGCACAAAAAGCTGTGTGCATCAGTGTCCTCCAAACTGGGCTCAAAATCCTCAGCTAGAAAAAGTCTTGGACATTGCAGGACTAGAATCACTCGAAACAAAATCCAAAACTGTCCTGTCTCATCAGTTGGGATTTCACACCAACAGTTGGCAAGGAAATCACATCAAGCTGTCTCTGTGTCTGGCCCTCTTGATCCTTTGAAAAACAAGTCTAGTAGGAGCAACGTGTTCAGTGGCGATAACCTTGGCAAAGCTGCAGCACTCTCCCTGCCCTCTTCTAATAACACAGCACCTTTTTCACATCCAGCAGAGTCTGTGGCTCACAGTTTACCTCGACAGAAAGAGTATGTTTTTACACAACATGACCATTAAAAAAAATCCCATTGTGGGGGGAATATTTGTGTTCAATGGTGTCATAAACATTCTGTTTGCCTTTTCTTCATGGCAGGATAGTGTCTGATCAAGTGGCAAATTGGAAATCTCTCAGGAGAAAGCAAAACAGGTGACCAAAATCAGTGTGACTGATATTATCCAATAAATTTGACCGCTGTATTTTTGGGACACTGAGTTTCCTTCTCTATGTTATCTTTAGGTTGTGGGACAAAGTTGCTGCTCTACAAAGGAAAGCTGTGCCAGGGAGGAGCCGATTTGTGGAGAGGATGAGAGTTACGGTATCCTTCCTTTTCTAGTGAAGCTTGTCAGGATAAGCTGTGAGGTCTCAGACAAGTTTTCCATGTTATGTAATGCTGAGTGTGGAAATACACCCTAGTGTCACAGTTTAGTTGAAATTCCACTGAGTTCAATTTAGAGTATGAGTGTGTTTCTAGACAGATTTAATTAACCCTCTCTTCTCCAAGCAGTGTTTTGGGCTTGACCGTGTCTCTCTGACCCCTCTAGTTTCCCAAGGATTGGCCAGTTTGTAGCCCAGACCAGACCAGGGCTCTGGTTGACAGACTGACTCACCAAGGGCTTGACATCACTCAGCAGTGCCACACAGAAGAGCTTTTGGCCAAAAAGACTCCAGAAGCAGCCGTCGAGCTGGGTAAAAGCAAAGACAGAGTTACATATGTTAGCAAACACAAAATTAGGAGTGGAGGCATGAGGAGAAATAAGAGACTGATGATACACAAGTGTGTGGGTGAGAATATTGAAATTTAGGAAGACACTGCACAGGAAGTTGTCATGAACAGGCTTTCTGAGAAATATTTAGAGTGATTTATCAGTATTTGACCTTTGCTGAGCCAGTCATATTCAGGATCCTAAACAAACATGGGAAAGTTGACAACAACTCAACCCTAATGAAACAAGTTAGATCTCTGAAAATTTTGTTTCATGTGGATTCAAACAGTTCTGGTGACTGCAAACATGACTGTAATGACCATGCTAACTTCAGTGTTTTGCTTTGTATTTCTATATAGGTGGTACGACACTTGGAGGGTTGCAGATAGCAGCGGCAGAGCTCCAGAACTTTGCAAGCCAAGTGAAACAAGGTAGGGGAATAATCACTCGTATACCAACACATAGCCTACATTTTCAAACTGTTCTTTCCCCCCCTAAAAGAATTGTGTTAACATGTGTTTAATAATATAAAGGTGGTCATAAGCAGAGAAAAACATGATTAGATGATTTATTCCAGAGTACACACTTGCATTAAAGAGGACATGAGAGGAGAAATCATGACCATGTTCTTGAATCTGTGTATGAATTATCATGTCTGGGTGTCAGAGTGTCACTCACTCAGTGTCTACAGTATGAAACATGGTATAAATTCCATTCCCACCAACGATACAATTATAATAAAGCTAAATGCCAGAAGACTTTCCATTCACACCTCTCAAACGACCGTATCACCTTCAGGGAGAGAGTTTTGTTTGTGGTTACCAGTTGTTGCTCCGGTGCACTACAAGTATGTTGCTTTAGCCAGTGTGAAAGAGACATTTTAAATAATTCCTTACTACAAGCTTGACCCTCACACCTCCATCTGGTGCTGTGAACACATGCATTCACTCTAGCATCTCACATGCATGGTACGGCATGGGTTTATCTTCCAGAGAGGGATTTATAATTTATTGCATGTGAACAGTCTTTGAATAATGATTGTGATGCTCGTCGTAGCACTCTAACGAGCTAATGCAGACATTCCTTCTCGGTGTATGGAAAATGAAAACAGAGCCGCAGCGGTACCTCAGTGCCAGATCAGTACTTTCCTTGGCCTCGACAGATTCCCCTCACTGTGACGATGAGGTTTTAAAGCTGTTTATCCTGACGTGGCTAGGCAAGGGCTTCGCTATTTAAAGCTGAGGCAGCAGAGCAGAAAAACGTTTTAGGGTACGGTTGCTCACGCTTTCGCTCTAAAAATAACCATATTTTCCGTCAGAGTGGGAAGCATGGGATCGATGGAGGCCAGAGGGAGGCTGTCTTTGCCCCACTGGGGCAAACAATGTGTTGGGAGATGGGATTGGGGTGACACTGCCTCCGACTATAACCTACATGACAGAAGCAGAACTCCGAGAGCTGGAGAAGCTGAGGATGAGGGTGGCAATGCTGCAGCAGGAGATTTACCTGGAGCAGGTAAGGGTTGCACCATTTTAAGTACCTAGATATTTGTGCCAACTAGTAAGACCGTTTACTTCTGAGAAGTTGTGAACCATAACTACTAATAAGTAATGTGCTAAAAGTGTCTTCTTCTTTGTGACAGACTCTTTCGTACGCCCTGACACCTCAGATTTCATCCGTAATGCCTGGGCCTGGATGTCCCAGCGTCAGTAGGCTGAGAGACGTTTACTCTCTGCTGGGTGAAGGAGGGCAGCGTTTCCCTGCTGTAGTCCTAGACTCTGAGCCAGACTGACTTCACAGCACTGATCTATCAGTTTAGGCGGTACTCTCTGAATTTTCATGAAAATAAATAGGAAAAACAAATAGAAACTACTCTCAGTTTAATGGAGTCCAGTGCAACACCAGCTGAATCCTACCTCTCTGGCACTGTCAATAATTCTACAACATGAAGTTAAAAAATAAGGGTGCTGTCTTGGCTAACCTCTTTGGTTAGGCTAAAACAAATTCATATCAGTTTTTCTTGTAATTACTGTTTTATTGGCGCTAGTGTAAATTCTTGTTATGAAACAAACTTGCTGCTGTTCAAACAAACAAACGGGGACCTTGTCAAAGGTGGCTCTCAGTCCACTTCCACTCCTGTGCTGTTTAATTGTGTTGCTAAAGCAAATGAAACAACTCCAGCATTTTATGATAGCAGATGTGGGATTTTAGCACAATTTCAAAAGTTAAGCCACTTATTTATTTCATTTTATTTACCCATGCAGGCCTGATGGTGCACTGATGATGCACAAGGACAAATTACAAAACTCTCCATTCAGCAAGTTTCTATAAGTCCATGGTCCTTGTTCCAGACCAGGTGAACCAAACTACAGGTGTGAAAGCACTTTGAAATAAATAGCAGGACTGTTCGACTGGACTTACCGAGCATGTGTACTTAATAAAGCGGCAACTCAGTGTATATTCATCCTTGAGTGAAGAAGTAATGTTATGTACTGTGACTATTTATTTGGTGTGTGATGCCATATAATAACCTGTGTAACTTGAAACAAGGATGTGATTGTTCACAGTTTTTTTCTTGATTGCTGGTTCTGACTCAGGAGTTCTAAAATTAAAAGTTTGTCACTGACCATTAAAAGTCATGTTTTTTTACTTTAACTTTCCATGAGATTATTAAAAGGTCTTCCCGGAAGAATCATTGAATTTGTAAATGGTTTATTTAGCTTAGGAAGCAAACAAGGTTCTTAACCCATAAAAGAAACACTTAATCCTTTATTTTTATCTAAAATGATGAAAATCAAAATGACTAACTGTTTTCTCTGGAAAGCAAAGATTCCTAATTTTGACTTAAATCTGTGTAATAGCTTATGAACAACATGCTGTCAACATGTGGCAAGTAAGTTCACTATGGGTGTTTTTAATTCCAGTCTATCTTATAATAAATATTTTAATTAACAGCTTAGGTTTTGTTGTTTGAACGGCTTGATGTTTTTTTTCATATGATAGTTGCATTTGAATATTTTTTTTGCTGCATAATGACACTATTAAGGTAGAATAGTGTGGCATGTAAAAACTTAACCTCAAGATGGTAAATGAGCTGTTGAAACACTGATTTACCAGCAGGTGGCACTCAACTCACAGAATTGAGCTTAGAACACACAAGCAGGTGACTAAAAGCTTGTTTTGTTTCTGTACTGTTATCAAAAGCTATCAATCAGATGCCAGTGGGATTGAAGGCGTACACAGAAAAATAAGTCTAGTTGTGGTAATTTATGATTCAGTAATTATTCTAGTTAATGTGCAGCGTGACTTCTGACCTACTGGTCTGCAAATTTAGTGATATAAATTAACAAAGGTGTGTCAACCTATTTTAATCTTGTCTATCACTAGAAGCAGCAGGATTGCCATGATATCATCTTCCATGGGTTCCAGTTTCTTCCCACTTTCTGGCATCTCAGAGTCTTCAGGAGCTCACAGTGTGATTGATTGTGCTTGTTAGCTATGAGTTTGATATGCAATAAGTAGTAAAGCAGGGACAACCCCTTTAGTGTTTCTCCATATGATGTGCTTGATTTGCACACAATGCTTTCAGAATTTGGCATACATTGAATGATAAGTGGCATGAAGCCTATATTAACACTTCTTGATCTTACAAAACAGGTGAGGCTGTTTTACCCGCCACAAATGTGGTGTGAGAGTGTATGTGAGATGCGGAAGAGCTTGGAGAGGCCAGAAAGGCTCATGCCCACAGATGACGTTGGGCTGTGCCAGACTGGGCGACAGGTGGCACTGGGTTCACACAGCAGGGCGTGGGTGTTTGAGCCCTGCTGCACCAAACCTCATGTATATACAAACGCAAGGAATTGCACGTTCGAAGCTGAGTCACAGTGATGATGCTCTGGGGGGGGGGGGGGCGGGGGCGCGGCTGGCTTCAAGGATGAAATGGCAGTTTTCCCGGGGGGGTTTTATTTAAAATGCCCAACGAATTTTACCAGCCGTAT
>JAQNCA010000011.1:4883285-4895493 GCA_029783725.1 Acanthurus tractus
CCTGCAGTTTGGCCGACAGGTGGCAGCAAACACACTAGAGTTATTCTGCATGAGTTGGACTGAGAAGCACATGATGCTCACAGCTGTCAGTAACATAAGCTGATACTAAGAAGTCCTCTACTACACTTCATTGAAATCATATATGTGGCAACACTCAAACACCTTGACACCCTGCAGCAGTACATTACAATCGCTGTATTTTCTACTGGAACAACTGAGAGTCTAGTTTCTATAAAAAATGTGAAGTTTGAAGATTTAAGCCAAAGAAATTAAAGAGAGAAATTCATCTGTCTGAAACTGGAATAAACTTGCACCAGTCCAAGATTTTTGTTACTGTAACACTATATTTTGTTTATCACTTACCCTAAAGAACAAGCAGCACCACAGATCAGCCTTCAAACTTTATGAGATCATTTATTGTGAAAGCATAAGCAGTTACAAATTTTAGCAAACGTCCTGCATAATTACTCCAATCAGCAGCACCATCCCTGCAGCATTATCTCTGTCCTTAAGTATAAACTCACGCTTGTAAAACCAATTATACTTCAGGGAATTCAAGTGTGTAAAGCACCTGTCCATAAAATTTGATGCAGCCAGCCAGCACTTAAATGTCAGGTCATGGGAGGTGAGGTTGTCACCTCTCTGACAGTGTGTGGGCTGCAAAAACTAGAAAGATGCAACCAATGGACAACCAAAAAGCCAAAAGCCAGCTGTTGTTGCTCCATATGCTCTCTCTCTCTCTCTCTCTCTCTCTCTGCATTTATTATTTTCAGTCCCATACACACATTTAATCATTTAGATCACGTGTCACATTATGAAAAAGTTGGAATTATTAAAATTCATTTCATCAGAAGGAAACCCAGAGAAGTCGACAGTTTGGAACGAAACCAACTGAGAAAGCTGCGTCCTCATAATCAATATCTCTTGAGCGGTAATTTTGGCATGAATTTTTCAGGTCGTGCAATTACATAAGTCTGCGTACAGAGGACTGCGGTGTCAGAGGGGAGAAGGGGGGGGAGGCTGAGCACAGCCTGTGTTTTGACACTGAGCTCAAAGAGCAGAGAGGAGGAGTCGCTTTGTCAACTGTTGGCCTCTCGGCTCTAATCTGGATTAGAGTTTCCAGTCCCGTCTGCAGCCTGGACTCCAATAATCACATTATTCTGTGTTAGGTTGACGCCTCCGGGAGAGGAAGGAAGAAGCGATATCTACCGGCTGCAGAGTTGCCGACGTGTTTTTTTTTTTTCTTAAAGCTGAACTGTTAATTTGGATACATTTTTTTATTTAAAAAATCTGTAAAGCAAGCGAGGACGACTTCGCATTGGAGATCTGCGACGATCAGAGGAAAGTTGAATGAGTATTTGTTGCCTGCGGTCGGTGGAGGGTGCGCATCCCCCCCTCTCGTGCAGCACTCTGCAGCATCCAGAGCCGATCACTGCAGCCTGCACTTGGAATTGACATTTCTGCGCTCAAACCACACAGACACTGATATCCACAGGAGCAGCTGGTCAGACGTGCCAGATTCATGTGAGTGTTCTGGTTAGTGGTGCGTCAAAATCTGTGTCTTTATTTTCGAATAAGGACACATTTTCTACAGGTGAGGGCGGTAAGAGCTCAGACTGACAATGTGATGCATTTGGTATCTTGTAAGATTGCACTACTCGCTGGGTTAAAAAAAAAAAAAAAAAGTTTAAAGGGGCAAAGAGGGATGATTTGCATGTGATGGTTTGTCTAGAGACCATAAACGGCCAATTAACCTTTACTTAATGAGATGACGCACAGTTTCAGTAACACTGACCATGTGATACCCAAACAAACACACAGTCCTGAGCCAAATGTGTCAGTCATCGGGGTCAAATGTTATCTTGAGGACACCATTAACCACAGGAAAGCCAATGACCTGCACATCCTGCCTCTCTCTATGGCCAAGTGTGATGAAAGGCTGCATCATCATCATCTGGGTTTTCATAAAGTTCTGTATCCGGTTTTCATCACATTGCCCTTGTTTAAACGGGATAGAAAAAGGCCACGAGGAGGACACGGTTGGATAGACATGATTTTTTGGAAGGGTTTCAATCCGTCTGGGATAAAAGTGGGATTTGCTGCTAGTCACGTCATTTCTTCCTCTCCATTTTTAATCCATTTTAAGTGACCTACTGTCTATTCACTGGTAGACTCTTGAATGAGCCTCTCCAGATTGAAGCACACACGCCAGGTTTGATATCGCTTTCATGTAAGCCATTTAAATAAGCACATTTACACAAAATTAGAAATGAATGCAAAGAGTCCAAGAATCATACTGAGCGTCAGTGACCATAACCCATTTGGATTTTTTGCTTTTCAAATGGAAAATTTGGGATTTTTCTTTGTTTTTTTAAGTGAAACTGAAAATTTCAGAGATTTTTGAACAAAATACAACATTTATAGACATCACTTTTGGCCCAGAGAGGTTGTAATGGGCATCATCTCACTATTTTATACTTTAAAGAAATGTAATGGTCAGTCATAGCTTTAATGTAATCTTTATTGTGTTTGATAAGTCATATGCTGTTGCGGGAAATGTCAGTATTACGCACTTTTCAACAGCAGATTGAACCTCAGCTTTCCTTTGTAAGACTTCCTCTTGCAGTGGCAGAAATGTATTCATTACCAAATCAAAAACAGACATCAAAGAGTTTGGCTTTTTCTGTGTATTCAACTTTATTAAAAATATCTTAGAAAATTGCCAAATCTGCCTCACTTTTTCACTCTCAGGGGACAAAACCAAAAACTGTGGTTCTCTGCTGGGTTTTTTTCCCTCCCTCTTGCCTCTGCAGAGTGCTGACCGGAGGGCTGACTCTGTATCCCACAGAGCTGCAAAGGTTTTCCTCTGCCTGTCAGCATGAACTGATCCAAATGGACTCCAGAGTAGAAATTGATCAGGGAAGTGCAGGGCTGTCTGGGGCGGCTTGAGCAATGGTGGAGCGGCACTTTTGGTTAATTAGATCTGACAAACAGCCAAGCAGGTAGTGCTAAAAGAAACATCTCTCCTGGTGTGCAACAGTGTGCAGA
Organism: Acanthurus tractus; assembly: GCA_029783725.1. Taxonomy (NCBI): domain Eukaryota; kingdom Metazoa; phylum Chordata; class Actinopteri; order Acanthuriformes; family Acanthuridae; genus Acanthurus; species Acanthurus tractus. The sequence goes on from JAQNCA010000011.1 coordinate 4,886,334, forward strand.
GAAGTGATGAAATAAGACCAAAGCCGACTGAAATGTTAAATTATGCGAACCACATGGTAACAAATGACTTTCTGCAGTCCTGAAAATTGGTTTCATCTAGGTTAGGACTAGAATTTGTAATAAAACGGACAATGACCAATTATTGTTCAAGTCTTGCTCGCTCTGTTGCTGCTTTGTGGCAGAAATAATAGATTATGAATTTCATATTGTGGGAGGAATCTGTCTGTATTCACTCTGTGAGCAAGAAAATTAAAAAAAAAAAAACCTGATTCACTAAAACAGGGACACTTTTACAGTTTATCTTAAATCACTTATTAGCTTCTTTGGATTTGATAAGCCCCTGACTTACAGCAATGTTCTTGCTTGAACTGGTAAGTTGTGTCTGATAAGCTTATCTATTACCAATATTTGTCACTTTTATTATGCTGCACTTTTCTACGCTCGCTCATAAAGCCATCTTGTGACCAAATAAGACCCTGAACTATGTGTGCTTGGCTGAAAGCTAGCTCAAGTGAATGACAGCACATCTGAAAACACAACTGGGATTGAATGACACACTGATTGCCCATTCATCAGATAGAATTCATGTCTGAAGTGTCTTAATTTCCTGTTGCAAAAGCCTCTTTAATATGGAGGATTAAAGTTAATCCACTCTCAGTCTGGATCGTACTGTGGCTGTTGACTCTCATCGAGTTTTGCTGTGCGGCCGTCCTGCCATGATGCGTGTCAGTGATTGCCACATGCAAACAAGCGGTCAAGAGCTTGTTGTTGATCCATATGCTCTCAAAGCTCTGATTGCCCCGAGGGAGTGTCTAGTTGCTCTGCTTATGAAGGCATAATGGACAGCAGTGAGGGCGCGGCTGGAAACAAAGGCAGCATGGATCGCTGTCTATATTCATTACATGCAGAACTGAAAGCTGGAAAATCGTAAATGAGCTTTTACTCTAAGTTGTAAAATCTCAGCTGTGTAAGACAGCGGTTACAAAAACACAGATGGATTTGAAGTGGGTGTGCACGCTTATAGACTGTATATTTATCCTGAGTGGTTGGTCAAGTGTGTGCATTTGTTTGTCTTTGCATCAGATGTTCTCCACGCAGGAAACAGCAGAATGTGTTGAGTTTCATCATCCATACAAGCAGCAGCTGTCGCAGTGGTGTTCTGCTGTTTTTTCCTTAAACCAAACCTCAGGCTGACATGATCTTAGAGAAGTGAACTTGATGTCAGGAGCTGCAGTTTTGAATCATTGAGCCTTTGCAGATTGTGTGTGAGTAACATCCTGAAATGTCTGCAAACACAAGAAAAGAAAAATGCACTGATATTTAAGAAGACATGAAAGGCCTGCATTGTAGTGGGCATCTTGGAAAAGACAAATGTGTCAATTAGGCACAAACAAGGATAATGCTAATGAGATGATTGCTGCATCTAATTTGGGATTAGCTATGGGATTAAAGTCTCTGTGCGAAACAACCCCTTGTGATGATTCCAGAAACAAAGTAGTCATCCACTCCCACCTTATTCTCAGGCTTTATGTGAACTGACAGCACACGCAGAGAGACGCAAAGTTGCCTGTATCCCTGCAGAGGAGCAGCCAAAAGGACAAATGAGAAAGTACAAAGGAGATTAGAAAGAAAGGCTGAAAGGTGAAAGGGGGGAAGAAATGAGAAAAGCAACAGAGAGGAGAGGGAGGAGAGCAGACAGAAATAGAGGGGAGGTCAGAGCAGCAGATAAAGAAGCAGCAGAGAGAAAAGAGTCAACTCAGATCGGTTTGAAATGCTGTCAGTTAAGGAATACAAATGACCATTTTTGTGTTTAACATAATCCACTGAAAAATAACAATGCATGCTAATCTGATAGGTATTAAATTATTCAAAATTAAATGTTGAAAAAATTGTAATATCCTTAACCGTGACCCTCTTTAACAATAAAATTGGATGCAGACAAAAGATTTAAGATACAGAAATAATATTATCAACCACTGCTCACCACTATGAGCACTGTGGTTAAAGTGGCCTTATATTAGCTATGCTAGGCTAGCTAAGAAGGAAACTCTTAAAGTGTTCCTTCAGATTTTAAGCTTAAGTCTTTACTGACACCTTAATTTTTGTCTTGCATAGATAATTTACGACATACACGTTCTCGTGTTACACAATTAGGAGGCCAAAGTGATGCCAGAAATGGGGGAAATTTTTTGGAGGGAATGCTGCAGCTTGAACCTCCCAACTTGACACAGCACTGTTCATTTTCCTCCTGCCAGATCTGTGACAAAGTGGAGAACTTTTCTAAAAATATATTATTTCATATGCATCGACCAAACTCTGAGAGAGACTTGCCGGTGTTAAAACTTGTTAAAATGTTTACAAAACTACATTTCAACATATTTTCTCTGTGTCTCACCACTTTTCCAGCATCCAACATGGTGGACCATGAGCAATGCGAAGAGGATGTTACAGGACTACCAGGGCTAGCGCCGCTTTCTTCTGGGACTGCTGCTCCCTTTGGTTGACAACATTCTCATAGTAGCTCCCGGTTGGCAGCCACCATGGAGGAGAGCAAGCTCATCTTCAGCCTGGACCGCCATGATGAAGGTCCAACCGTGGCCTTTTCCAAAGACAAACCAAAAGGCCGGGAAAGCCAGCCTGACCTCAGACTCATGATGGATTTGGACTTGAATCAAGGCCACCGCTCCCAGCCCCCCTTCCTGCCTCACTCCCCCTCATCCCCTGGCTCTTTAGCCGACCTATCAGCATCATCAGCGGGCCTGCTTGTCACCCCCAACCTTGTCAAATCCTCCTCCACAGACCTGGAGCCCAGCGAAAGCAGCTCAGTACGAGGCAAACCTCTACTCAGCCTCGTCAAGTCCCTGAGCACGGAGATTTCCCGTCGGGTTGAGCCTGAGGTTAACCTCTCCAAGTCAGACTCCAAGCTGCATTTGCATCCCTGGAAGCAGCTTACACATCCAAAGATCCCTGAGGCCAGGCCAGAAGGACTAGGAGGACTGTGTGAGAATGAAGACTGGGTATCACCCTCTTCCATGGGCAGCATCCCTCCCGCGGAACCCCGAGGCAGCTCACTGATGGCGGAGCTGGAGGACACACGGAGGAAGTTCTCTGAGGCCATGCAGGATCCGCTGAGCATGTTAAGTAAGATCATGGGTGATGAAAGCTCTGGTAGCCCTAAGCAGGGGAGGGCTTTTAGTGCTGGAGACTCACCGGCCTCCCAAGGCAGCTGTGGAAGAGACTGGGGTGGTGAAGATGCAGACCTTAAGTGCCGAAGGAGAGCTGATGGTGAGCACAGAGGTGTGTGTGACACGCCACTGAAAAGACTCCAGCAGGGCTCCTTCATAAAATCCTCCATCTCCCCGGAACGCCAAAGCAGAGACAGTAATTTTGAAATCCGCACTTATGGAGATATGATTCAGGTTGTGGAGCTCCAAAATGAATCGAGGGGGACTCATCAAAGAACTTACCCCAAGTCCCAAGTCCCAATGCCGGGCTCATCACTGCCTCTTCACTGGCTTTTCCCTGTAGGTCTTCTAGCTTATGGTTTCTTCGTGTTGCCCCTGCCCTCCTATGTGACAGGTCTGTCTGTGGGGATTGCATGTGGCTTTATGTTGGGCCTGGTGGTGATGTACATGTTTGCCCCGCGGCGCTCATCTGCAAGAAGCAAGAAGGGCTCTCGTTTGAGCAAATCCAGTCCCCTGAACCTGGACCCACTGGATGGAGAGCTCACAGATCCAGAAATCCTCGAGGTAATAAAAGAGTCAGACACAGCATATAACTAAAGAGAGGTGTCGACATGGGAGTGGCATTTGTCTGTCTCTACTTTTATTCAAATTTCTCTCTATCTTTTCTTTACAATGATTTTTCACCAAAACTATAGCAGAGAAGACGAGGCCAGGTAGCTTTGTGGAAGAACCATCGGTCTGAAATCAGGATGGTGCTTTTATTGTCGGACCTTCTTTATGTGTAAATATTTGTTGTCTCATTATTTAACACGTTCTCTATCTGTTCAAGACCTCAGTGAACTCTCTGCTACTGATTGCATGCAGAAATATGATCATATCACTACAATTCATATCAGGTCTCTATGTTCGTAAATTTTAAAAACAAAATCTAGCTAACAAGTAATATCTCAAAAAACAAGTCACCAATGCAAATCTACACATGGACATGTTGGCCCTCACTGAGTTGTATGCTAACTGTAAGTTGCATTTTCTTTGTTTCTGTGTTTGTGGCCGATATATCTGCTAAACTGATGACAATGATGGTGACGATAGCAAAACCCACGCCTGCAAAACGTCAGCATCATAGCATAGCATTAGCATTTAGCTCTTTGTGCAGCTGAGTTAGAGTCTTAAAGAGCCATTAGCATTATCTGCAGCTGCTCCCAAGCACTCAATGTTTTCCTATTACTCGAGTGGAGGTCTAAGCTGAAACTTTTGGTGTGGGGGACGAGAAATGAAAACAACGAACAGCAGCTGCCATATGAGGCAGTGGATGGTACCAAAGATAGTACTGGCACTGCTGCTTAATGGATTAGTTTTGAGGTAATTACTGTAGAAAAAGTACCTTCAAAAACAGCAGTTTCAGCCTTTTAAGAGCAGGTGATTTTGATAACAGCCTGCTTAAAGCACTTTTGGACAGCTCTGCGGAGGGACTGAGGCTGTCTGCAGAGTTAGCAAGTTAAAATAGGGTAAAGTTTATGAGGTTAGAGGCTATTAGATGCTATTTCAAAGACTTGCCCACAGTGTTAAATGAGACAGATGCATTCTGCCATGTCTCATGTTTCCCCTCCTGCCGAGCTGTATTGTCGCAGTCTGCATCACTTACTGTTAATTTGCCTGTGTAGAGTCCTCTCGCTAGATTTTCTCATATTGCCAGTAAGAAGACCCTAAAAATACCCCCAACACAGGTGATATTGTTCAGTTGTGAAAGAAAAACATGCAGTTTTATGACTGTGTTTCTGAATATACTTGCATTTAATTTATTGTGTTGCGTTAAAAACTCTCTAAAAACCCTAATTTTCCCTAGGGTTGGATGAATGAGACACACAGCTACGACCCTGAGACTTTCCACCCCTCTGTCACACACTCTGTCTATGTCACCCTGGAGGGCAGCCGGCTGCGCCTGTCTCACCCACGAACCAACATCCCCCGTTGGGCAGGGTTCGACGAGATGACCCATGAGGCCTCATTTTTTCGTTCCCGCACTTACCAGTTGGCTAACTGTAAGGTCAGTGCTTTTGTGAACGAAACACTCTAATTTCTGTGTCCCAGGGGAGCAGACATGCCCCTCAGAGGGGAGTTAAAAACAGACAGGCAAGGTGACCTCTCGCCCAAACTCCTCACTCTCATCTCTCTGCACTCACATTGTCATCTAACACGATGGTGAAACACCAGAGGGGTTACGACTGAAGTGATGATGCTCTGAATAAACTTGACCCGGCTTCTGTCCCATTCGTATATTGAGGCTGGCTACTGTGGCTTCCAGCAGTGCATTAGAATAATGCCAACCAACAGTTTAATCAATGTGGGGAGGGCTTCAGCAATGCCAAACTGTCAGCACAATTCCTGCCTGCCAGCGTCTTTTGTAGGGAGAATATATATATATATATATATATATATAAAAATAGAAAAGGACGTTTTTCCTTCATCATTCTTCCTTCTCTTTGTTTATTTTTACCCCAGGTGTCTCTGTTGCCACCTGGCTTGGCTCGCAAGAGGGTGTGGAACAAAAAGTACCCCATTTGCATCACCCTGGCCGAGGGGGAGGTAGGGGAGGAGAGTGTGATTGAGGGGCAGGAGGAGGAAGACAGAGAGAAAGAGAGACATGCAGCCCTGGACCACCAGCTTCCTGTCACTCTGTACCTGTTTGGCCGCACAGGTAGAGAGAAGGAGGAGTGGTTTCAGCACTTCCTGTCTGCCTCCCGAGCTGGACCAAAGAGCAGTGTGAGCGGGGAGGAGGGCACAGGTAAGAGTATGTTAAATACTGTATACACTCCTCAAACAGAGACACAATATCTCCTTTTTTGCTAGATTCATGCAGAATTTGACTATGTCTGTTATTCCATTCCCCCTAATTCCCTTGTTTACCACTTTCCTTTATGTTTGTCTTCTTTGTCTGTTACTCAGAAACACCGTGTGGTGGAGATGCTGTTAAAGAAAGCACAGAGGAGCTTCATGACTTACCTGGAGCTATGAAAACAAGAACGCTGTTGGACTACAGCACCTACATGACACAACTGATTGTCTCCCAGAGTTGCAACACCACCTCCAGCCCCTGCCATAGTGACAAGGGAAGCCCCACAACCCACAGGAAGGTCAATGGATTGCACTTTTACATAGCTTTTAGATCAAGCATCCAGCCCATTATTATGTGATCATACTTCTGATCGTGAACACCTCTTTAATTGTCAGGTTAGCGCTTTAAATATCAGAGTTGGTCAATATCAGCTCCTGTTTCATGGTTCTGCCCTGCTCTCAGACCAGCCAAGGATGCTGGCTCAGCCAAACACATCCTCGCTGACTAGACCAAATGTCAATAAGCAGAAATATCAAGTGTCACCTGCCTGGTAGGATGAAAATAGAAACTGACAGTGTAAACATCTGCAGCACACCTAAACAAGCTGGTAGTCCTGTCTATCGGTTTGAGATTGGTATCACATGGAGATACAGTGTGTCCTAATGTTTAGAGGCAGGAGAGACTGAGTCAATGTGAGAGTCAGCATGAAAAGAGCTTGAGCCTTGATTTATGTAGAAACGACAAAGAACATATCTTGTGTCTTGGTTCTATCAGATCATATTACGTATTTTTTGGTGTGTTATCGGCTGCAGTTTCACAATGAAGAACATGGATCAGGGGGTCTTATTGGAGCTGAGCCCAGTGCAGGTTCAGCAGGATGTGCTGCTGAGGCTCAGCCCATGTGGGTGAACTCGTTGGTGGGAAGAATCTTCTGGGACTTCCTGCGGGAGAAGTACTGGACCGATCAGGTGGCACACAAGATCCAGAAGAAACTCAGCAAGATCAAGGTGAGGACGGACGAGGATGGTACTTTGTTTTTTCAAAAAAGCATTCATCTTCATGCTCAGCTTATCATCAACAGCATCATCAGTGTCATATTGATTAATGACGTGGCTGTACAGCAGTGAGTGCACTGCGGGTCAGCGCTCTCGCTACAAACTGTGTCACTCGATGAAATGACCTGAATGTCGGCGCTGGTTTGCTCACAAGATCAAAAGATGTCACATTAAGCACATCAATGCTTCAGCTCTCTCTACCCTCTGTGTGTGTGTGTGTGTGTGTGTGTGTGTGTGTGTGTGTGTGTGTGCGTGTGTGTGAATGTGTGTGTGCTTGAGAGTTTGCTGATAATGCACTCCCTCTGGTTCCAAAGGCAGGAGGTAGGAAGCGTGTAGAGGAGTGCTGATGGCACTGCAGCGTCTCATTACTCATTTCCTGCTCTCCTCTTTGACACACACCATCGTTTTTATTTCACTATCTCACACCTGTGTCCTTCACACTAACACAAATACAGACACACACTCTCACAAATTGCAGGTTTTCCTTGCTCACCCATTTGCTTAAAGTAATTAGCTCTCTTTGGGGAGCCTCCTTAATTTTCTGTTACACAGTTTTTAGATTAAAAGTCTGTATGTCCGACATGAACTCAGCATGTTTACAACTAAAAAATGTATTGTTTGCTCCATTATAGCTGCCATACTTTATGAATGAGCTGACTCTGGCTGATTTGGATATGGGCACATGTCTTCCTCAAGTCCTCAGCACCTCCAAACCCACACTGGACCGCAGAGGTATGTGGTGTTGGATAAGTGGCCCACTTTTACATTCTTTTGCTCTCCTGATCATTAGCTACACCAGCATCACGGCTTAAGAGGTGGCAGGGGTCTCTCCGTCAGCCAGTCCACCATTTTGGCCCAGACTGAAATGTCTTGACAGCTATTGGACAGGTCTCTATGATGTGTTGTGTATAACTTTGATCCCCTGACTTTTCATTGAGCGCCAGATGGATTGAAAAAAGTTATTGTGCAGTAATGGTTCTCAGATGATATATTCTTACAACTTCCTCTGCATTTCCTCTAGAGCCATGATGAGTGTTGACATTTGTGCTTTTGAGTGAAGTGCCTCCACAACTGTTGGATGGATTGTAATGAAATTTGTCAGACATGCATGTTTCTAATCAGAATGAATTGTAATAGTTTTTAATAGCTTTAGCTTAGAGCATCGCCTTACTTTGGTAAAGCTCCCAGAGCTGCTAGCCTAGCTGTAGACTTTTCTTCATCACTGTGTATGTTGAGGAGTCACTAAATAAGATTTATCGAGCAGATATCTTCACTCAGACACATTCCTGCAGTCAGATCAGGCTCTGAGCTTAATTGTTTCAGTACAGAGTTTGTCGTGCCAGATCTTAAAGCTTTCCATTGTCTCTTGCCTAAGCGTAGTTGAAGAGGATTACCAATCCTCTTGGCCTGGACTGAGCTAAAGTAACAACAACATACCTGTTCCAATGTCCCTTCTGCAACAACACTGTGCCAACTCAGGCTTTAGATCATATGTTCGTTCAGAAGTCTGAAGCATTGTCAACTACTAGTGAGTTGTTTTATCCCCTCCCTTCCCCTCTCTGTCCCCAAGGTCTATGGCTGGAGCTGGAGCTGGTGTACACAGGCTGCCTCCAGATGACCCTGGAGACCAAGATGAATCTTTGCAAGCTGGGTAAAGACGGAGAAGACGAGGCTCACAGTGTTCTCGATACCCAGCAAGCAGGGTGAGGCGTATCTCAGCTTTATACTCCTCAGTAGATAAAGAGCATGTGGGCGTGAACACACTGGAGGAGAAATAAGCTCTGTAATTTGCATTGAGAGTAACCATTAATGTGTTTTTCAGCTCTAAGCCCAGGCTGTGTATACTGGCCGATAGCGATGAAGAGTCATCCAGCGCAGGCTCATCTGATGAAGAAGAAGTCCCCCTTTCTGAGCCACAAGGGTCTGTGGGGGATAAGAGCACACCAGTAGCAGCTGAAGGGTAAATTAACAACTTTATTAGTGGTCAAATATAACATGGATCACAGGTCACAAAACTGCACAGCATTGAGGCATGTTGAGACATGCTGCACATAAGTTCCCATCTTATCAAGTAATGTAACAGC
>JAQNCA010000011.1:4939909-4951930 GCA_029783725.1 Acanthurus tractus
TATGGAAAGTCTAAATGAAATTTTCTCACCATTTTTGCTTCCAAACTCTGTGTGTTTGTGTCAGTGGTGTGTAATTACAAACGACAAAAAACAGACATTTTATCTGGGTTACTGACCAAACAGAGCACATCAATGCCCTGGGACCCAGATTTAAGTAAATTAATATTGGATTGGGGGCAAGCTGCTTCCCCAAATGAAGAAGCATGAGTACAGTATTTCAATAGTGAAAGAAGACCCTGAGAACAGTGATGAACCAGTGTTGTTGATGCACAGTGAAAAAAGGATATATTCCTTGAACAGTTTCACAGAAGCTCTCAACCATGTCTGAGATGTTGGTGTCCAACTTTTTTATCATATCCTGAAAAAAACAGGAAGCTTCCTTCTGAGACACAGTAGCGATGCACATAAGCTTTGGCATAAAGGTGTAAATTACTGGCCCTTTATTTATAAAATCTAAAAGTTATCTATAAAACATGACTCATATAAACTGAAGTGGCTTAAATTCAGTGACAGATTTTTAAGAATAAACTAGATTCAGACACACCTACCTCCAGCTGGCTGACTAGCAGCAACTTCAATGTAATGAGGCTGTCACACAGTTGCTCAATTTTATCATTGCAGGAGTCGATCTTGACCTTCAGAAGGTCTTTGTTTGATAACTGCTGCAACTCCACTCTCCTCTAAAAAGTTAAGAAACACAAGATGATCTTATCATAATAGCATATTTACTGAGTTATCTGCACTAGTTTGCTTGGCACGGGTCTTTTTAAAACATGACAATGGTCCTCACAGCTCACCTCTTTGTGTTGCCGCTCAAACTCTGCCAAAATCTGTGACACTTCCTGCTGGCAGTCTTTCACTGCCTTAGTTTGAGCACTGACAAAGGAGCTCACCTCTGTCTCCCTTTGCTTATGTTCAGACAAGCCTAATTCAAATAACTGTGTACACAGCTCCACCATTTGGTGTTTAAATGTACAAGTAGTGTTAAGAAGAAAAAGTAATGGTTTTCGGAGTGTACACATGATTATTAATGCACTTTCATAGATCAGAAAGTCAAGACAATGAAGGATATGTTTGAAGCAGAGGAGCCACTCCAGGCACACTTTGTAGTGTCTCTGCCTCCGGATCATCTTCGAGCATTCTCTCAAAGAGATAAGACCCATTCAGGAACTCCACAAAGGCCTCCTGTTGAAATTTAGAACAGATTTTACACATAGTCTGTGTGCATAAGCTGAAAGCTGCAAAATGTGAATATTATTTTACTGTGTGTAATTTGACTTCAGCCTCCTGGCTTTGTGCAGCTTCATCCACTTGTTGTATCTGCAGCTCCTCATGTTTCATTTTCTCAAGGACATAGTGGTACTTGATAGATGCTTCATTTTTCTAAACATAGACATGTGAAATTGAATTAAACAAAACTGCATTTACAAAAGAAAATCCTTCAATAAAAAGCATAAAGATGGAACACTATGAAACATATATAAATACAATAGACTGCAATTGGATTTGAGTCAAAACATACTGTTGTCTGTACTTACTATCTTGTTGTTTAGAAATCTGCCATCTAGGTACATCAACTTTGGAAAATAGGCTGCGATGAAAAGTTTGTAATCTTCATTCTTGGGGAAAGGATTTCCTGATATGTTGATGGTCAACAGGTTCTTGAACTTCCTGAGATAGAGCACCTATGAAATGCATTTAGTTTGTATTGTGTAAGCATTCTCTAATGTTGTATTGCGAAACTTTACAATAGGATGTAATATCTTATATGGCAGCTTATGCAAAAAAGTCATGTTACATTATCCAGCTGTTCAAGGCAGTTGTTTCCAATGTAGAGACAAGAAAGATTCTCAAGTGCGTCCAAGTTTTCAATGACTGAGATTCGGTTGTTGGTCAAATCCAGTATTTTAAGTTTCAGCAAAGACTCAAGACCCTCAATTTTCTCTATGCAGTTGAATGACAGACCTATGAGACACAATCAGGTTCCATATTATCATGGTGTTTACTTGGGTGATATTTTAAGTTCTATATATCTTACAATAAGGCGTGAGAAGATATCAAACCCATGGGTCGGATCTTACCAAGCCATGTCAAATTAACCAGATGGTCCAGGCCCTCAATCTTCTCTATAAGGTTGTTGTTCAAATCAAGCTTTGTCAAGGATGTGAATTCCCATAAACTGTCAATCCTCAGGATGTCTGTGAACAAACGACCTATTTTATATTTAACCCGAAGCACTTTCGTACACTGATGAGTAATAATTACATTTTTTCTCACCTCTAAAATCCAGACATAGTTTCAGAACTTCACTAAAGTGGATTCCTTTCCCCTCGTCAACACTCTCATCCAAATCTTCAGGAACTTGCTCCGTTACCGCTTCCTTCAGAAACTTCTCATCGATCAAAACAGGTTCATGATGATCCCAATCGTCATTCTCCATCCTGCTGTTAGTGAAGTCGGAGGCTTCACTTTACCCAATAGATAAAGAAAAAGCTAACCTAGATCATATTGTGTTCATTTGGATCTTAGTTTTAGACTAGCAAATATTACCATTTAACTTACGTTAGCCTGCTAGGAAGAATAAATGAGTTTACACACAAACACTGGTCGGCGTCAGCTACTTACAAACGACAACTGTAAAACTAGTTTACCACACTGTTGTTTTTTACAAAGCAAAGTAAAGGATATTACGGGAAACAGCAACTTTTCGTACGGAGATCCTCAGTATCAAACTCCGTTGTTTACACCGTAACATAGCAACGAGGTGACATTACGCTGCGTTCAAGTGCGGTCAAAAGATTCTGTTAAAAATACAATATTATTTTTTAGTCTACTTTTTAAATAGATCATAAAAACATCTGCCAAAATTACGTTTGGCAATAAGATTTAGCTATACATTTTTCTGTCTAGGCGAAACATTCAATTTCAAATGTGAAATTTATATCCAGTAAGTATGTATTGTTTTTGTTCTACAATTCAGATGATCAATACTTAAGCTAATTCTTTATCGTTTTTCGTGTATTTCGTCGCATGTTTATTTGTAACTGTGGTGCGTTAACAAGTAAAATACGCTTTTAAATATCTTAAAAACGTTCGTTGAACATAACTTCAGATGCTAAATATGACCGACATTGATTCTAGCCATACATATTAAACCTACTGTTGTATTGACCAATAGTATCACTCCATGGGCGGGACTTAGCAGTACCGCCTCTGGGCCTCAGCCTCTGTCATTCCCAAGCGGATTGTTTGTTGTCAAAATGGAGTTCTTACTTGGCAATCCGTATAGCACTCCCGTGGGCCAATGTATAGGTACGTAAACCTTAAAATTATAAATTAGAGGTGTGAAACTTTTTTCATTTGACATAATGTGGACGTGAGCAGACGTTTTTTTCTACTTGGATTAACGGTAGCTATGGTTGCGCCAGTGGAGATAGCCAGCTAGCGGGCATCATCGCAGCAAACGTCATCTACTTCGAAACAGCTTTCAGCTAATGTTTTCCAGCTAGCCTACCTAAATTAATCTGCTTCAACGTAAATCACACGTGTATTTATGTTTCTAACACTCTACATTTGTATAGTCAAAAGAATGCGGTCTTCCATAAAATACATTTGAGGGAATGTTGGGGAGTGTAGTGACATGGCTTTAAGTAGACGGCAGAGCCTTGGCCAAGTTAAAGTTCAATCATTGCTAAAGTTCCCAACAATAGTTGACCAGATTGTTTGATCGGCCTGGTCGATTGTAGTGATAAATCTCAAGGCTCTGTGCTGTGGTGCTCACTCTTAGGGCAGAGGACAAGAAAGACGTGGCCCACCACAGTATTTGGTGTGGTTACATCTATCTTTGCATCTTGCTTGTTAGCATGACTGCCCCGAGATAAACCTCTGATTCAGAGCAGATGTCACCAAGATTTTTCCTGTACCTTTTCAACGAGAGAATGTCTTAAATAATAAGAATAGCTTCTCTGTTGGATACTAAGACAACATTCTGTTTTGTCTGATAATGTAAAAACGTAGTCTGACCGGGTGCTACGTTGTAGTTTCGCTATGTTTCGTCATCAGTAAAATAAAATCTGGTGATGAGGAAGTACCTGCCTTAGTATCAAGCACCCAAGCACTCTTTTTTTAAATTTCCACAGACCATCATCATCATCATTTTTTTTTTAGAAAAATTCCCACCTTGACTTGATTCTGGTAGCCACTACCCTCCTTAAAATTTGTTATCAATTTTAGTTTAATTTATAATCCTGGTGATTCTTAAGTTGCGTATATCATCTTAAAGAGAGTAAATCACACTTCCTCATATATCAGTGTTTAGTTATGCCCACACCAAACAGATGTGGACCAGACATTGATTTCTCACACTGTTGACTTGTGTTTACATTAAAGTGGATGCAGCAGCTGTCACAGAGGCATTTGTGGATTACATATTTTCCTCTGTTATCAAAATGTTAGCAATGCTTTAATCCACCTCCTCAGTGCCCTGGGAGGAAACAGTTTGTAGGAAGGACGTTTATGTGAATTAGAGGGCCTATGATTTCTCTCTGGCCTGTGTGAGTGTTGCCCACCACCCACTGGTCAGCTGCTGTGTGCCGTGTCATCCAAGACGGCTCTAAGGCACCAGCTGGGAGCATCGTCTCGAACACTTCACTCTGCAGAGGTTCTTCTAGGTCATGCATGCAGCAAGCTGGATGCAGCACATCTTGGATTTCCCCATTTTATAGAGATGGTAACATCTTCAGGCTGCTCTATGTGGTTGAGTTGCTGCACTGTGCAGCACTGTGCTGTTAGGTGTCTGTTTGGCTGTTGCAGTGGTACTGCACACCACAGCAGCAGGGTAAAGGATCAGCTTACATGAAACAATGAGTGTGAGACAGGCAGAGGAGACAGATAACATCTGATGAGGGATACATTGTGTAGAACTTTGTAGAGCTTTTTCATTTCCTAAAGTGACAGGGGAGGCCGTGGGGGTGTTAGAAATGGTGAATGATATGTTCAAGGGTGTCATATGGGCAGACATTTTTTTTTGGGGCATTGAGGGAGAGTTGAAGCTTTTTATTTAAAAAAAAAAAGTATTCTTCCCTTCATGCTACAGCTTCGTGGTCAAGGCACTTTGCTCCAATGATATTCCTCTTTTGCTTCTAGAAAGCATTTTAGAAGTAATTCAAAAGAACATTCACCTATTTCAAGTGATTGAAACAAAAAATAAAATGCACCAGCAGCAGTAAATATAGGAGATATATAAGGAATCCTCCTGTCTTGAATGAAACACTTGAAGGAAAAATCTGTTGAGCTTTAACGGTAGACTTTATTTACCAGTCAGTTTGCTTGTTATCCTTTTGTAAAGTCACTTAATTTCATTGATCTTGTCCTTAGCAGAATATCACACATCAGTTATTTCTGTGCAAGATATCCCTGTTCATAAGTGTTAGCAAGACTCTTGGAAGGACAAAATGTGATGATGTGGGGCCAGAGAAGGACAGAGATTTGTGGCTTTGTTGGCAGTGCATGGCACAGCCTGCCACCGTTAAAGCCATGTGATCGACTGGCTTCACTGTTGTGGTCTCGATTCCCCAGGACCTCTGTCATTGACACAACACCATGAATGAATGCACTCAGCAGGAATTTAACTTTATTAGCAAGGCTCGGATTGTTCTGAGTCGTACAAGCTCGTTTCACATAGAAATATCAGATTTTTTTTTTCTTTTCTGTCCTCTTTTGCCATTTGCACTCCAGCCTGCTGTGACCTGACAATCCACTTGCCACTTGAGAAGATTACTTGGGATATCTCAGTGGCAGTAGCTGGTTAAATCTCCCAAACTTATGCTTAATATACTGTACAGCCTAACACCAAAGCACAGCATAGCGCAGTGTTTTCAAATGCTGCCTATTCACTTTAAAATTCACTTTATGTCCCTCTGGTTTTGCAGATAAGTGTGTTTGTAGGTGGGGACCCCCCCCCCCAAAAAAAAAAAAAGATGCCTGTCCCTCTGTGCTTGCCCACTCTGTGACAAGTTGATTAGAGAGGGGGAGGTAGAGCATGAATAAGTCATGGCTGTCAGGCTTTTCCTACGCTGAGCTTCCCAAAAGGAAGGAAACATGGCCCAGTGAGAGGCTCTTGGCCTGGGCATGACAGCCTGCTCAGGGCCTCTGGGCTTCAGGGAGGGAAGCTCCTCCTGTCCAAGCTCAAGAATCGTCTAATCAGAATCTATCCGGTGTCATTTACAGCTCACGTCCGCAGAAAACTTTTTTTTTTCTGTTTCTCTGTGAATTTCTCCCCACTTGACTGGGATACAGAAAGATATTAGCGTTCACAGACATGATGGATGGATTTGGGGGAAGTGGGGAGGAGGGAGGAGACAGAGCGAGGAACGCAGTGATGACTGGGATGTCACTTCATCACCGTAGCGTCTCACAGTCTGGATCACATCATTTCCTGGCTGTAGCGAAAATGCTATTAAATGGTAGGGTGGAGTGTGAAGGGGAAGGCAGGTTTCTGTGACTAAGTACACAAACGCATCACACCCACAACCAACTTCACTTTTTTCTGAGATGTTAGCTTCCCTTTTACCAGCTTATGGCTTGGTTCTTTTTGTTCATTTATTATAGTCTGAGGCATCGAGGCAACAGCTGGTGGGCCATATTTTATAGCATATGAGGGTTTTTTATGGGATTTGGAGCAAACGGTGTTGTGCAAACCAAATGAAATTGCAGCAGAGCCAAGACATTATTCCAACCCTTTTAACGGGCATTAGTCTCCAGGTTTTATTCATGGCTCTTGCTTGGGAAAAAAAGAGAACTATGAACACAAAGCATGCTTACCTGAATTTAACAAAAAGTTAGTGCAGTTTTTTGGAGGAATTCCTATTGTGTTCTGGCTGTTATTGCCATCTCATTTTTCAATTTCTATCAAGTAAAACAGTTATGGCTATTTCCCATCAGAGATTTCCT
This sequence comes from Acanthurus tractus, assembly GCA_029783725.1. Classification (NCBI taxonomy): domain Eukaryota; kingdom Metazoa; phylum Chordata; class Actinopteri; order Acanthuriformes; family Acanthuridae; genus Acanthurus; species Acanthurus tractus. The sequence goes on from JAQNCA010000011.1 coordinate 4,946,861, forward strand.
TTTTCTTTTCTCTCTCTACTTATATTACTGGTTTAAGGTTGGTACGGGTCCGTTAAAACAAAGTGGTTAGATGTGCTTTGCAGTGTACCTGTCAGGATTTACCAACATTTGAACTCGCATTATTGCATATTTAATTTTTGATGTATAATTTTAGTTTTCGAATAAGACACTTGAAGCCAAGTTTTCAAGCAACTTAACATGTAGACATGCATGTTAAATGAGGTAAATGCTCATAATTTGTTTTCCATTGATATCTAGTCGATGTTTGGCTGAAATAAATGACACATTGAACAAAAGTCTGTTGCCACATGCTGTCTTGCTTATACAACAGTTTAGCTTCAGTGTTATGTAAACCAAGGGCTCTTTAGTTAGTGTGCATTGGCTTTATAGCACAGGAAATAACCGAGCCTGACTAAAATGCAGCATCATGATTACTTGTAAGACAGCTGGTAGGGGTGTAAACAGTAGATCTGGTGTCAAAACTAAAAAAAAAATTCACTTCAGTGCCAGCTACCCTCAGGCTAGCGTTGTTGAGTAACCAAGACTGAGGGAACACTAATATTAATATAAAACTAAACTAAATGTTGGTGGTCTCTGTTTTTTTGGTAGTATCTCAATTTTACCTGACAATTTTTTGGGGTTACAAACAACATCTCTTGTAAAAAGCCACCAGCTCCCAATGTCACAGCACATGTTGTTGTAAGATAAATAACAAAAAATAGATCTCTCTTCATCATTGAAGTGAAGTTAGGGCAAACAATGAGTGGAAATAACATCTTGTAAATACTCTGTTGAACTCCTTTTGTTCTCCTTCAGAGAGGGCCACAGATGGAGGCCTACAGAACGAGGACTGGACTCTCAACATGGAGATCTGTGATATCATAAATGAGACAGACGAGGGGTGAGCTGCTACACCTTTTAAAAGTTGATCATTGTTGTGTCCTAATGTGCTTCATCAGACTTAATGATTTAGTGAGGCTTTTCGGCCTGTAAAGACTTCTGATCCCTGAGTTGATCAGTTGCACAGCTTTCAGTGTTTTGCCACACACTGGCTGTCTGAGTGGCTTCAGCAAATAATACACTGACTACTGTGCTTCACCAACACTACAGAAAGCCTTTTGTTTTCTTTAGGTGTTGCTGTCGGAGTAAATGAAGGAAGGAACGAATCAATGAATCAAATTCTTATGTCAGTCTCCTATAATAAAACATGCATAGCCCACTGTGTTTATGGGATACGGTATAGGTTTTACATCTTATGAGACCATAAAATGCAACAAACACAAATTAAAAAAAATTGCAATACTTTATTGCTTCTATAAGTATTTGAAATAATTTAAACAAAAAACTTTATTTGCCTTCGTCAGCATTCAGTTACTTTCCATCAGACCATAACAGCTCAAGACAATGACGGTGATTGAGGTTTTGCAACTTTCCTCCACAACTGCATTGAGTTTCCATCTTCTATATCCTGGAGAAAAAAAACTCACCTGCACTAAAGTTTATTAAACAGACAGTTTTTATTACTGAAATAGATGTAAACAATAAGAGATTCTGGCTGGGAAGAGTATGATAATCTGTCTTTTCCAATATTTCCCGCAGCACTTTCCCTTCTCTCTTTTCCACTGCTTTTGCACATTCTTCCTGCCTACACACACTCATTGTCTTGGCATGCGCCATGGGGCCCCTCTCTGTCACACCCAAAGACACACACACACACACAAACAGAAGGAGAGTTCAGCTTCACAGAACACAAAACTTCTTGTCTTCAAGCTGTTCTGCAAGGAAGACAATGTCTGGTTTGCTTCGCACCCAGACTTGAGGTTGAAATTCTGCAACTGAAAATGACTTATTTGGGAACATATGTTGTTTTAAAACAAGCTGCTGCTGTTGCTACAACACACTAACAAGATATAAGAAAATTAGGTGCATCATCCAACGCCAGAAAGGCAACTGTCACACTGGATGAGAAACACTCGGAACAAACACACATACAGAGTGCTGTCTGGGGAAGCTATATATCAGACTTTATGTGCAAGCTCCATCCATTTTTATCTATTTCAACTCCCCCACTCAATAAATGTACCGTATCTCATGAAGGAGTTCATAAAAGTGTGTAATGCCTCACTTGCAGTGAGGAGACAGGCAGCATGAGGCAGAAAGCCAGCCTGAACTCCTCATGCATGGGCGACTTTGATCTTGCCTTGGGAGGAACAGATAGTCGCAGGGAAAGAAGAGACAGAAACAGATGGTGCGATGGTTCCTCTCTGTCCTAGGCAGACAGTCACACTGACAGACTGACTGGCATCTGTTATTGTGGCACACAAAAAGCATTTATTCCAATAAAGTCAGAGATGTCATGCCTACTCTCTGCTGGGGTTTTTTTATCCAGCTGTATCTGCTCTGTTGTTTCCCTGCAGGCCAAAGGACGCAATGCGGGCACTGAAGAAGAGACTCAGTGGCAACAAAAACTACAGAGAAGTGATGCTGGCCTTAACGGTGAGAGGTTCTTACTTTTATTATTGAAAAACTGGCATTAAATTCAATTTGAGCTGCATGATGAAGATGGTTTCAAACCCTTTGATTGTTTTGTTATGGTTTTATTCTCAGAGGATCTTGACCTCTCGAGATCTTATGTTCTTTCTTGGTCATCTTACTCCACTGTGTCTCTTCTTCTGGCCACTGTCAGGCTGTTTTTAGTCTTTTGAGCTGCCTTCATACCCGCCAGTGTCTTTGATCGCTTTGCTAGTTAAAAGCTCCTCTGTGTGATAAAAGCATCCTGACAGATCTTTTGTCAACAGTAGAGATCAAAGTTCTTCCTTTTCTCAGCTGCTTCTCACGCAAACTTTCCTTCTCCTCAGTTTTCTTATTCACCAGGCTTTTCTACCTCTGTTTAATCTTCGTCCTTCCTCTGATTGCAGGTATTGGAAACTTGTGTGAAGAACTGTGGTCACAGGTTTCATGTCCAGGTGGCTAACAGAGATTTCATCGATGGTGTGTTGGTTAAAATCATTTCCCCAAAAACCAATCCTCCAACCATCGTACAAGACAAAGTGCTGTCACTCATACAGGTATTCTGGCTTTCTTTCTCTCTTTTAATGCTATCTCTGGTTTTCCTGCCTAAACAAAATTTCCTGTCCAAAATTATGACATGAAACATGACATTGTTTGATCATATTGTTCAATCGCATTCAGCCCACTCAGAGTGATGATAACAGTAGGCTTTGGAAATGGCATCAGGTAGGTCAGTGGTGGTCTCTGGCAGGGCAGGTGGGCTTTCTGGGCTCTGTGTGTGTTCCACTTCCCACATGTTACACCACAGGCTGCAGCTGTGGTGTTATCCAGTTACCTGAGATCACCGACCTGGGCCAACGGGTGGTGTCCTCCATCTCTCTCTCTGCTGTTGTCTAATTATTCATGGGAATTTGATGAAGGAGACCCACTGAGACTCTTGTTTTAGACTCTGTGTTTCTGTCCTTTGCTCGGTCCATTTGCCCCATCAGAGACTGAGTTTATTGACCATTATTTTTTCCTTTTTTTGCACAGAATCAAAACATCTCTCTACTGACACTGTGATGTAGTTTATTATATGTTAATGTGTAGGTTTTTGTGTGTTGTGGCAGGCCTGGGCTGATGCCTTCAGGAGTAGCCCTGATCTAACTGGTGTGGTTCACATTTATGAGGAACTAAAGAGGAAAGGCATTGAGTTCCCCATGGCAGACCTGGATGCGTTGTCTCCCATCCACACACCACAGAGGGTAAGAGGAAAGAATTGCACATCCAGTACAAACACATGTACAGTATATATTCATGCAGCAATAAACATAGGTGTATTTTTGTCTTCAGGGTACACCAGAGGTAGACCCAGCCATGATCAAGTACCTAGCACCTGCCTCACCTGCTGCTGGTGCTCCTAGACCTTCACAGAGCCCTCCTTCTGCAGCACAGGACCCCCAGATGCCCAGCCCAATCACAGCAACCCCTGAACAGGTAACAGGCTTCCACAGCAACCTTCCACCAGAAAAATGAACTCATTGCCTCACTTGTTGCTTGAAAGTAAGGTCATTTATTTATTCAGCTTATTCCACCAGAGTCTGACAATCATAAAAACATATCCAGAGTTTAGTATTTAAGGTGGTAAGAATATTAATTAAAGCAGATAGTCATATATCGCAGATTCATCTCTTACCTTCAAGAACATGTCTGAATATTCTCATTTGATCTGTGACCTTCTGTGCTTTCAGATTGCCCGGCTGCGCAGTGAACTGGACGTCGTGAGAGGAAACACCAAAGTCATGTCAGAGATGTTAACAGAGATGGTCCCTGGCCAAGAAGATGCCTCAGACCTAGAGCTGCTTCAGGTTAGAGGCACATGAGCAGATTATGAGGTCTGTCTTGACCAAACTACGTGCAACTTCACACATTATTGTTTATGACGTGCCTGACATGACTAAAACAACATGCAAAGTTAATCTAAATGTAAATCTATGAATTTCCACACATACTGTAATAGAAAAGAGTTCCAACATGACACATCAGTTAAACAGTGTTGGAATTATTTGCAGCCACCAGGGGGAGTAGTATCCTTAGCTTTCAGAAGAAATGCTCAGAATGCCACAACTTATCAGGAGCCAGTTGGCTGTGGTGAAATTCCTGGAATTGGCAATTAACCAGTGGTATAGAAACTCATGTAGAGTTTAATCTCCCCTAATGCCAAATCCACTCAGGTATTTGTGTCGACTGCAAGGATCTGGCCCTGAGATAAGCGTCCCATGCCAGTTGTAGCTGTCATGTCGTACCTTTTCTTTTTCCAGCTGTGACTGAAAAAGCACTCACAGAATTTTTACACAGCTGTGCAAATATTTCTGACCTACTCAACGCTGACTGAAAATTCAGATTGGGTGTATTTTTTGTACAGTTAATGTTCCCACATTTAGATGATGCTCTCAGCCAAAACTGTCACACTTCAGCTGTGTAATATTTTATGTTTATGTCAAAATTTGAGTCATCAGAAGACATGCGTACATGTGAATGTGTTTGTTTGTGTGTCTGTCCATCTTGACAACTGTCTCC
>JAQNCA010000011.1:4952030-4984948 GCA_029783725.1 Acanthurus tractus
ATCTTCCTTTGTCTCTGTCCCTACCTATTGATTTATTAATTTATCTACTGATCAATCTGTTGATGTGCCACACTGTGAAGGAGCTGAACAGAACGTGCAGGGCGATGCAGCAGCGAGTGGTCGAGCTGATTTCCCGCGTCTCTAATGAGGAAGTGACTGAGGAGCTACTACACGTCAATGATGACCTCAACAACATTTTCCTCCGATATGAGAGGTACAATCAGCCAGATTGGTGCCTGTTACAGCTTTGTTGCTTCGCCAGACTGTAGCTCAGTCCATGGTTTCTAAGTTGATGTTCCAGTTGTAATTATACCCAGTCTTATTAATGGAAACGCAAGAATTTGAGCATGCTTTACACTGATTGTAGATAGTTTCTGTTCAAACACTACAAAGCAACAGAACTTGTATGAAGAATTGTGCGTAACTTGTTCCCTTTTAAGCATTCTGCAGCCTCACACTGGTAAAATGTCTCTCTCATGAGGTTTCTGAAGATGAAAGATGTGCGAGCATTTGAACCTCACAAAGCTTGAGGTAAAACATTCAAAGGTTTTTGTGCTGCTCGCAGGTACGAGCGGTACAGGTCCGGCAGAGCCGCACAGAACAACGGGGTGAGTACTGACAACAGAAACTCATCAAACACCCCAAAATTCTCTCTTTGGGTGGCTTGGTTTCTCTTTGCTTTTAAGCATGTTTAAGAAAAGGTCTTATCTTTTTCTATATTTTAATACATTTGCTTCGCCTGTGGCAATTTGTCTAACATTAACGCAGTGAGAGATGTGTCAAATAGAAATCTCCTGTTGTGCTTTTTTTTTTTTTTAAACTATTTTAGTATGTGAATTAAAAATGACTTTTTTTTTTGTACCAGCATACACAGTGCACTGCAGCATTAATATTTAATGCAAACAGTTTGCATTTAGATTTTATTAAAACTGGAAGAACAGAGCAGAGCAAGTTCCTGTCTGATGTTTAAAGAGTACATTTGCCAATATCAGTGATTCGCCAGAGGATTGAAGCATCTCTCACAACATCCCACATAGCTGTTTGTTTTTACATTCTGTTAATCTTTCTGTGTGTTCTGTCTGTTTGTGTTGTGGCTAGCTGATGGAGGCAAGTATGACGCTAGCGCCGCGTTCAGTCCTACAGAGTGACGGAGAGATAACATGTCTGCTATACAGAACTAATGCTTAGACCCATATCTGTATCGCTGTGTGAATCTAGATTCCACTTATCCTTTCCTTCCCTCCTTCTTGCCTTCTGCTTCTCACATCTTAAGTTGTTGATTCAACCCTCAGTAATCTTCCTGTGGAGAGCCACCAGTCCACATCTCCTCACCCACAGTGTTGTCTCAATGTGCGAATTATCAAGCCTGTAGACTTTCAGTAGCTACAAAGTTTTCTCTCTGTATTGAAAGATCAGACATTCTTTAATTCTTTAGTGAACATATGAGCTTCTTTCATCTCTACTTGCTGTTTTCTTGTACATTCATTAACTTTAGCAAAACCTCTGGAGCACAGCTTTTTCGTGCTATTAATCAATTGTTGTTATCATCCGATCTTTTTCAGATGTTAAATGAGGCCACAGAGGACAACCTGATAGACCTGGGCCCAGGCTCCCCTGCTGTGGTCACGCCCAGAATCACCTCCAGCCCCCCACCTCAATCCACCCCCGGGACCACCGGCTCTCCAGCCCACAACCCCACCACAGCCTCACTGTCCTCTGCACTAGCTGGTCTTGGTGAGAACAAAATCTTTTTTTTTTTCTCTCTCTCTGCATGGAGAAAAAGAGAGAGACGTCTCTTTGCCTAAATCTCAACTATCAAACACAAACACCCACTCTCACCACAGCCGAAGCATCACCCCTCCTCTCTGGTCTCTGCAGACCTGTAATCTGGGAGGCAGCACAGTGTAAAAAGGGCTGATCGTCTGGCTACTAATTGGAAATAAGCCCAGATACATAACTCATTGCTCAGCACTCCATCCTTGTGTTAACTCCCCTGTTGGTCTCCAGAAAATCACTCTACTATGCACATTGAGCAGGTTAAAGCTTTGTTTTATTATTGTTTTTGTTGTTGATGATGTAAAGGCAACTTAACAGTGCAAAAACTTTCTTCTTTTTTTCTTCATTTCATACATCCTGTTATTTTCTTCCATCTTTTCTCTCACCATCTCCATCTCCAGATGTGGCTTCAGACAGCGTGAGTGGCACCCTGTCCTCTCTATCAGGCCGCAACCAAGATGACTTTGACATGTTTGCCCAGACCAGAAGCAGCTCTCTGGCTGAACAGCGCAAAAAGTAGGTCTAATTTTTTTTTTTTTCTTTTGCTTATCATGGAGCATGAATCCACTGATATAATTAATATTCAGGGTCCCGTTTATGTGAATTAAATGGCTATTCATAACCACCCTTAAAATTGACATTAAAATTGGCCTATGAGTGTCACAGTTTTGATCTGTGATGTTCACCAAGTGCAAGATAAAGTTTTATGCTTTCTTTTTAATGTGCCTACTGTCACTTAACCTGCCTTCACATCATCTTCTTATGTCAGTTATTTCCTCTTGCATTTACCTGCAATGGCTTTTGTATATTTCCAGGATGTTTATACTGACCTGATACCTTCTCTGCAAAGAACTTGTTACCTTCAGCTGCTGAATATTCTGTGGGAGAGCATAAAAGTGATGTTTATTTGTTTTTATTTGAGCCACTTTTCCTTTACGTCTGGGTCTTTGTGTACTTTCTCCAGATATTTGCTCCTGTTCTGGATGGGTATTTGTGCAAAGCAATCTTTATTTCATTTTGTTCTCCCCTCTCTGTCCCCTAAAGGCTGTAAAACCAAAAAATATTGAAAACTATTGAAGTGACTTTTACTGTAGATTTTTCTTTCATTTGATACATAAATCATTTTTATTTTGTCTCTAATTTTTCCTTCTGTGGTGCTTCAGTGCTTTTTCATAACTTTTTTTTTTTTTTAATGTTTTCATGACACAGTGTAAAGTATGAAGACCCTCAGGCTCTGGGCGGCCTGGCCTCGGCTTTAGATGTGAGACAGCAGAACACAGGAGGGGTGAGTATTCAGATGCCTGTATTTTAATGCAGCTTTGACCTTTAAACTGTATGGAGTGTGGGGGTGCTGCAGTGTTCACATGGCTGGCAAGCCATCCCGTACCAGTCAGCCCTCACTCCCTCTGCATGTGATGCTCTGTAGCTATGTCCTACAGTGACGTTTGCCCTGTTTGCAGAGATACTTGAACTTTGTGTATTGACTATTGCTATTACTTAATAGCTTAAATGATTACGTTGCAATGTATTAACTGTCCACGTGTTACCCGTGCCTATAAATTAGCTTAAGTACCGAAAAATCCGTTTTAGCAGTTCTGTTATTTGAAAAACATGCATTCAGATTTCTCATTCTTGAAAACTAGATATCAGCTCTTCAGTTTTTCAGTTTTTATTTAAATAAAATTCGGCACAAGTTCAAGTCCACACAGCAAATCAAACACAAAAAGTCATTTCGAGATTTTTGCAGTCATTCTCCCTGTCTGAGCACACATTAGAATGTATTTGCACAGTTATCACTATGTAAATAGATGACTTTGAAACCTGAACTGCCAAACACACATGCAGACATGGACAAGCATACACACACATAGTGATGATTGCACATACCGTTCCTCTTTTTAGTTTAGAACCCTACACGGGAGCTTTTTTCCCTATTTTTATTTTACTCATTTTCATCTTTATGGAATGAACCTTTTCACCATTTTCTTCCGTTTTTCCCGCCCTTTTGTCTTTTGCATATTTGACTTCTTCTCTGTTTCTCTCTCTGCGCTGTGTGCTATGCTGTGGTGGGGCCTGCTACCTTTCTTCTCTTGTGTAAGGTGTTGTTCTGTTGTTGATTCAGCTGAGGGTAAAAGGGGATGATAACCCAGCAGATCAGGAGCTGCCCATAGACAGCTGGCTTATTACCCAAGGAATGGTGAGGACTCCATCCTCAGTGTGTCCTCCTACCTCCCCCCCCCCATGTCCACCATCACCCCTGCTCTCAACCTCCCCGCGGCACTGTCATGAGCTGCTCTTCATTTTTCAGCCTCATCTTGCTGCTCTGTGCTGAAAGTTTTCCCCACTGAAACATCCACTTCCATGTCATTTGCAGATGTTGTACTCTAGCGTTGGGCAATATAATAACGGCTAAAGACATTAGAGATAAGTCAACTGGTGCTAATTTTGCTCTACTGTGTCTGCTCAGTTAGACATCTCTTTAATATCTTAAATAAATAAACAGGACTGTTTAATAATTCATTAGCGAATTTACAGGATTTTTGCGTGATCAAAAATCTCAGCATGTTAAATATATAATTCACTAGATTACCCTAAAACAGACATTATGTTATAATGTTGATAGAACCAGCTTATCAATTTAATATAAAAAAAAAAAGTATGTTTATTTTAGGGTAAAAAAAAATAAATAAAAAATTACAGAGTGATATAAGATTTTACCCATATTGCCCATCTCTATTGTGCTCTAGTGACATGGGCAAGCATTACTGATGCTTCCCTCTTTAACGCCACCCCTTTATGGATGGGATACTTTCATCAGCTTGTTTCATCTCTTAACAGTCACACACTGAAACAGCACATACTTCTGCTACACAGCAATGTCAACAGTGATTGACTTTGTTTTAAGTTCTAATAACTCTTCATCCAAGTATAAAAGAAATGGATGGGGGTTTGCTGTGTAGTGGAAAGTAATTGTCATCAGTCCTCTAACTGTCTTTGGACCCTAGATGTAACAACCTCACATGTCTTACACTAACAAGAAATAGATTGACTAACAGATGGAAAGGTAGTTTCAATATTTGTAAGTGTGACAGTGACGTTAATGTTATGACTTGTTATTTGTTCATAAAGAATTGCACTCGTACAAGTTCTGAGTCATGATAGGAACAGACTTCTGATTGAACGCTTTTTTACAACATTGTCTCCCACCTGCATGTATTTTTTTTTCATGCGAATGACTCCCACTACCTTGACCTTTATTTTGAAAGCCTCCTTTACTGTGTTAACTGGGATCTCATGAGGAAACCCCGCCCGTGTTTTTGTAGAGTAACAGGGTCGCAGGAAAAGGTTTTTGTTTTTCTTTTCGACTTCAATATCAGGTCGTCGTCAGATGTGGACTTTGGCTTGATTGTGTGGACAGTGAAAGGATGTGGAAGACTTTTAAGTCCTGTGTGTGAACTCGATGCTTTTTCTGCTTTTGTAAACAACAAGCATGCAAGCAACTTTTCCCATTTCCCTATTTTTTTTTTTTTTTTTTTTTTACTCCTTGTGGATCGACTTTCTGGAGCCTCACTTGAAAATTTCCTTTTCCAGCAACGTATAATGCACCACACTTTAAAAAGGTCCTGATTCACAATGATCATTTGGTACCCACGCACACATTGCCGTGACCACACACCTTCCACCCCGACATGGCTGCCATCATCACAGCCCTTGCACATCATGCTGCGCCGTGTGTGTTTGTTTGTGTGCGCGCCCTATTTATGTGTATGCAGTGGGATTGCCCTGCCTCTTGACAGTCCCTGTGCTTTCGGCTTCTCTCATCCAATCAATCTCTTAATCACATTCAAGCGATTAGCTAATTAGCTAATGATGTGGAATAATTAACGCTGCTGTGCGACATTAGTCGGCAGCTGTTAAGCCATGTCAGCACCACAGAACTAATGAGAACAGTACACAACCTGGGAACTCCTGTTCTTATCGAAGGCAGCTGAGTCGCACATGACAAAACAATAAAAGCACAGACTTGAGAGGGGCTGAGTGAGTCTTTTGAGCAAATGTTTTATTTTTGTTCTCATCTTGATTTGCTTTATTTTGGTCATCTTTCTCTTTGAGCCTTTGGTGATTCCTATTCTTGTTATTTATGTGTGTGTGTGTGTGTGCGCGTTAAATTTTTCTTTTTGTTGTCCGGGTTGGGTGTCTTTCTGTTTTGTGGCTTTGTTGCTACCCCTTGGTTTGTCCATGGCTTTGCTCCATAGATCCCCGTATCGCAGTCCTCTGTCATGGATGACATAGAGGAGTGGCTCTGTGCTGATGTGGTGAGACTTCTTTACCTTGATTTACATCCTTTTCTCCTCTTTCTCACTCTTTTATACCTTTGGTTTAGATTTTTGCTTTTCTTTGGTAGCACTTTTTCATCCAACCATCTCACATATAACTTCATACATTCGACTTCAGTCTCCTTTCACATCACATCTTTTCGTTGAGTAAAATCTTTTAATTTCCACCAATGACTGACTTATAACAGTTTCCTGTGAGGCTTTACTCACAATTGCTAACATGGTGCTAATGGTAGTTGAGTTAAAACAACTGAGCCGATCAAAGCGTCTTTAACACATGCATGTGGTGGTTGTGGAGTCGGGCTCCAAAAGGTTCCTTGTTGTTTTCTTCTTGCGGGGAACATGTGGAAGGATGCATGATCGATGGTTCTTCATAAGAAATCTTGTGTGGATTTTTCTAAGTTTGTGTGAATTTGTAAGACATTGGACTTGTATTGCACTTCTTACACTGTTTGCCAAGGTTTATTTTCATCTTTTGTAACAAAGACAACTCCATTGATAAGAAAATGTATATTATCTTATGACTCTTTTCTTCTTTGATAGAAGGGGGATGCCACAGAGGAAGGAGTGACCAGTGAAGGTACAGACTTAAGTCAATTGATTTCTGTTCCACTTGCTCAAAAATTTTGATCGTTTTCACCCTTGTACTTTTTTCAGCTGTTACATTGATGAACACTTCAGCTCAGCATGTCTGTGACAAATCAATTTGTTTCCTTCAGAGTTTGATAAGTTCCTAGAGGAGCGAGCAAAGGCAGCCGACTCTCTGCCGTCTCCCCCTGGAGCTAACCCTGCTCACCCCGCCCGTGCCACTGCTGGCTCCCACAAGAAGGGTGAACGGACAGAGGACGCCCTCTTTGCCTTGTAGACTATTCTCTGCGGACCTCTGTCTCCTCACCAGTGCATCTAAAGGTCCTCGCCCTTAATGATTCCTCCCAAACAGTCGTTCCAGTTCCATTTCATCACTGACTGTCAGTGGTGTAGCAAGTGATGTCCACCTTCTCTTCATTCTCATGCCACCTTATATCTCTAACATGCAGAGGTCCAACATGTTTACTGCGCACAACTGTATTGCGTTTTACTATATGTGGATGTATTAATCTGTAAGTGTGGGATGTATTACTCACAGCCCTGCATCTTATTCGTAACGTGCCACCAAAGGAAGACAGCTTGTCTGATGTGGTTTAAAATGTGGTATATTACTGCAAGACTAGTGGATAAAAATTCACTGCAGGTCAATGCATTGGGTCAGTTTGGAAGTGTACAATTAGGATTAAACTGTGTTGTTTAACTGCATTCAGCTAATTGCTAATTTATGCATTTATTGTTTTGTTTTGTATCATGTTCTAGCGCTGTGGTTATGATCAATTCATGCAGTTTTATTTTTTCCACAAATACTCCAGTTGGAGCTGTCATGCTTCTGAGGTATGCAAGCAATGGCAACACGTTTTAATACACAATTTGCCTGCAGCAGTGTGGAGAATAGACTTGTGTTAGCAGGCTAATTATGCTAACTAGGAACATAATAGCTAAATCTTAGCTACTCTTGATGAGTGTATGCCAGCATTCCTTAAAATTCCAAAGGGAATTAAAAACAAACAAAAAAATATAAAAAGCACTAGTTAAAATTCTCTGTTATGTATTTCAAACGGCTTAGGGGAAGGAACGTGCCCGTGGAACATTTCCCATTAGTCTTTGTAATCCTTTGAAAAGCTACAACAAATTGGCTGAGCAAAGAATGCTCTTGAACACTTTTAGCAATTCCAAAGAATATTAAGGCTTTAATGACCATCTCCACTGAATATAATCTGTCAAATAATTAGCACGTTCATGTGCTATAAATGTTAAGGGATCGTGGACATTTTCCTTCCTCTGCTCAATTAATGTCCGAGCACTTTGAAGCAAAAACAAATCTGTATTTTGTCATTTGTGTTTACAAGATGGTTACTATTTTTCTAGGGAATGGGAAGTGGTCTTTTGATTGACATAGTTTTGCACATGAGTTTTCTAACTGTGTGGTTGCAGCACATTGTTCACATCGCAGTGGATGACAGACTTAGGATTCAAAAACTTCAATTAAAAATTACATTTAGATGCAAGATAAAATATGGCATATAAATTATCAACATGACTCATAGCTGACACCATAATCTACCAAAAAACATAACAGATAGCTTACAGTAATGCACTGTTATAAAGGATGTATTCATATAGGTAGCTCTTCACTTACTCTATAGTGTGTAATCTATATACCTCAAAATACAAGGATTTTAGTTTCTGTATGTGGTTAAAATGTATTGGCTCATAGTAATATCCAGAAGGCAGAGAGGTTTTTGAATTATTTAATCCTCTGATTGTATTTTTATAGTTCATGTAAAAAGAAAAAAACATGTTTGTACCCTTCATCATTGATCTTTTTGTGGTTAAGACTGACGCTTGCAGCAAACAAACACAATTGTACTTTCTTTGATTTGTGCAGTCAAAGACGTACTTTCATACTTGGTATATTTTCATTCTGCTATGATTCATCCACTCTTGTTAGCGCTTCTGCCAAGCCTTTCTCTGATTGACCGATTTCATCAAAGTAGCTCTGACTGGAGTTTAGCTTTTGTGTAGTAAAGACGGCACTTTGAGGCAAAAGCAATCCTGTCTTCAGTCCAGCTCTTTTGCTGAGGCTCTGGTTTGTTTTAACATCCCTTTGCACTTAAAAGTATTTTTTTTGTTTCTTTCAGTCCATTTGAGAACAAAAGTGTTGTCAGTGGAGGCTTTCCATCATAATCTCCAGCCAGGCTGTAAAAGCCTGATGATGCATCAAAATTGTTCAATTATCTGTTGTCAGCTCTGGCCTTCCACTTGAGGGAAATATTTATTTTATTTGCTAACATAAAGACAATGATAGCATTTAAAAATTATTTGTCTTATAGTACCGATCAAATATAAAGTTGTATTCATAGATGACATAAATTAATGCTTAATGAGCTTTAACTTTTTTTAATGCTGTATTGTTACATAGGGTAAGTGTGATTGTCAGATAACTGAGATTATAGCGTTCAATTTACAATCAACTGTAATGTTCACTTTAAAAAACTTTAACCAAGTAAACAAAGAGGATTGCTTGAAATGTAACATGCCATCTGCAAAAGGGAGCTTCAGTGTTTTCTGTTTGTGTGTTACATATCTCTCATCATGCAACATAGTTTATTGTGTTACTTTCTTTTTAAGGTTCAAGCCCTAAATGCAACATGTATTCCTCGAAATTCAGGCTATCTCAAACTGGTTAATGAATGTCTTTTTTAATACTGACAGATTAGGAGACTGAGCGGATGTTTTGTTGACATGGAAGGAAGGCTTGATTTCTGTCTGTGGGTGTCCCATGTCTGTTTGGCTTTGCCGTCTGCTGCCATTACTAATGGTTGGATTTTTGTTTGACATAATGCACGTATGTAACTGCCCAATAAAACACTAGCAGTGTGTGACCTCTACCTCACAACTGTTTGTGGTTATTTTAAAGTTTGAGTGGTGTGACAATCTTATGCTTCTTCTTTAGGCACATGCTGATGCAACCAGCACTCAATCTTTCACTGTACTGGCCATTCATTGTCACGTGAGCCCCTCACCCCCTCCCATATGTTGGGTCATGAACACTTAATCCGTTCTGCTCCAGTAGTTTAGCTCACATAAAATGTAAACAAATCTTGGTCACATGCAGATTTTTTAAGTTTGCTTCCTGCAGACACAGGAGGAGCTTCATGGAAAGTTTTTTTTAGATCAAGTGAGCAAGTATAAGATTTAACATAAACAAGCTCTGTCACCAACAATACTAGGCTTGCTGACAGGCTTTTAAAATTCCTCTACCCTAGTACTAACAACAACTCTGCAGTGCTACTTTAGGTCACTGACCTATTTCCTCACCTTGCTTTTGTGGGAGCTCCCCCTTTGTGTTTATTGTAATGAGTCCACATAACAGTTTTATTTTAGAGGATTATGAGCCACAAATGAAGTTTGGCTTGGTTACTGTTTACAATATTTATCATTATCTGTTGTTCATGAGAGGAAGCCTGATTTTACTCAGCAAAAAAATACATGTGTTAGTGTGCTGGGGGAAATGTTCAATATTTGCATAAAATCTTGTAGCCTTAAAGAATTTCGATTTACCTATCATTTAAATTCTTTTAGGCTACCTGAATCCCTGCAGCTTATTTCTCTGCTGGTGCCGACAGTACACTAAGATAGATACACATGATGTAATCACTAGACTCACAGATGTGACGTCAGATCACCCCACTCGGTTCCTGCGCTTTCCATTGGACAATTTCACTGGTTCTACAGGAGGAGCCGCGACTACCAGTCAAACAAACTTGACTTTCAGTAGCACACGCCCGCTTGACTGTCATTGGCCGATAGGGGCAAACCCACAATAAACACATCCACGCTGTTTTTCTCAAAATACAAACTCTAAGGAAATATTGCCTGATATAAAAACAGCTGTACATGACTGGAATGATGAGAAATGTACAATTTGTCATATGTACATAAAAAGCATCTCACCTTTACACACATTAGACCGTTGCTTAAAATGCTTTACACATGGATCGCGAAATGTCTACTAAACTCGTAACGTCAGATTTTTAAGTGCAATTACAATCATGTCTCATTTTACATCGCCGTGTTATTAAAACATGGCATATATACCACAGGCTGTCACATCTTCAGTCAATTAATCAAAACAAACTGAGAAACGGGGACGTGGGAATCCTTTTCAAAAGCAGGGATTGGTTGGTGCGCCTGTCAATCACAATCGGCTGGGTGGGTTCGTTTCGGCTACCGTCGTAAGCACGTCAGTACTGAATGAGCTTCAGTGTTTGGTTTGGCTTGACAAGTTTCCCCGGACGATCATGGGGGTTGGCGTGAGTAGTTAGTTGACACATCAGTAAAAAGTTGCAGCTCACTTTACGCGTGTTTGAAGTACACTTGGGATCTGACGCTTTGGCAAATGTAGGGACGTGAGAAGTTTCCGATTTTTTCTCTGAGCAATTCGATAGCCAGTCAGGTCTACATTGTAAACGCCGGAGACAACAGCAAAGATGAACAGTCTGTCTTTTGACGATCCATCGTTGGATAACCTGGATCCAACACTATCGCTTAATGACCCCAGCGATATTGACACAGCCCTCTTAAACGACATTGACGGTAAGAAAAATATAGCAGTGACTGCCAACCCCGTCGTGTTAAACATTAGCTTAAAAGCTAACATGAAACCAACAACATTGCTTGCGACGTTAAATTGGCGCTTCCTCGTGCATGCAATGTGTGTTTCATTGAAAAGTATATTCTCCTACTGTGTCCTGCGTCTAATGTGAGGATTAAATTTATAACCAAACCACAACAAGTGACCAATTTAAGGGTCGTAAATTAACGTTAGTTTACAGCATAGCTTTCACCAGCCATCATCACTAGGTTAGCCAAAAAGGCTGATATTCTTTGGAGATTAGTTTACGTGGTAAAGGTCTGGTTTGGAATTCACAGTATTATATCTTACATTATCGGAACCCACTGTCCCAATCTTAATGTATATTATGAATTGCAGATTTTTATAGCTATGCTGTTAGAACGGGCTAACATGCTGGTAAGTGGTCGTGAGTGCGCCCCGCCCCCAGCCTGCTCCACAGACAGGGGTTACTGTCGTTCATTCCTCCTTGTTGGGTTCACGGTCCCTTAGTTGACCGAAAGGACCGGAGTTTATATTTTTGTCAGGGAATAAAAAACAGACGATGAAAAAAAAACATTTGCTCTGTGACACATTTTGTATATATTCGCATGTTTGTTGTTAAGAGGTTTTTTGTAACGTTCAGTATTTTTGAGAGGGAAAACTCGTGCAAATGTAAATACCCCTGTGGCAGTTCCACTATTTAGGCTATGGCACATTCTCATGACTCGATTAATGCAATGTTCGAGATATATAGTAAATAAAACATTATGTAGTCAGTCACATGCCAGCGGTAACGTATATTTAGCATATTTTCAATATGGTGAAGCGCACCACGAATTTATGTCCTGCAGCCATGCCCACTCACTTCCTAAATTTGACCGACAGTAACCCTCGGTGATGCTGCTCGATGGTAACCTCGCGCAAAACCACAGACAGCGCTCCCTCTCTTTCGTGTCTTGGGCTGATCGGCATAGCAAGTCTCTGAGACGCGCTCTGATTGGTCAAGAGCGATCACCTCATACAAAACACTGGATTACAAATCCAGGCTGCTGCGTTTCACTGCAGGCCCGATGTACACTCGAAATGTCTGTTTTTGCAGTATATTACCGATGAGCTGCTTTAGATAGGAAAATAGATTATTAAATAGCAAGTTTAAAAGGTAAAAAAAAAAAAACCCAAAACAGAAGTAATCTTTCTAGATCAGATAAGAACAGTGCACCAAATAAATTAAAAGTACTTTGTTGTCACATTTCTTTTTAATATTTTATACATTATATTGAACATTATGTTTTATGTTAATTAAAAAGCATGTCCGTTCTGTATATATATTTGTCAAAGTACATGGGACAAGTTTCCTGCTCTTCCTTTTCGAAACTTTGACCGACAGCTCCAGGAATGTTATAGTTTTGACAGCACATGGGTTGATAAGCATTAAATGTAGAAATTACAGTGTAAGTGTGCTTGTTTTATGTCTTGTATGCAAGGCATGATTGTGTTTTTACTGTGAATATGTTTTTGTTATTTTTTTCATTTAGATCAAGATTTGACGACGATTGGCTCCTGATTGTAGTTTGTCATGTTTCTGGAGTATTGAAAGAAATCAAAATGTGTAAAAAGTAATAACTGCCATTGCTCTAAATAGTTTAAGCTGCTTCAACATCACTTGTCATGAATGAAAACATTTGGTGATTTAATGTCGGAAATAAAAGATAGAAAAAAAATTACATATAAAATATCTATTATTTATACACATTATTTTTAACTATGAACAACTTTAATGTTTAAGTTTTTAATGTTATGAATTTTGTATTGAGAGTAACTTTAGTTGGATCTGAGGCAAAATACCACATGCTTATCCCATGCTGCAGTAACAGTTGCTGTACAGTCACATGTACAGCACTTCCTCCTTACACTGAGTTATTTTCCCATAGTGACATATGTCACAGCATTACTATTGTATTCTTTAGTTTAGTGCTCTCTGATCCATTAAATTGGAAATACTGTTCTTGTGGGTTGATGTGAGGCATGAGCAATGTATATGTAAAAGGAAATAGAGATCTAGTTCTACTGGATGTACTGATAATGTCATTTCTGTTTTGTGTGTTGATTATTTGTCTTGATAATTCTTAAATCCTAACATTTCACTTGTTCAATAGCCATGATTGTGGTTCTGTTTTTACTCTTCTCTCAGACATGCTTCAGCTTATCACCAACCCGGACATGGAATTTGGAGGACTGTTTGATAACCCTCCATACACAGGGCCCCCTCCTTCTCAAGAGCTTCCTGGATTGACTCAGTCCATTACCTCAGTTGCCCCTCAAACCACCACTACCACACCTCCATCTAAATCTTCCTCCTCTATCCTGAGCAGCAGCCCTCATCTGGATGCACTCCTGGGCCCTCCCATCACCCGTAGTTCCACAAAGAGCTTCCAGCCTCCCACCTTCCAACAGTCTCCCCTGGCACAGGTGCCCACCTCCACCCAGAGGCAACAGCCAGCCTCCCCACCACAGGCTCAGAGCCTCAGACAGCCCAAGGTGGAGCAGCCGCAGCCCATTCTCAGCCCGTCTGCCCCAACACAGGCAGTTTCACCTCATGACTCACCAGGACCGAACCCAACTTTCAGCTCCACACCGCAGGCCCTCTTCACCTCGCCTGCAGCCCAGACTTCACCTCAGCTGCAGCCACAGACACAACTTCAGGCCCAGACTCAGCCCCAACAGGTCCAGACCAACTACACCAGCCAGAACAGCTTCAAAGGTAAGCACTGTTTGATGGTGATGAGTTTAGTCCATTACCTATATGTGCTAGTTAGAAATCATGGTATGTCAAGTGGTCCCTAAAAATCTGAGCTTATTTACATAAATATCAAAACTAAGAGCTTATAAAGTTGCAGTGATCGTATTTTCTTTATGCGGTGTCAGGTTTATTGACTTTGCATATCTGTCACTAGATAAATCCAATATTCATAAAAAAAAATCCTGTCCGCTTTAGGGAATCAGTGTGTTGTCATTAAGCAGTCAGTGCCTGTCAGTTATCAACTTTGATTAGCAGCCCTCAACCACAAATTGGCTGAAGATTTCGTTTATTTTGGTTTTTTAATGTGAAATCAAATCAAGGCAGTAAAAAAGTCAAAGTCTTGTTGGGGATATCTGCTGCGAAGCATCTGCAACTTTCAGAATGCCAAAGTGTGAAAAAAAGTAGTTGAAAATGTTTTTCAGAGAAGACATCAGAGTCACTCATACATACAGTAACAACACTGCAGAGGCAGAGCAGCTTAAAGCAACATTATATAAATTCCAGAGAGAGGAAGTTGATTGTTGTGTGAGTCTCATTTCTAGCTTGGTGGCTCAAACTGGTTTTATATCAAAAATTGTATGAACATTCTGATGATATAACATTTGCTCTGAGAACAAAAATTAATTTGGACATTTAAAGCAATAAATCCACTAGCTGCATGTATTCTGTTTGTGTCTGATAAATGTTGGCAGATCTAAGATTTTACAAATACTTTTCTTTCACATTGGAATGACTTATTTGTTTAAAATAGATTACAACGCTTGTGCAAATGTGGGTAAAAGCATATCTGTGTTTCCCGTGATATTCTAGTTTGGAAATCTCTCACTCATGAAACCCCAGAGTTCGACAAGGTGGCTACAAGTGGCTGCATTGAATTTATCAAGTTAGAACACTAGGTTATTCAACCTCAGCTAATCTCATATCAAGTCCTCATCTAATCGACTTTGTGTAGCTGAGTGTGAGTCTGTAAGGGGGAAATGCTTTGTCTGGTCAACATCCATTGTATCTATACACAGAATATGTTATACTATACAGATTTCTGCAACAGACACATCCACCAAAAACACGGGCTTTTTTTATTTAACTGGATTAAAAATAGTAAACAGGTCGTTTTATTAAATTAATTGATTGTTCGACTTATTTTGTAAATTTTATAACTATTAGAGAAACTTCCTTAACCTGACACTGGTAAATGATGTGATGGTTAGCCAGGTTGGATCTGATAAGAAACATCAGGCGACACAGTGAATGTTGCTATCAGTTATTTATAATGTAATGAAAAGAAACAAAAGATAACCTACTGAATGTTACGATTAATGATTTACAAGAAATTGCAGATCCCCTTTTGGTCTACAGACAATGACTTGCACAGTGTTAAACATTGGAGTTGCACCAAAAACAATCTACGCTTTTTTAGCCAATAAAATATCTAATATTTTTTTGTCCAGGGACCAATGCAGACTTATGACATTGAGTTCTGTTGGTAATTTTATTTTTATAGCTGGACACATGCTGTTTATAATCAAAAAGTCATAAAATGCCACAGTTAGGCAGTGAAAACACTTAGCTGATTCGGTTTTTAAAACTGATACTGGCTGATAATCATTTACTTTTACAGTTCACTGGTTGGTCTTGGATTTTTTTTCATATCAGTTTCAATTACAAAGTTGCAGTTGAGGTTTTTAGTTTGAGTGCTGGAGACTGATGACAGTCATATACTTGCAATGTTAAATGATAATCACTTCATAAAAGATATGGAAACATGTTTTCGTAGAAACAATTTGGCCAACACTCAATGCTTGTTGTTTTCCCTAGCTAAGAAGATGGTACTGTTTTTCATGCAGCTTAAATATGCTTGAACTAGAGGCTAAAAGAGTCTTTTTCCATAACTTATTTCAGCTGGCAGTCCCGGCAGTGTGAGCCAAACCGCCACCAGCTTGTCATCCTCACCCCCAGGTGTTCAGCCGGTGACAATTCAGACTCAGTTGCAGGGGCTGACCAACTCCTCCCCTCTTCTGACCACCACAGCAAGCCCACCAGCCCAAACCATCACGTCCCACGTGCAGCAAGTACCTGTATGTGTGTTCAACCTGCCCCTGAATGAAACTGACTCAAATATATAAAACAAATGCACAGCCCTCCATGTTTTGCATGAATTAACTGTATATCTTTATTGTACATGTGTACTTGTGTGTGTGTTCTCTAAGGTGTTGCTGCAGCCCCAGTTTATCAAGGCCGAGTCTCTGCTGCTGACCACTTTGAAGCATGACCCCTGCATTGTCACTACTGTTCCATCTGCCACATCCTTGGCCACCACCACCAGCTCGGTGCAGAGCACTTCGCTGCAAGTGAGCACATCATATGCAGCTTAGCAGAGATCATACACTGCATTTTTCTGGAGATGTTGCTGCTGAGTTGTATCCTTGAGGTAACTCAACCTTTATTTTCTGTCTTTCCCCTTTTTTCCCGCCTCTTGTGCCATCTCCTTTACCTCCTTAGGCTTTTATGGGTGGTGGAACCATCCTGACCACGGTGCCTGTCGTGGTGGACGCTGACAAACTGCCCATCAACCGCATTGCCATCAGCGGTAAGCCAGCCGGTCAGCCACACAAGGGGGAGAAGCGCACAGCTCACAACGCCATCGAGAAACGCTACCGCTCTTCTATTAATGACAAAATCATTGAGCTCAAAGATCTGGTGGCTGGCACTGAGGCAAAGGTAGGAGGGGTACCTAATGTGCAGTGCTTTCAGTGAGGTCTGCCAATCGAGAACATTGAACAATGGAAGAAGAGGCCAATTATATAGTTATTTGTCACTGCTTTTCTTCAGCTCAACAAGTCTGCAGTGCTTAGGAAAGCCATCGACTACATCCGCTACCTGCAGCAGACCAACCAAAAACTCAAGCAGGAGAACATGGCTCTTAAAATGGCAGCCCAGAAAAACAGTATGTACTTTAAACCATTCTATCTGTATTCAATAACAGTTTCTCTGCACTTTGTTTCAGTTCTTTTAAAAAGTGAGTCATTCAGTTGACCTTTTTTGATGAGGTCTATGGGTAGCTACTATCCTGAAAAGACAAAAGTGAAAATGATTCTCCGGGCGAGTAGAATTGAAGGTTGAAGATGTCGTTAGTTTTGTACCACTGATTGACCCTCTAACTGCTCTCCTTGTCTTTTCGTTTCCTCTTGTCTTCAGAGTCTCTCAAGGACCTGGTTGCCATGGAGGTGGACGGACCGGCTGACGTGAAGAACGAGCTGCCCACCCCTCCTGCTTCAGACGTGGGCTCCCCTACCTCTTTCTCACACTGTGGCAGTGACTCAGAGCCTGACAGTCCGATGGGGGAAGACACTAAGGTATGCAGCTCTCAGTCAAGCAGCTAAACTATTAGATATAAAACGTCACTTCATCAGCAAGATAAAAAAAAGAATTATCATCTAGACTTGTCACAGTAAGTACCATGAATGTCTCTTTTCTCTTTGGCAGCCAAATGTGGGCTTGTTAGCACGACCAGCAGCGGGTGGTAGCGCCGGCGGCATGTTGGACCGTTCTCGCATGGCGTTGTGCACCTTTACCTTCCTCTTCCTCTCCCTCAACCCCCTGGCCTCTCTGCTTTGTTCATCTGGCAGCAGCTCAGCTGGAAGTACTGCAGCCACTGCCACCCATCACGCAGGGAGAAACATCCTGGATGTGGATATTGCAGGTATGGATTCCTGGCTACGATATAAGGCTCTAATGTCTGTGATTTATTCTAAATGTTTACAGTTAAATAAAAAAAATACTGTGTGTTTTCTGTAGCAGATTCGTGGGGCTGGATGGACTGGATGCTGCCAACTATACTGGTGTGGCTACTGAATGGGGTCCTGGTGT
Source organism: Acanthurus tractus (assembly GCA_029783725.1). Lineage (NCBI taxonomy): Eukaryota > Metazoa > Chordata > Actinopteri > Acanthuriformes > Acanthuridae > Acanthurus > Acanthurus tractus. The sequence continues at coordinate 4,970,017 of JAQNCA010000011.1, forward strand.
CAGGGGTTTTAATCCGACTTTTGGTGTATGGAGAACCTGTGACAAGACCACACTCAGGATCCTCTGTCTTGTTCTGGAGGCACCGCAAGCAGGCTGACCTGGACCTCGCAAGAGTATGTTGTTTTTTGTTTTTTTTTTTAATTACTTTATACAAACAGGTCAAATATAAAATCATCATGGAAACATTTTATTTTTTAAAACCAACACAACATTTAAAAAGAAGTGTTGATGGTATGCCCCCTTTTTCCTCTGCTGTTATCACTATTATCTGCCTGACTTTAGTAACAGGTTATCTATTCAACCTCCCCATCACTTATCTCTTTCATCCTCCACAGGGAGATTTTGCTCAGGCCAGTCAGAACCTGTGGACCTGTCTGAAGGCTCTTGGTCGTCCTTTACCCACCTCCCAGTTAGACCTGGCTTGTGCAGCGCTCTGGTCCTTGCTACGATTCTGCCTCCAGCGCCTCTGGGTGGGCCGCTGGCTGGCTGCTCGGGCTGGAGGGCTTCGATCTGATCGCCCCCTGCAGGAGGATGCCTGCAAGAGCAGCCGTGACGCTGCACTGGTTTACCACCGTCTGCATCAGCTACACATGACAGGTTGGTTGGTGGTGGTGGTGGGGGGTGGGGGGGTCTGTTTTGACGTTAAATCAATGCGGTAAACTAAGCACTGTCACATGGGATACTGAAGTTACATAATCTTATGTGATTAGAGAAATGGGTTCCCATAAGTCCTTGAAAATCTGGGAAAAAGTTTATTTACAAACTACAATTTCTTTTTGCTAGGAATGAAATACTGGGCTTATTATCAGTGCTTGCCAAAACAGATACAATTGCCATTTGTTTTACCCTCAAAGGTGTCGTGTTTGTAATATAACTCTGCTACAATAAGCAGTGTTTGCAATGTGTGTTGAACATTGTTGAGAGAGTTAAAAAATTATGAATGGTTAGCCAGGGTCAAAAGAATGAACGGGAGCCCAACTGTACGTGAGTGACACACTGGCTAAATACCTGTTTATGGTACTTTTTAGTTTTGCTAGCATTGTCTCGTAATTGGTAAATTTTGATGAATTGTAAAAGTAGAATGGACCGTTACATGACATGACACGTGTAGCTTTTAATAATTAGCTCATAATTAGCTGGGTGTGATGTACCTTGTTAAAGACTCCACCTAATATTACTTGTGGAGGGGCTAAAGTATAATGTAATAAACTGATAAGAGTCAGTTTATACAGTTAATAAATGAATCATTCATTCAGTGAATTAAAGTTCAGTACAGATTTGTCCGTTGGCAAAATTGCAGGCTACTATTTGGTGGAGTTCAAAGGTTAAAAGAGTTCATAGTTAAAAGGGAGTAAGGTTATCGCTGGGCAATATAAACAAAATCAAACATCGCAAATTTTTTTTTACCAAATACCTCAATATATGTATTGCAGTATGCAATATCTGTATCTGATGACGACTGGTGTTTTCACAAAATATTAACTCAATATCATATGGGTAAAAATAATGACTAAAGGGTAAAGGCAACTATTAGAACAGTTTGATCAGTCTGGTAAGTTCAGAAAATGACATCACTTTATTGAAGATGCAGCTTTTAAAACAAGGAAAAGACAGCACTTATGCCGTATCAGTGAGATAATAATGTCCAAATGCCAAAACAATATCTAGTCTCATATCATGTTAGCCATATGACATTGACATTTTGCCCAAAGCTGTTATAAACTAATAAATTTTGTTTACAAGCACTTACTGATAGGAGAATGCAAAGAGCATTTCAAAGAATCAAAATTTAAAAAATGGAACGACAGAATACTGTTGAGAGAAATGTAATAGTGCTATAAAAAGAGCATGAAAAAGTTACATATTAGGCCTAGACACAATTTCTGTCTCCCATGTCAGAAACTCAGCCCTTTTTTTTGCATATGGCTCAAAATTTGGTTTAAGTTATTACAGAATCACTAAAACTTTTTTGTGGTTTCTTTTTATGCAGATTGCATTACTGTTTTTCTCTTTAAAACAGTACGCTGAAAAATAGGTTGTTATCATTTGGTTATCTGTGCGTGCAGGTAAGCTGAATGGTAGCCACCTCTCAGCGGTGCACATGGCTCTAAGTGCGGTGAACCTGGCAGAGTGTGCTGGCTCCTGCCTGCCTGTAGCATCTCTGGCTGAGGTCTACGTCTCCGCAGCTCTACGGGTCAAAGCTAGCCTGCCAAGGATCCTGCATTTTACCTCTGTGAGTTCCTTAAGTTTGCACATACACATATTTATCCATTTACATATCCTTTATATGGCATATATTTAATATGTCATCCCATTGTTTTTGCTGTGCTATCAGAAAAATGTACTTGTGCATTATCCTGTTGCTTGTTTAGGGTATAAACTTGAACAGCAAGCAAGTTCTGTGTTTTGGTTCATTCGTCTTTCATGTTTCTTTAAAGGGACTGAGTTGTCAATGACCCTGAAGCTTATCCACTCGACATAAAACTGAATTACACTGAACAAAAACATCATAATTAAACTTCATTTTCTTCTGCCAGCGTGTGTTCCTGAGCAGTGCCCGCCAGACGTGCCTGTCCTCCAGCGGCAGTGTGCCTCCAGCCATGCAGTGGCTCTGTCACCCGCTAGGTCACCGCTTCTTTGTGGATGGGGACTGGGCTATTCGCAGCACTCCCAAAGAAAGCATCTACAGTCAAGCAGGCAATACTGGTCAGTGCAGAGTACACACAGATGTGACTGTGATCTAACAGCTAATTTAATGTCTTGAGCAACCTCAGAATTTGATGCTTACTGTCTAGACTCCTAGTTTTGCACACGCCCACTTGAACAGCTGTGACAGTCATGCTAATGGTTTGTTGGTCCTCTTACAGTGGATCCTCTGGCCCAAGTGACCCAGGCATTCAGAGAGCACCTCCTGGAGAAGGCTCTTTACTGTGTGGCCCAGCCCTGTGGAGAGAAAAACCCCAGCCAGGGCGAGGGGTGAGGAAACTAAACATGTTTCAAAACATCGGTCTATTTTGATTATTATTCCTATGTTTTATTAGATTGATAAGGTTGGTTTGCTTTTTCACACAATTTGGATGTGAATAGATAAAAACAAGGGGAAAAGCAATAGTAAGGAGAACAAAAAACAAACTGAAATAATACAAGAATGGCCATGGTTATAATAGATATGAAACCATGTTCATGTGGCAGCAAAGTGACCCTTTTTCATGTTTCTCTCCCCAGGGAGTATGCTGATGCTTTGGAGTACCTCCAGCTGTTGATTAGTGCATCAGATGCAGCCGGTGCCACCTCACAGGCCTTTGCTATCGGTTCCAACATGGCCACTGTCACTGGTACGTCATCAGTGGCAACTGACACTTCTGTCAACAACACACTCTTTCAGAAAAATGCTAGTGCCAAGTAATGGTAGCAGTTTTTTGAATCTCAGCCCAAACTCAACTTCTAAACCTTGGCAACCCAACACTCACTGACTGAGAGCCGTTCTGTCGCTTGAGTGCATCAACACATTCAAGTGTAAATCTGGGTTCTCTGCTTCATTACAACTCCTCTTCTTAGAGAAAACTGCATTAACTTTCCCTGCATTTTTCTCCTGCCCCAGTGGTTCAATTTCCTTAATGCACTTGCATTAAGGAAGCAGTGAGATAAACTTCATTCTTTATTTTACTGAGATCAAGTGGACTGATTTCCACTGGGTTAACTTCTACCATCCCGTCACTTTCCTTTGTCCTCACTGATCACTGATCTGAGCGAAGAGGGGCCAGGTGAAAGGGAGGCGTCCACTGGATTGCTTCATTTATCTTCAGCGCTGTCAAATCGGTGATCACCTTGAGAGGAGGGAAGGTGTGGGAGGGGTGGGAAGGATGGGAAGGATGTGCAGGGATTTTAATGGAGAGACTTTTCTTGGCAGAGCCTCGGGTTGCTCACACGGTGTTAGAAGTCTCTGTGTGTGTGTGCGTGTGTGCGTGTGGGTGTGTGGGTGTGTGTGTGTGTTGCCCAATGTTAAATGGAGTAGTTTCCTCATGAGGGACTCATCAAAATGGCTGCTTTCTTTCAGCACGTTGTGACTATGCCAGAGGGGAGAAACAGATTGATTCAGAGGTCAAAAAATACAGACAGCAGCTGTCTGTGTATATGTGTGTATGGGTGTGTGCGGGGGTGTGTTGGGGTGTGTGTGCGCTCTCATGCATGTTAAATATAAAAGTGGGCAGTTGGGGATTTAATTATTTGCATGTGTGTTTGTCTTGGGATAGCTCAATTTTCTGATCTCTTTGTTCCAACCTCCAGGCTGCGACCCCCACTCCAAGTGGTGGTCCTCAGTTGCTGTGGTGATCATCAACTGGCTCCAAGGAGATGATGCCGCAGCAGAGAGACTGTACCCGACCGTTGAGCACTTGCCTCGCAGTCTGCAGAATGCAGAGTAAGTCCCGGATGCACGTGCCAGAACGTTTGCAGCCAGGCTAGGAGTGTGTGTTGCATAACTCTAGTCCACCGATGCCAAGCAGGAGACACAAACACTTCCACTTCTTTAACCTGTGTCCTCTGTCTCTTTTCCCACACGCTCTGCTCTGTCAGGAGTCTTCTGCCCAAAGCGTGTCTGAACACATTCAGGGCGGTGCGAGCTCTGCTGTCCAAGCCAGAAAACTGCCAGCTGAGTCTGAGCTACAGCGACAAGGCCAGCACCCTGCTCCGAGACAGCCTCAACCTAGGACCGCACTGCCACAGCTCCAGCTTAGACAAGGTACACACATATTAACATACACACACACACACACAAAAACACACATGCAAGTCAAGTTTACTCTCTTGTTGTTGTGATGGGAAATTGTGTGGGGGGACAGCATATACATTAAATATAATTAAAAAAATACATCAACAGTTATGCGCACTGTGACAAATGTGACTTCACAAGTGTGTGTGTGTGAGAAATAATAAACACAGAATATTACCAACATGTAATCACTCAAGCACACGCACACTTTTCACGAAACAAAGCCGTGCACTTTACCACGGAGGGCCGATCCCCTGCAGCAGCTCCTCTCTCTGATACCGTGGTGTCCTACCCTCTGGCGTTCAGCAGATGGTGATGCTGGTGGATAGGTACGAGCGTAGCTCACAGCGTGTGTGTGTGTGTGTGTGTGTCCACGGCCGGAGCTGTGGTGCATTGTAGTTGCATTGCATGTGTGTCTCAGCGGAGTGCAATGTACCTGCAGTGCAACACAGAGCTGGGCCACTAACAGCAAAAACAAACACATTCACACGCACAAACGCACACAAACGCCACGAGGGTGGAAAATTCCCTACAAATCTGAGAAGGCTTTGTTGTAGTATATTATTAATCTGTTATCAGTGTATGAATACAGTGTTGTACAATGTCAATAGAGTCAAACATGCTTTTATGGTGGGAATTACACCATAAAGCGATTTATAAAGTCAATAAAGAAATATTTGAAAATGGCAGCTGAACAGTCAAAGTTTGACTTGCGATTACTATGTGGTTATATGGTTTTAAAATGAATTTTTCCCTTTAGTTTATGTCATTATCAGTATGATTACAGTTATTTCCAAAGTGGAGTTTTTTTATATTTCCCTTAAAGTAAAGTCTAAAACAGCGACACCAGGTGTCTTTCCAACACCAGGCTTCCAAAACAAACTGACACTCACATTTCAGGACCGGTGTCATTAGTCAGCGGTGTTGCTGCACTGCAGCTTGCAGCATCAGTGAGTAGTTCTGGCAATGAAATGTTTCTCAACTCAGGCCTTATCTTGTTCTTAACCCTCTAGGTCGTCCAGTTGCTCCTGTGCGATCTCTTGTTGGTGATGAGGACCAACGTGTGGCGTCTACAGCAGCAAGGGGGCGGTCCTGCGGGGTCAGCTCCGGTGGGCACCAGCGGCCCGCCAGGGGTCCACCAGGCCTCCCCTCCAGAGCTCCAAGGATTCCAGCAAGATCTGAGCTCCCTACGCAAACTGGCACACAGTTTCAGGCCTGCAATGCGAAGAGTACGTATGAACAATATCAGTCATCACTTATATCTGTGCATTTCGATATTTAGCATCATATGCCACTTTAAGTGATTAAGTGAGCAGACAACAGGGAAATTTTATTTCTTCTAGACTGTTTTCTTAGCCTATTTCCTCACTAATTAACAAGCTGGCATCCAAATGCAAAAAAAAAAAAGACACTCAAGGTGATCACGTTTATCCAACTCAGGTGCTGAAGTTGTCAGACATTTAAAACTCATCAGGGAATAAACAGCTTTAAAATGCTCATAAACTGACAGATAGAAGATCGACAGGTAAAAATACACACTTACACGTCTGACAGCGACAAATGTTGAATTCAAATGGAAACCGGCAAAACACTTTAACAGACACACATAGAACAGACACGTACAAAAGCTTCCTGTGCACATATTTGCACGCAGTCCACGGTACAAAATCTCTGTGGAAATTAGCTGGGAGGTGTTGCAACACACATACACACACACACCCCTGAGGCAAGTGTTTAGCAGCGTTGTTCGCATGGATTCAAAGTCTCTCCGAGGTGGAACAGAACACTCTGTATGAGTCATCATCACTTGCTTTGCTCTCATCCCTCCTCCTCTTCCTCTTTCTGATCTCTCGTCCCTCCATCTCTTTCCAGTTGTTCCTTCATGAAGCCACAGCCAGGCTGATGGCGGGGGCCAGCCCCACCCGCACACATCAGCTCCTCGATCGCTCGCTGCGACGCAGAGCAACGCCCGGAGCTAAGACAGGTGTGTGTTTGTGTGTGCCTGAGTGTGTTTTGTTTTTTTTTTTCTTCTTCCATCCGCTCTGCACAAGTTATTCCATCTGAGGACAGAATGGATTTATTAGCTTTTGCTCCTCATGATATTTTAAATCTCTTTCAGTTTTGTTTGTTCATTTCGAGCAAACTTTAATGTTTGTTGGAGCCTTAATTACTTTGATATTACTGTTTGCTGTCTATGCATTGCATATTAAACCTCATGAATTTTTGACGGATGTGATGCTATTAACATTTTTGCAGTATGAGAGGCTTTAATGACATTCATTGTTTTGATGAGCTTAATGAATGCAATATCAAGTTCTAATTGGGTAGCATAAGTGTAGTCAGCAAAAAAGAATAAATAAATTTGAACTCTTTCATATAGCTCAACTGTGTATGCTCCTGTTCTCCCGGCATCAATTTCTAGATGTTTTTTCCTAAAGATTTTGAATAGAAGTTGTAGCTGAGAAACACTGTATTGCTGCAGTCGGTGGCTCTAATCACACTCTCATCTGTTTTGCCCAATTGTTCAACGCTCTAAATCCCATCAGTAATTAAACAAGAAGCTGCTCAAGTCTGACTGCCTGTTGGTGGCTGCTGACATGCTGGAAAAGCTCACCCTCAAATACCATGCTAACAATTTTCTTTGATTTTTTGTTTTTTTTCTTTTGAATGCAGAGGAGTGTGAAATGCGGCCAGGCCAGCGGGAGCAGGCGGAGGCCGTGATGCTGGCGTGCCGCTACCTTCCCCCCTCCTTCCTGTCGGCTCCTGGCCAAAGGGTGGGCATGCTGGCGGATGCGGCTCGCACCTTGGAGAAGCTGGGAGACAAGAGGACCCTTCACGACTGCCAGCAAATGATCATCAAGCTGGGCAGTGGTACCACCGTCACCAACAGCTAGAGAGACGGGACAGGAAGGGAGGGGCCCAGAGACATGCGTGGACACTGTATATAAAAACATCTGTGATAAACAACAACAACAACAACAAAAAAAACCCCAGACACAACCAGAAAAGAAACCATACAGTCTCCGACATTTTGGCGTGCAGCTATTGAACAGACACAGATTCATTTCGGACTGTCATGATGTTCATCACGGGTTGTCCCTCCCACCACCCCGACCCCACGTCAGGAGGCACTTGTAGAGTTCACGCTCTTTATTGCTGTGGGTCATTACCAGACTATCAAAAATATTTTTCCCCTCTTACAGCGCTGAGTCCCCCCTCGCATTTATGCATTGCAGTGCCACAGTTTGTCCACAGAGAGGAGCCATCATGGTTCAGTGTGACTGATGAAAGAGTGTGTGCGTGTGTGTGTGTGTATGTATGTGTGTGAGTGAAAGCAGAGATATTTGCACTGCATTTATTCAGTAAAGTCCCGCCCCTCAATTGTTTCAGCATAGGCGCATCCTCCACAGACGGATGGGTGCTCAGTGGGTTGGGGGTGGCGGGCTGCTCTGATTGGCTGCAGAGCGAGGCGTCTCTGGAAATGACCAAACTCGATTTGGTCTGACCGTGGGCTTGTGCAGTGGGAAGTCATTCGGCAGGTTGTTCAAACAGTGATGAAGTTGATTCGAATCATGATATCACTGGTGATAACCTGAGACGAATGGCTGCACAAGCTCGGTGTCTGTATCTGCACTAGCCCTGAGAGGCTGATTTCAATGAGAGGCTTTATGAGGTTATTTTCATAGAGGTTGCTTTTTTTGTTTTTTGTTTTGCTGTGTACATATTTTAATATGTATTTATAATCTTTATGAACTTTGATTAAGCAGTATTTTGCATAAGCAGAGTGATAAATGCTTATTTTCTTCCCTCAAACCTGTTGTATTTGGTAGCTTCTGACCAGGCCCAAATGATGTAATGTTGTTACTGTAATGTGTTGCCATAGAGATAAGTGTCAAAACGGGGACAGCACCTTGTATCAAGTAATTTGCGTCACATCGTCTGACTCAACTGACCTTTTGAACCGTCGCACACGTGTGCAACTGTGGTATCAAAAGAAACTTGGCAGCGTCTACTTGTGGCACCACCAGCCGACAGCTCGAACTAAAATGCAAACCTTTGGCACTTCTGCAACAAGTTACATAAGTCATACAAACCATTTCAGAATAAATCATCGTTAGCTTTTCCAAAGAGGGCCTGGGAATCATCGACTGATTTTTCTTTTGTAGCTCCAACAAGAAGAGCAAAACATGTTCTTGCTCTCAGTCATTATAGTTTCATGCCCCTAGGAAACCGCCAGTTATTGATTTAGAGGACTGTAAAATACTGAAAAAAAAAACCCAACCCAATGTGGCACGTGTTTCTTGTCAAAGGACCAGTATGTTTTGATAGCGTGTGTCACTAATGTGAAAGACGTTGGATTGAGATGAATGAGACGTAACTGTGTCTAAAGGTGTTATTCATGTGTACTTTAACTTACATCTTTTCATCTCTTCATTGTTCTTTGGTTTCATCCTTTGATGATGTAAATATTAAAGCATTTTGTAAAGAAAACACTAATGTTTCCTGTTGTGCTTTTTATTTTAACATAAAACCAAATGATGGTGATAATAAAAACTAAAATTATGCAAGTAGGTCATGTGCTTACATGTGAAATGAGATAAAAAAACTTTTGCAAAATTTACAGAAGATATCTTTTCCGGGAATAATGCTGAAATAAATGAGCCTAGTTAAGTTTCCAAAACCCAATATTTTTCTCAAGCCTTGTTTTTATAAGCACAGGCTGAAAGTTATATGAAAATTGTAACAGAAGCTTTGAAGTATGACTGAATTTGTTAATAGAGCCATAAAAAGATATAAAAGCTTACTTTACTTGTAAGCGTTTACTTGTTGAACACTTGCACAGCAGCACAATTCAACTGCACAGGATTGTAAAGAGAAAATAAATGCAGATCCAAATTGTGTGTCCGGTGTGTTTGTGTCAGTGTGTGTTCAGTAAAGACAAAAAGAGCAGGCGTTGGTCATAGCAGCATTGAAAGGTGCTGGTATATTTAACATTGGCGTTACAAAAACATTTCAAACAAAGTGATGCTGTGTCATCGATTCCAAACAAAGAGACATGAAAATCAATAAAACGGCATGCTTTAACTTAAGACAAGTGACATTCCCAAAAAAGGTCGTTAATTTTTTTCATCAATGGATTCTTTTAATAACATTTTATAAGCAATAACATATTCCATTTTATAGAAAATAAACATCTCTAGGAAATACTATACACAATTATATTAGTACATCACATCTTACATTTAAACAGCATCAAATACTTATATACACCATTAAATAATGAACTTCATAAAAGAGAAAGTTTGGTGTGGCGTTTTTTTGCACTTTCTTTTATGCTTTAATACTTAAATATGTCTCCTTTTGATATGACCAGTACTTTGACTGACACCCTGTACAGGGTTTTTTTTACATAGCATGGAAGAGTGAAAGAGGCTACATCTGAGATACACAAACAGGTGTGTTATGATTCTGAGTTGGATGTTTATCTTTCTGCGCTGCTGTGGTAGGGGAGATAATCAAACATCATGGCAATGTTGAACAGTAATACTTCTGAACTGCACATAGATATGAGGTGAGATGACCCCGACTCCCGGTTGGACCCTTGGAGCCCTGATCTGCAACCTGTCGAGTGATGATGGTTTTACTGTACATATTGCATGTGCACACAGTTGAAATGGAGTAACACTCTTTAAACGTTACCTTTTTTTTTTTCATTTTTCTTTTTTTAAATTCAGAGTAACACAAAGCCTGACATATACCAAGGGTGACGCGATGATGTCGTATAGTCATAATGCACAGCAAAATACATCTCCAAAGATAAGAGCATTATATTAAAATACTGCGTCCGTTTTTTTTCGTAACTCTTCAATATCAGAATATTTAGAACCTGTAAAGCACATCATCATGTACAGTTTCCTTTTTTGTTTCATCTTGTTTTACACAAACGCACATTGAGATAGTACATCCAGTGGTTGGCTGCTGCTTTTTTGATGCATGATATCTTGAACTGGAGATGAATTTCTTCACTCGCACTGAAACGTACTGTATGCGCAAACACACATATGATGTTGCTGTAGAATGACAATTCCATGATTAACCCACACACACACACACACACGCGCGCATACACACTTCTTGGCCCACAGACAAGGTGGCCAGAGGGATGCTCCTGTCCAATCAGTGTCCACCAGGTGTCTGAATATGATAGCAACCCATCTAAAGGCAGGACACACATGCACACGTACACACACACACACACACACACACACACACACACACACACACACACACACACACACACACTTCTCGCTCTGCATTTCAAACAGCCCCCCTGTGCACTGGGCCCTAGGCACACAGTCTCTAAAGCGCAGTCTATCCTCCTGTTAAACAGTGCTGCTGCCTTCCAGGAAGGGGCTCAGTGGAGAAGACACATTTCCAGGCCGGGTTCAGGGAGCAGCTATTCTCTGCGGAGCCGTTCTCCAGGGTTTGTATTGCTCCTAGCTCCACCTCAGTGCAGCCTTTTACCCTCCCCCAGCCCACTGGCGGATGTGCCTGTCCGGCATCAGCCTTCACCATCTTTTTTAGGTGGCTGGTAGGACAGCATTTTGTGTTTTCCTCGCTGGACAGGTGATGCTTGACTGACTGAGAAGTTGTGGAGGTGGTTCACTGGAATATCTTACAGGTCCTGTAGAAAAAAAAGGGAGGAGAGACTGTAATAAATACAGAGAGAGAAACATGTTGGCTGTGCCAGATGTTGGTCTTCCTCTGTGCGTCTTCCCCCTGTCACTGCTGGATTAGCCTCGCGTTCACAGAACGGGGAGCATTTTTTTTGTAATTTATGAGTCTTTCTGTTCTGCTGGAATGTGACTAAACTGTTATAAAAACTGCGCAGGATGTGTTTCTACAGAAACGCTGCAGATGGAGGTGCCTTCTCGTGCAGGCGGGCCAATCAGAGCTTGCCTGTGTGTGTGTGCCGTACATGCGTCTCTGTGAGTGTGCGAGTCTTTCTGCGACATGAAAGCGAGCTGGCTGCAGTGTGCAGGAGTGGGGAGATGGATGCAGCTGTCCAGCGAAGCAGCCTCTCTGTGAAAGACACAGCAGGAACGCCCACTAATTGCGCTGGTGGTGGTGGTGGTGGTTGCGAAGCGCTTTCTTTCCCCTTATCCTGCTCTGCAGCCCCCCAGAATCTTTCGTTCACCCTCTCTGTCTTTCTCTCTGAACTGCCAGTCCATCCTTACGGCCTGGACTCAGACCAGCAGCTTTTCCCTCTGTCTCTTATCTCTCCCTCTTTTTCTGTCTGTGTCTTTCTTTCTCTTTGAAGTTACCCTCCCTGCCTCACTCCCTCTCTTTCTATTTACCTCCTTTTTTTTTACACCTCTAACCTCCACTTTTTTTTCTCCTTCTCCATCACTGAGCGTCTCTCCTGCTTCCCCTCTTTTCTTTTTCCTTTTTTGTCTCTGTCTTTTGTTCCCACTCAGCTGCAGCACAAAACAGCTTCTTTTCACCCTGCCTCTCTGTCTGTCTCTCTCCTGCTCGCTTACATGTATATACGTATGTAGTCTGCAGGTAACATGCTAATGAACCTGTGTGGTCACACACAGTTTGGGTCCGTTACTTATCGAGAGTCCACCGCTGGAAACAGCACGTGTGTGTGTGTGATTTGGTCGATATGTGTGTTCCATTACCTTGAAACCAAGTGATTGCAGGTGAAATGGAAATTTCAGAGGGGGACCTTTAGGTGGGGTGTTCGCTTGTGTGCCTGTGTGTGTATGTGTCTGGATGTATGTGTCTGTTCCTTCATTTGATTAGGCCGCTCAGTGTAAATTGGCACAGCGCAGACCCACACACAGACCTTCAGATCCCTCAGCTGATGACAGCTCTGCCTCAGCCCGCTAACAACAATCTCTCTCTGTCTTGCTCTCCTGTTCTCTCTGTTTCTCATACTCTATTTCTGCCGCTTCGACGTGGGAGTTGAGGTGAAGAGAGACGGGGGAGAGGAGTGGAGAGGAGATGAGAGAAAAAAAAAGGGAGGAAAGGATGAGGAGGGATGAAGGGAGGATGACTGAAAATGGAAAAGGGAGCTCGCAGGAGATGAGAGGTGAACAGAGTGAGAGACGGAGGGAGCTGGAACAGCAGGGGAACACAGAAGCAAAATAAGGGGAACAAGAAAAAAAAATGAAGGGAAAAGAAGAGAAATAACGAGAAAAAAGAGGGAGCGGGTAAGAGGGAGGATGGGTGGAGAGAGCGTGTGGGGAGGATAGCAGGCAGTGATGCTGGGTGGGGTGTTTTGATCAACAGCCAGCTTTTCATCCCTGTCAGTCTGCACAGAGGAGAACAGGAAGGGAGCGAGAGGGAGGGAGGGAGGGAGTGAGCGAGCGAGCGAGTGAAAGAGAGAGATGCAGAGGAGGGAGGGAGGGAGGGAGGAAGGGAGGCTACTGCCACTGCTGCCTCAATGCACCGCTGCTCCCTGCTGAATGTCAGCATCTCTCCCTCTACAACCCCCCCCTCCACACCCCCTCTGCATTTGACCTTCCTCCCTGTGCTGCAGTGTCAGCAAGCCACCAGCAGATGGCGTCTGTCTTGCAGAAAAGTTGACTGTAAGAGGACGCTTCAACACAAACACAAAAACAGTGACCCCTTGTAATTGCAGCGGTCTGCAGTCATAACAGTGGGTGTTGAGTGACAGTAATACAGAAATGGCACATTACTAAGTGTTTACACAGCTAGTGGAGGTTGATATGGGTTTAGCTTGCCAAGGTCATTGGGTACATATTGATTTGGTAACAAAATATCAGTCGGTCCAAGGCGAGATCCTGGCCTTCATGAGTTATGTATTGGTATGGGGGCAGATACAGCAATTGATATCAGCGTACACTGAACACTGGTCTAAACTCCTGTGTTTTCTCTTTTGATTCTTTCTCTGTTTTACAAGAGCTGACAATCGTGTTTCCTGTTCTGTACTGTATCATCTATCGAGCAGTGGTGCCGCTGCTTGTGACGGCAATGTGTGAACTCAATTTTGAGTGGAGGGTGGTGTGGGGCAGGGTGGGGGCAAGAGAAGATTGGCGGGAAGAGAGGGAGATGAGGGGAATAAAATTGAAACGAACCTCGGGTCTAAGAGCAGACATTGTGTGTGCTCTAATGGGGACATGAAGGCAAACCTAATGTACATAAATACAAATGAAAACACTGACATCTAAGAGGTTGTTACTCTTGGAGATGCTAAGCGGCACTTCCTTGGTTCCAAAAATCCTCTCCATCTAACCCTCCCGTCCCTTCTCTCTACTATTCATGACTCCCGGCTCAAGCAGAGTGCAGTAATTATATAGTGTCAATCAGATGAAGTCGGCTAAAAAGATTTGAAACCCTCAAAATGGACAATTTAAGGACTGATATGCATTTATTCACTGGTAGGCTTTAATTTGCTTACGTCATGTTTCGGGCATTTGATGGAGAAGTCATCCTCGTGGAATGTGCAGCCTGGGCAGAGAAGAGAAATAAAGCAAAAAAGAAAAAAAAAGAGGAGAAAATGAACAACAATATCACAGGTAAATAAAACAATAGATTAAACAAAAAAAAAAACATATATACAAGAATCCCTACACCCCCCCAATCCCTTGAAAAGCTGGATAAATGACAAAGAGGTGAGTTTTAAGATGAAAAATAAGCAAGAAAGAGGAAGAGACAGAGAGAAAGAGAGAGACTGAGTGGATGAGTTGCGACGCAAGCAGGCAGGCAGGCAGGCAGGCAGGCAGGCAGGCAGGCAGGCAGGCAGGCAGGCAGGCAGATATGGCTGGTGCACTCAGCAGGATTAAAAAGGGCCTCGCTCTGCTCTCTGTGCTGGCTACGCAGACGTGGCAGGCCTTCTAATCCTCACACTGTACTTCCTTGGCATGAGGTAATGTAAAGGGAAGCCATACAACACATGTGCTGACAAAACAAACACTCACTCATATAGACAACACCACCAAAACACACACACACACACACACACACACACACACACACACAAATATTACAAGGAATGTACGTAGGCAATGAGGTTATAATAAGATGCACATAGAGACGCATTTAAGTGAGCTTTTAGGCGAGAAGGCACACACTTAGATACATGCAAACCCACACTCACACAGATGCACATCCAGTCCCCAGACATAAGAA
>JAQNCA010000011.1:4985769-4996397 GCA_029783725.1 Acanthurus tractus
GGCGCAGACATAGTGGTATTTATGAGAGCAGCCTCTCCAACAGCAGCTGAGGGACGCCCCCACAATCTGGCACTTGTGGCAGCTCTGGGGTTAGTCAGACAGACGGACATATGGACCGAGACCAATAACGAAACAAATTGACGGATAGAGGCACATAGGTACAGAGAGAAGAAAAAAAAGGGGGGGGAAACAGTTGGAAGTTAACAGCAATTCCTCAAAGAAGCTGTAAAGAATCTGAAAGTTACTGTACATGTGGTGTCATTTTAGAGTGATTGTATAAGTGTTGATGATTTCTATCGTACCGTTTGGGCTGAGTTGTTGGCAGCCTCCTTCAGTCCGTATAACCTCCCAGCTACCATAATTACCCCCTTGGTCCAGATGGCACAGTTTTCGTGTGCCCAGTGCTCCTTAGCCTCTGCCTCCACTTGTAGCCTTTGGAACATGCTGCCACTGCCCTCTTGAACACTTGAGGACCCTAGGCTGATGGCTTGGAGCTGCTTCATCCTCCTGAACCTCTCTCTAAGGGTTAATCTTCTCGGACCACCCTCTTGACTCTTCCTTTCTGTTCTTTCTGCCCTTCGGTGGCGCCAATGATGGTGCCTACTACTACTGCCCTCTTGAATGACTGCTTCTGTATTGCCCTCCTTTTCTGTGCTGCCCTCGCCTTCATTCTTTGGGGAGTTGCCTGGCTCCTCGCTGCTGTTACTGCTGTTGTCATTGCTCTTCTCTGACTCTCTCCTGAGGGATTCTGTGTGCCTGATCGTCAAAATTTTCCTCGGAATGCCTTCCTCTGTGTAGTAGGGTCCACACAAATCACCTAGATCTCTGTAATTTGCTTGCTTTCCGCACAGGCTACATGTAAGACACCTATCGATTAGATTTCTATTCACCAAGGGACCCTGTAGCATGGCAGCTGCATGTGGTAATACTTTTGCAACTGTAAAAGGATTCCTCATTCTGAGTATCCCCTTTTTTCTACGTCTCTGAAATATTACCGCATCCTCAGGCTTGTTGACGATGGCACACCAAGAGGAAAAGTCCCTGGAGTTGTTAATCCGTACATAAGGACAGAACGACAGTCTGGAATTTTGATGGACTGGTTTCCGTCTGATTCTTTTAACTGAAATGGTCTCAGTCTGTTTTTCTGATATTGTTACCACAGGACCCACAACACACGTCTTCTGTTTTTCCTTTTTTTCTTTTCCCTTATCCTCTTTTTCCCTCTCTTCTTTTTCATCTCGTTCACATCCTGCAGCTCTTACCACTGCCTCAATAACCTCGATGGCATCTTTCATCCCGGGTTTTGGCCCAGGCTTTTTGTGGACCTTCATCGGCTTGCCAGGGATTTGTTCTGATGAGACTTTGCCTCTTTTCCTCTTGGTTGGATTTCCTGATGGTTTTCTGCCTCTCCTAGGTTTCTGAATGAGTTCTGTGCTGGTTACCTGGGGTGCCTCTGTGATCTCATCTGGGCTGATTGGCAAAGCTACTGTGGACTCTGCAGGGGTTATGTTCTCTTCTACCCTTTCCTGTTGTTGTTGTTCTGCTGTTTCAGTGTTTGTCTCCTCAACTTTCTCTGTTTCGTCTAGAAGTACTTGGCCTTTTCTCTTCTTTCTCCTCTGCTTTAGGTGCATTTCATGGTTGTTTTTAATGGCTCTCTGCTTGGCTAGCCTCGGTGTTGTAACTATGAGGCTTCCTGCTTCCAAGGCTACTACCGAGGCGTCTGTACTCTCTACCATGGCCCACCTCTTCCTTTTAGTTCTGGCAGACTTAGAGGCAGCTGAAGATACTCCTTCTGATTCCAGCTGTGCCCACTTTCCCGGAGCCCCAATATCTAATGGGGTCTCCAATGAGCGCCAAACTTTGTCAGTGTCAAGATCCTGGTTTGTCCCTTGTTTACGTTTTTCCGGTCTTGTTTCCTCCTTGTTTAAAACCTTATCTCCCTTCCCTTGTCTCATCTCCTTTGGTGTTGACATCTCTCGACTCACATCACGCGTTTCTCCTTCTACTGTTATATCCTCTTTTCTCTGTTGTTTCGCTCCTTCTTGTTTTGAGTCTGTGCTTTTCGCCTCTCCCTCTGTCACCTCAGAGCTATTTGTGAGCATAGATGTCTCACCTTCTTTTAAGACATGTTGAGATAAAGCCTTGGTCGTCGCATCGTCAGCGAGACTGCTGTCTATCTGGGCAATTGAGATGTGTTTCTTTGAGCTTGGAGATGTAATTTTCTGCACCATGGCTTCATATTTCTGACCTCTACCTTTACGTGGTGGGAGAACTTTTGTTTTAGTTGGGCACTGAGGAGGCACCACAGGCACCTCACTAATTATGTCAATTTCGTTGATATTGGGAGGAGTGTCTTTGGGTGGGGAAGTGACCACAGAGGCTTTTTTGACTGGCCCTCGCTTTTTTTTAGGTCCCCGGGCACCCTTTTCTTTAGGTGTAGAGACAACCTGTTCTAGCAGGGGCGATTTAAGTGATAAGGGCTTTGTTTTAGGCTTTGGACCCCTCTTTTTCTTTACCGGGGTTGTTGAAAGTTCTTGGCTTGGTTTACGTTTAAGAGGAAGTGATGTCTTTTCTTCAGATTGATCAGCTGGGATAACTGGGGCAAGGGTTGTTAGCGGATCTGCTGAAACTTCTGAATTTTTCACAGCATTAGGAATGGGGGTTAGAGTTTGTTCCACAGTAACAGACTCCTTTGCTTTTGTAGGAACATCACTGGTTTTAATTTCTGATATTGTCTGGAGTAGACTTTCCTCCTCTATGGTTTTTTCTCTTTCTTTTGACATTTTTCCTTGTGATGTCTTTCTGGATCTCAGGACCATGTTCTTAACCTCTGCCTCTGGTGCCTTTGCCTCATGGTTTTCTTGTTTTTCTTCCTGGTTGACTGGTTTCACATCCTGATTTTCTTGTGGTATTGAAGCTTTCAGGATCTTCCGGCTCCTGCTTTGCTGTCCAGCTAAAGGAGGAATTGTTTCTTCTTGCTGTACCAGCTTTGCTTTGGTGACTGATCCTTTTGGGCGACCTACCGAGGCCTTGATGGAAACAGTGGTGGCCAAGGGAAAAACATCTGCAGGCTTGGGTCCAGATTTAGATCCTGGTTTTGGACCTGGTTTCACAGCTGATTTTGGACCTGGTTTTTGTCCAGGTTTTGGCCTGGGTTTTGAACCTGGTTTGGAACCTGGTTTGGGTCCTGGTTTACGCCTTGCAGGAGTCTCAATTTTCGGTGGCTGCTCTGGTTCATTTGGCACAGGTTTAGGTCCTGGCTTAGATCCTGGTTTTGTTCCAGGTTTTGGTCCAGGCTTCTGTCCAGGCTTAAGGCCAGGTTTAGGCCCTGATTTTGGACCTGGCTTTGCTCCTGGTTTCGGACCTGATTTTGATCCAGGTTTTGGTCCTGGTTTAAGCCCGGCCTTTGAACCAGGTTTTGGGCCTGGTTTTCTCTTTACATGAGGCTCCACTTTGGGTGGCAAGTCTGGTGCATTGAATGAACGGGTGCACATTCTTGACCTAAAACCATCAGTTAGCATTTTGGGAGTCTGGCTCACAATAGATTCCTGATGAGCTAGGTCCATTTGATCTGAAAATAGCACAGTTTTGCTTGGGGGCATGCAGGGTTTCTGTGTAGGCAAGGGAGCTCCTTCCTCTTCCTTTTCCCCCTCTTGCTCCAAGCTTAGCTGTCTCCTGATCCCCACACCTGAATGCATGATTCTTCTTCTGCCCCTGGCATGCTTACGTCCAAATGCCCTCGGCTGAGCAGATGGGGCTACCGGTTCTGGCTTGGCTAAGGGGGTCACAGCACTTGCGCAGCTGATGCCTGGCTCCATGTCCTCATCACCTTTTTTTGGAGAAGGTGGAGTGTCGGCCCAGGAGGGTGCTGAGGGAAGAATTGACTTCCCTGGCAACTGAGGAGAATCCGGCTCCAACACTTTAGCATCATTGTGATCAATATGATCCCTGGCTGGAGCTGGAGGTGTTGCCTTATCATTAAGCACTGAGAAGACTGGCATAGCGGACTGAGGCTGAGGGGCAGTGTCACCAATGGCTGATTCCCTTGCAGAAATATCTGCTGCTGTGTTTGGATGGGCAGGTGCCCCTGCAGACTCATTGTCAGTATGGAGCTCAGTACTCTGACTCTCTGTCCTGTTGCAGTGATCTCCAGGAGGCTTCACTGGCCCATCTCTATTATTCATGTGCTCCTCAGTCGATGACTGACTCACTTCTTCCCCCTCCCCCAGTTCCTCCCTAACCTCTGCAGACAGAGGAGGGGAAAGAGAGTGTTGCTTTTGTTTCTGTATTTCATCTTTTTCCTCTTCGTCTGCCTCCTCCTCCCCTTCCCCCTCCTCTTCATCATCCTCATCTCTTCTCTCTCTCTTGTCTGGGTTGCTCTCATCCAAGGCCTCAACCAGGGGGGCTGGAGAGGTGTTCTCTGAGCTGTCTTCTTTCTCTATAGAGTATTGATCCTGTTCAAGGTCACCCCTAGAAATGAAAGGCAATGTTTTCACTGAGCTCTCAGAAGCAGTTGGAGACTCAGATTTGAATGCCTCGGATTTCATCTCTTGGACAAAGTGCTCCTTGTGGCTGGAGTCAGAGAGAGCTTCTGGGGACTGCTCAACTAAGTCTTTTGCGTCTGGGTCATATTTGCTCTGGACCTCCTGGTACATTGTTTCCTTAAAGCAATAGCTTTTATCTGTCACCCCTTTGTTTAATTTGCTATAGAGGGCTGGGCATTTCTCTTCATCTGACCATTTCTCCAGATTCTCTGTAGATTTAGTTGTGTCTGAGTCTCTTTCACTGTCAGTAATTTTTTCTGTTGCCACCTCCTCTTTTTCAGCTAACTTTTCTGTCCAGGCAGATTCTTCAAAGTTTTCTTTGACAGGCTCATTGATATGTTGTATATCTGAAGGGGAGTCACTTTCTTGTTTCATAGGACTTGGGATGGTAATACTTGTAGGAGACCTCTCATCACCAATGCTCTTCACTGGAGTGCTCATGCCATCTCCTCCCTGCCCTGACTGACATCTAGTTGGGTCAGGTGTAAGGGTGTGCAGACCTGAGTCCCCAGACCTGGTGGACATATCGTCTGGAGATGTCATGGAACATGATGAGGCTGTGTCAAGGCTGAGTTGAGTGTTATTTGGGGCCTGTGCAGGACTTCTGCCCTGACCGCAGTAGTAAAAGCCCCTCTCCAGCTGTTCGTCACTACTGCTGGAGTACCCTCCCTCATGGAGTTCCATGGGCATGGGCTGATGTTGGGGGGTGGAGTAAGGGTCCTGCATTTGGCCTCCACCGATGCTACTACCACCACCATCTGGATATGGGGGACTTTTGTACTCCTCACCCTTTTTGGAGGATGCTCCACTTCCAGCACTGTTGTTGCTCCCTCCGCTGTTGCGCTTATTGCCTTTCTTGTTGGCCACAAGAGCCTCTGAAAGTAGCAACTGCTGGACGTTATTAGAAATGTTCTCTACTTGAGAGGTGAGGGCATTCAGGCTCCACAAGCTAGGATTTGACAACAGTTTTTCTGAGAAACGTTCTTTCATTGTGGGGACCTGTGGTGTGGTAGTAAAGCTGTGGGGTGCTGTATGTGGCAAATTGGGTGAGGGGTGCGAGCGTGGGGGCATTAACATGGTGTTGGTACTGGCTTGCTCCTGCATACCAGCTGAAGAGGATGAAGAAGAGGAGGCTGCCCCCGGGGTCATGGGAGGTTGACCATACTGGAACGACTCAGGATTGGTCATAAGCGGTGAAGGGGTGGAGCTGTATGAGGGAGAGCGCCCTACAGAACGTGCAGGGGAGTGGCTTGAGGAGGGGCTACAAGTCTGATAATACTGTTCTGGTGATCTGACAGACAGCTCTGACAGACAGTAGTTTTGTTGGGGTTGGCTGTAGTGTTGGTATTTAGGGTGGGGCTCCTGGGGGTTGGTCATGGCCTGTAAAGGGGGCTGCTGGTCATAACCCCTGGAGGGAGGCTGCTGGTAGCCGTAACTGTTCTGTGTTGACCTGTAGCCCCCCTGCTTCAGATTACTGTGGCTACTCATTTGTCTTCCGTACTGGGAGTTTGGGGGCATGTTGTAACCTTTATAACAGTGGGGCATAGGGCTGCACTTTTCCATGTAAGGTGAAGGAGAGGGTGAGTGCTGGGGATAGTGCAGATGACTTTGAGGGTACATGAGAGGTGAGGGGGCCGGGTTTGTAGGGTGTGGTTGGTGATGGGGGCTGGTATACACAGGGGTGGAGGGCTGGTGGCACTGGGTCTGGGAGTGGCCCAGCATGTTCTGGTCCAGGTACTGAGAGGAGACTGGTGCTGGGGTACCACTAGCTTCCATACGCCCCACCAACTCCTGTTCATACTGTGCTAACTGGGCTGGGTCATCCCATTTTTGCTGGAGGTGTCCCTCACTCATATACTGGGCTGAGTAATTCCCAGGGCCCATGTGGTTACCATAACCCCCAGGACCCTGTAGGTGCTGACTGGGGTTTGGCTGGGGCACTTTGTTACCTCTGAAGGATTTCTTTGCCTGTGAGGAGGCCGAACCCCCATTTCCACTTGGATTCCCTCCACCATTGCCTGCATAATTAGGGTAGGCTTGCTGGCTGTAACAGTCCTTGGGTCCTCCTCCAGTTCCTGGTCCTGCCGCTGGAGGCATGCTTGTGGGGTTTGCCAGTGAATGTGCCTCATAACCTGACCTGGTGTGCCCTGGGCCTGGGCCTGGATGTGGACCCGGTCCTGGGTGTGGGTGCTGGGGGTGGGGATGATGCGGGTGTTGCCGGTAGGTCTCCAGGCGGGAAAATTCATGGG
Source organism: Acanthurus tractus (assembly GCA_029783725.1). NCBI lineage: Eukaryota > Metazoa > Chordata > Actinopteri > Acanthuriformes > Acanthuridae > Acanthurus > Acanthurus tractus. The sequence continues at coordinate 4,992,563 of JAQNCA010000011.1, forward strand.
AGGGCTCCTGCTGGTAGCAGGGTTGGTTGCTGTGGTAACCACCGCTGCGCTCACGGAAGGACTGCATAACTCTCTCCGTCTGTAGCCAGAGCAGGGAGGGGAAGGTGAGGTGAGATGGGAAAGGGGGAAGGGGGGTTAGGGGTTCTGAGGGCAGAGAGAGAGAGGCGGGGGTAGGAAAAAAATGCGAGAGAAATCATGGGGTTAGTGCAGTAGAACCTGGGTATTTTCCATTCTGCGTATGCTTTCACTTTTAATGTCTAATTCTATTTTAACGCTCACCTGGAGTCAAAGCAATGCTCTGCCCCTGTCTGAAAACCATTGAGGATGTTATTTTCCACACTCAGTCACACACACACTCAAACACACAGGTGTGCACATCCCATGGAGATACAGCAGATTTTTCACCCACAAACACAAAAAATATTTAACTCATTGTTACAATTTGATGTCATAACAACAACAGCTTAGACTGTTGGAAACACTATGGCTTGTTTTCAGATTTAAATAAATTATGCATCTCTATGCGTATGTGCATTCTAGTGTGTGTGTGTGCGCGCTTGTGCATCTGTATGTGTGTGTATAAAATGGCCCCTAAACGGGCAGGCTCCAGGATGTGTTTTAGCCTCTCAAGATGGAGGGGCAGACATGTGATGCAGTCCTCGGTAGAGTGATTGACATGTAGAGAGGAGAGAAAAGAAAAAGACAGAGGTGTGTTGGAACTTAAATACCTATGTATAATTAAGTAAATGAAATGACTGCTTACCTGTGTGTACGTGTGTGTGAATAAAAAAGGGTGCATGATTTAGGTCAAGTAATTGTTAAAAAAATGCATGCCGCAGCAACAAGGTGACATCTGAAAAGCATCTGTGTTGTGTTTTATCACAAGCTCCGAGTTTGATTTGAACCCACTGAGCGAGCCACTGTGGCTATTTACAGTGGCTTTTCAGCTAATATTGTACGATGCATTATTCATAATTATTCTGGATCAAATATGAACCCCAGACTTAGCCCCTTTTTTCTATCAACTCTAAGATATTACAATTTATTACCTAAACAAATAAGGTTAAAGCGATATTTTCTGGTTTGTCTTTGATGCAGTGCTTCATTAATGGTTCAGTTGAGCCCTCCTTTCTCTCCTCCTCTCTCAAAACTCCAATTTCCTCCAAGGGGAAGAGGGAAGGGTTGCTGTGTGTGTTTGCATGCATGCTTTCAATACACCAGTAGGGGTGTCGTAGAAGGTGTTTGTGTACTTTGTGTTTGTTGTGTTTGTTCCAGTATAAGAATGCACGTGGCAATGTTTGTCTGTAATCTTTTGCCTGCCTATGCTTGTGTGTGTCTGTGTGTGTGTGTGTTTGTTTCTGGAAGTGAGTGTGTGTTTATGCATTCATACAAAAGAAAACGAAAAGGGAGGAGGGGTGGAGAGTGCTCTTGCTCTATAAAAGGAACGGAGTCACCTGGAGACAGAGCACTGAGCTTGTGTGTTTGCATGTGTGTGTGTGTGTGTGTGTGTGTGTGTGTGTCAACCAGTTCCAGCACAATATCCCGGCATTCAACCCGCCTCAGGGACAGTGGTGCATCCCACCAGACACACAGTAGCATTATTCATCTCTGAAACACAGAGTTTTGCGTGTGCGTGTGTGCGGGCGCATATGTGTGTGTGCAAGGCGAAGCAGTGTGTGAGCGTTGCATGCGTTCATTCTTGCATGTGTGTCCCTGAATATGAGTATGTGAGTGAGTGAGCATAGGTATGTTTTTGTTTATGTATGCAGATCCACAGCTTTTGGAAGATCCCAAATATACACACAAAACACACATTTCTGGACATACACATACACACACACACAGACACACATACAATGATTCCCCTAGAGATTCTCTGTCCTCGCTCGTACCTTCCTACCTCCCTTGCCTGTAGCCTACCAGGGCTTCACCTATGGAGTGTATGTGTGTGTGTGTGTGTGAGAATGTGTATATGAAGATACTTATTCACACAATGGCCTAAATAAGACACTTATAGTGGAGAAGGGGTGGGATTCTACCAGACCAAGCTTGCAGAGAGTACGGAGACTGCTGTTGAGGTACACATGTTGCGATCCAGTGTTGTGATGCCATGCGTCTGTCTGTCTGTCTGTCTGTCTGTTGTGTTGGTTTCTCTCACATCTGCTCTTCCGCACAATAGCCTATTATGAAGAATAATTAATTGGATTTTTTCACTGTTTGTGTGTCTCTCGCTAAAAACAAAGCAAACAAACCAAAGAAACCCTCTCCCCAGTCAATTTACTTCACTCCTCCTTCTGTCTTTTTTTCTTGTACTTAAACACACGATCGGCGTCTACATTCTAATCACGTCTCCTCTCCACCTCCATCCTGCACCTCCTCCTTCCACTTCTATCTTCCACAGAGAGCTCTGGCTTTGTGGAGCCAGCCCGATGTATTTGTGGATGCACCACGTCATGTTGCCCTGCTCCCTGCGTCAGTAGGGGTTCAGAGAGGACAGAGGACGTAGGATACATGCTGAGAGCGCTGAATTCTCTCTGTTGGTCTGCCTGTCTGTTTATTAGGGATGGCTTGCATTGATTTTGCTGGTGCTTGAGCATGGAGAACAAGGATGAAGAAGAAGCAAATGCACATATCGCTAAATGTCGCTCTTTCATTCGCACACATACACACACAGCAAGACACCAAAACTGGTCATTATTGTTTTCCTTTATATGTTTTTAATGCTTTCTTTTCATTCTTTCTCGTCCATCTGCCTCCACATAATGTTATCTGTGCTGAGAGAGTTCCTTTATCTTCCTTACTATCACTCCTCTGATTTTTTTTTTCCTCCTCACTCTTTATTTTTAACTTTCAGGTCTGTGTCTCTGGCCTCTATGGTGCAACTGGAGAGGTGTCGGAGGTCTAAAAGGAGGAGAGAAAGAGAAGGAGTCAGCTGAAGCTGGGGGGGAGATGGAGAGGGTGGGGGATGCAAGCAGAGGGAAAGAGTGATAGAATGATAAGTTTGAGGAGGAGGAGGAGAAGCGGTTGCAGAGGACAGAGGAGGATAGATGATTTACTGAGTGGGCTTTACAACCTGGGCTCCTGGGAAATATGAGCTGCAGCAATCGCCACACACATCCACACACACACACACACACACACACACACACGGACGCATGCAAAACGGTAGCTTGTGCACTAGCTTACAATGCAGTGGGTTCCATAATTAGCCAAATGCTTCACCCCTGCAGAAAAACATGAGCGACTGGACAAGCAGTGATTGATTATGTTGGGCTCTGTCCTCTTTAAATCTTATGAAGGCTGCTGCCCTCAAGACCGGCTTTATCCTTTTGGTATATGTGTAAACCTTAAAGTAATCAGTGTGAGCATTTGTGCATGTAAAGTACTTTGAAGTATTTTTTCTTTTAGATCTCAGGCATTAGGATGTGTCTGTCTGTAAATAAAATATCGACAGGAAGGAAGGACAGGAGGTGGAAAGGAGTGTGAGAGGAGGAAGGGAAGGAAGGGTGAAGGAAGAGAGGCGGGTGAATCTGATTGTTCCGCTGGATGGTTCATAATGCGCAGAGCTGTGACTGGTTACAGTCCCCCCTTCATTCTTTTTTTATCCTCTCTCCCTCTCTTTCATCGCATCATCTTCAGAGGCAGCTTGAGATGGGATTTATCTTATTTCTCTCCGCACACGCTCAAAAACCACATGCACACACGCATACACACACACACAAAAAGGGAGAAACAGACAGCTTTCTCGTTCCATCAACTGTGGCTCTGAAGCACTTTTGCTTCGAGTCTTTTTCCTGCTCTCTGTCTGTCTGACACAAACAAACACACACATGCA
>JAQNCA010000011.1:5081028-5092289 GCA_029783725.1 Acanthurus tractus
TTCCGATGGATACTTGAGGATGAATGAAGGGGTCACTGAAATTCACTGCTTTATTTATGAGAGGCTGACAGACTCGAACTCTGCAGTGCACAGATCAAGACTGTAAAACTAAAGCTAGACACAAAGGAAACTTATTCTGAAGCACTTTGTTACCGACTATTAAATGAATAATTTTCACATTAACTGGTCATATGTTTACCATTTATGTTTAAAAATAATGAAAAATGTCTTCGTCCAAGGAAAGGCCATTCAGTCTACATGCTTTCCACAGAAAAACAGCTAATTATTACATTTAGAGATTTAATATTTTGTACATTTGTATGGCAGCGAACACCTAGTTGCGTGTATGTGAGTCTTCCCCCTCCCCTCCAGTCCTCAATTCCTTTGATTTCAACAAATAGAACTTTTCCACCAACAGGGCACCAGTTCTATTCCGCTTTGAATCGCTCAACTATTTTGACCAGAAAAATATATAGGTTTGGAGCCAAAAAAAGAAAATGGTTCCAAACTGGATCTAAAAATTGGCAGGTTTTCCTTGGGAAAGCTTCACAGGTTCTTGTGCTCTGTGCTACTTTGTTGATGGTGGATCCCTGATCACCATCAGAGCTGGTTGAAATGTGGGTTTGTTCACCAGATGGCACCTATGTTTCCAAAATTCTTGGTTTAAGCACCAGAGCTAATATGATGGAAAAACATCCATGTTGGCTGGGTCACAAACTTTCTCCTATTAGAGCCAAACAGTAGAATAGATGAAATTTGTCTGTGAAAGTATGGAGGTCTCTGAGTCACAGCCGTTGACCGAAGTTTTAGGTCCAGAATAAAACCACAAATGCAAATGTAACAGTGGTGACAAAATCACATACAACACAGGTGCTGATGGTGATCAAACAATAAAACATGGGACAATAAGTCATGAAAGTTAAAGCTTGAATCGTCTCTTTGGTTTCTCATCACAACTCTCATCTGGTTCTTTAACAAGCACAATTTATGCTTGATTTTCCTCAAATGTCTCAAAGTTGTTTTTTTTTGTGCTTGTTTGCAACCAATAGCTATATACAGTTTTATTTAGGGGGTTGATGAGAGCTAATAAAACATACAGTAGCCAATACTGTACATGTTCTACTGTCAAAACTGTTAATTCTGAGTGGGTTTGGCACTGAAGTGAATCTCACAGAGTAATTGGATTCTGTTCGTATTAAGGCACTGCTAAAAGTTTATTGAGTGGGACATTGATCTGTAATGTGATGCTGATTGAACATCAGAAGTTGATTAATTTATTTCTAATCAAAGAGCTTCTAATCAGGCTATTTATCATTCACAAACATTAATCCACTTCAGCTAAGGTTTTGGAGCCAAAACACACTTACCTGCCTTCTCAGAGGCTATTTTTCTTCTACTTGCTGATAAAGTGAAACACACCTTTCATTTTAAACTACAGGGGGGCAAAACACTTTCAGCAAGTACTGCAGCTGGCACTTATAGCTTGGCTGGACTGTGTTTCGCTGAGACTTCACAGGATTAAATGGATAACATTTGAAGTGCCATGGAGTTCATTCGCGCTGCCAAAAGCAGGCCTTATGACTGCCAGACAAACATATACTTACACACTCAGACAGTCTATTTAACCAATTTGTCACATAGCAGACAGGGTTTACAATGTTAGATGGAGAGCAACAAATATCTTCAGTGGAATCACAAAGTAATAAAATGAACAAATTATACATATTCTTTTGGCTTGTTTGTGTGTGTTTTGTGCAAAGCTCACCAAGCAGGCCTGGTTGGAAGAGCTTCACTTGGCTTCTGCCCCTCCTCCCAGAGGCACCGAGTTGGAGTTCATGCCACTGCCAGATTTGTGCATCTAAATAAAACAGGATCTTAAAGCTAACAAGCAAACAAATTGTTCTCCCAAAGGCGAGCCTGCTGTCCCAATTCATCTTGGGTTTCAAACAAAACAAATTGGCACACGTAGAGATGCAGGAATCCACTGATGCTAAAAAGGTATTCTGTGAATTATGTAATTTGTTTCAGCTTAAAGATTAAAAATAAAAGGTTAACCACATATGAGAGATTCTATTGTGGGAGCAGTCTGAGTCTATAAAAATGCTACAGTTGCTTTTGGCACACGACATCAGTGTGCGCTGCCAGTGAGCACAGACCCAACCTATATCAGCTGATAAAGCATATTTGTAATTACTAGAAGCTGCAGCTGTCTGCTCAGACCAGTGATTTTCACCCATTGCCCAGAACTTAATGTTTGAAAAACACATTGACTAAATAGAGGTTTTATTTTCACCTTTTTTGCAAACAGTGATTTTTTAAAAAAACAGAATACCCAAGGAAGCTGAATAGGAAAAAAATGGTCTCATTGATGCTTTGGTTTCTAAGCAATTAATATCACTTCTCTGAGAGGAACATGAAGACCTAATGCATGCATCAAATTAAATAAATGTTAAATTCTAATGTTGAGAAGGAAACAAGCAAACAAAATAGAGTAATGCGTCTGATTGTCAACATGATGTGAAGGCAGCAACAAAAACAATGTTTCTCTTTTGCTATAGATTCACAGTAAGAGGTTGTCTATTTCTGCTGAAAATGCCAAAAAACTGCTGTTTCTCTCTTTGATGTATTTATTTCCTAATTATTTCTCATTAAAAATTAAGTTTGTGTCCAGTGTATATTAATACAAACAGGCTGCATCATCACATCTGAATCATTACTCTTTGTGGGTAACAAAGGTAGAAACGTTAAAAAGTACTCTCAAACTACACCATTCTCTGCTACTGACAAATATGTAAACATACTGCCACAAGACAAGACAAAAAAACTTTTTTAGAATAAGGGAAATCAGAAAGTGATACACATTTTGATATGATAATTTTATTTTGTTTTATTTCAAAGCATCTTGTCTCTTTTTTCTTTTCTATTAATTTATTGTTCTTGATTTTATTCATCTCAGCCATTTAATTTTATCATTATGGTTTAACAATTAAAAGAACTTTGTCACTTTGTTTTAAAAATTGTGTACAAATAAAGGTTTTTATTGTAAGGCTTATATATTATACATCTGTAATATTTCTTCTAAACTCAACTCAAGTCAATGCTGCATCAATAAGTCTTCAGGGTGTAACAAACTTCTTACTTTATTCTATGATTCAAGGGTATCATTTCCAGAGCAGTTTCTCTGCATCAAATTTATATCCCGTACTGTTGTTACTGAGAAATTTTTGTCTGAGGGAGGGAACACTGACTGAGTAGTCATCAAGTAGTTCAACGGGGAACCAAAGTAATTCTGTATTCTGAAGTTGGTCTCATATCATTTTGATTAGATTGTGTTAAAGAAAGATTAAGCTTGTGTTTAAAATAAGATGTAAGAGAAGAAGAGGTAAAAAAAACATGGCAGTTCAAACTAAAGATGGATTACAGTCTGACTTGGCCCATTGAAACCAGTTGAGGAATATGTTTTTGTCTGGCTGTATGTCTGAAAGTTTGACCCCAGGGCTTGTCTGTTCTTTGGGTTTGAGGCAGACTTTCAAATGTTCAACTTGAGCTCACAGACCTCACCAATGTCAAATCAGTCTGCAAGAATTGAGGTTGTATAAAAACCTAGACTGGGAAACTTCAGCACCTGATCACAGCACAGATTACTTTTTGAATCCAATGAATCCAAACATCAATCATATCTCACTGGGGAGCAATGATAAAATAAAAAAAATATGTATCCTTTTTCATCGCCCTGTTCCATGAAAGGCCACAAGCTCAGGCACGTCAAACCCCGTTAGGCAGTTTTATGAGCCTGATGATTTGTTAACAGCTAATTTTAAGCTGGGGGATAAATGGTTGTGCAAATGTCACAAGTATAGAATCTATAATTGGAGAATAATGCGACTGACTAATAGCAATAAAAATGTTGCTTTGACAAATGGCTTGTCAGTGGTCAATGTCGGCATAGTAAAAGAAAGGAGGGTGTGGCTGTCAGTGTGTGAAGTATAGTATTGGGTAATGACACATTTATTCACTATGAAAACACACTTCTCTGGGGACATGATAGTTGTAATATGAAAAGGCACATCTTTGAATTTAGATACAGGTTGTTTACCTTCATGTGACTTCATAGATGCTATTTGTAACATTTTAGCACCAGTAAACAGTACAGTTTTTAAAACCTCTCATGACTCAGTGTCTACAAATGTGGTCAGTTCTGCTTTAAATTATTACCCAATCTTAAATGATGGGTATACAATACAAAGTACATTGTTTATAATGCACTGGTCTCATATGTTTTGGCGTTTTATGTTTTATGTTCTGGTTTTCACCCCAGCACAAGTTCAACTCCTGTTGTGGGAAGAGTTTTGTGTCTTTCAGTTTGACATTCATTACGCTGGCTTACACTCTTGTACGTCCAGAACATGATTTAAACTAGACACCAACCCTGCACACAGAGTACAAGGTACTAATTTGACCTCTGTATAGGAATTTTGCTGTAATTGGCACTAAAATGTTTAAAACAGAACCTCTGAATGTAACATCGTTTCATTCCTCCAGTTTAAACAACTGCATAACAGTGTCAAAGTGAATACGAATTATATAGTAATTTTATAATTACTCTTTTCCCTGTGTAAAACTAATTTCAATATAAAACATCACTCTGGCACCAGAGCTGTATTCTTTCATTTGGACCCTGTGCCAATCACAGCATGACACAGAATTGGAGTAATGAGACTACCGGCGCCACGCGCAGCAGTGTGGTGGTCCCGCTGTGCTGATCCCTTTATCTAAAAGTCTCAAAGAGAAAACGGAGCTTGGGGATTTTAAATCAGGGGGGTGGTAGGTTGTGACCTTGAAAGTTAGGGCACAGAGGGGATGGTTGTATGTCCTGTATGTGTAATTTAATATGTGTGAATGGATTACACCTAAAAACGACACGACAGTATTGGCGATACATCATCAGATAGTGAACTCCCATCTGTCCATCATGTGCTGACAAAGTAGTTGACACCCGAGTTGTCACCCAAGGTCCCACGTCATGGTGCTATCAAAGGCCTGGTGATGGATTGCTTGTATTTTATTTTTACTCAATATCAAATGAGCTCAGGATCCAAGATGATGGACAATGAAAATATGTCATTTTACATGCAAGGAGACGAATGAAAGCACTACTTTTCTATGTGGAGTTTACTTGGATTTCTTCTGTGTTTCTTAGTTTCCTTTCACAGTCTAATGCTTTGCAACTCGCTTGAACTGAGGCTTTAAATAGGTGTAAATGTGATGTTAATGTCTGCTTGTTAGCCATGCAGTAGACTGGTGGCTTTGTGCTACCAAGGGCATGCTGGGATTTGCTCCAAATCCTTTATTGGCTCCCCAAATATGAGAGCAGCAGAAATGATGTAACCTGATATAAGTGAGCAGAACAGAGGCACACTCATGTTTACCAACCCTGCTGAGGGATTGCTTAAGAGCAAAAAGATACTAAAAGTACAACAACGTGAAAACAGCCACAGTCCACCTTTTACTCTATGGAAAGCTTCCTCACTCAGAAACCTTTTAACGTTTTGCTCTTGATTTTCAACATTTCCTGTGAAACACTACAAGCACAGTATACGCATCATCTTGGTGTTATTTGAGCACACAAGACAAATGTCAGGCAGAGAGTGTCTTCATTGTAACCTCTTGTTTGTGGTGTAAGGTGATGCTGTCTAAACGCATAGAGAAGTTTTCTCTACCAAACCTCTTCCCTCTAAAGAGCTGCTGACAAAAATACTGTATAAAATGCACATGGGACCTTTTAGGAACAAGACATTTCTCTTCTTAATGTCTTGCTCACCCAAAAAACAAAACTATGCAGTTGACAGTTAACTTAATGAAGTGCAGGTCAGTTTTAATGACATGATGTTTTTGTTGTCTTTTCTCTGCTGATGTGAACAAGCTATTGACAATAGAGAGGCTGTAAAATTACTTAAATGCACTGCTTGTTGATGCCTAAAACTGTCTGCTGGTGGTGAAGTCTCATGAACTCTCAGTTTTTGACCTAATACCTAATTATTTATCGACTACGACATCATCTTCCATCTGACATTGGATGTCAAGCCACCCTACGAATCTTGTGACAGGCTCGACAGATTTGCTCTCATATGCTGTATTTTCACAGAAATGAGCAGCTCCCCTTGAGTCTACTCACTTTTTTTGTTTTGGATGGTAATTGGTGTATATATATATATGTATATGTATTTTTTTGTATCACCTCAGTTAAGGTTCCTCAAGGTCAGTGCTCTGATGTAGAATTCCCCAGGCCTTTGTCATGCTGCTCACAGCCTTTTCTGAAACAAGTCTGACTTTTTGCTTTGTCTCTGTGCCTCAATTTTCTCCAAAGTTTCTGTTTGTGTCCCTTTAGAGATGATATCTCTGTAGTTCCAGGTGGCATTGCTGACAATAAGCTACGAATCCCATCTACATTGAGAGAGTATTATCCTCAGAGGAAAGTAAAATCTAGAAAAGTCCCTGGACATGAAATTGAGTTGGGCTGAGTGGAGCTGAGCCATGGTACAAAGAAGAAGAACATCTATAATACACTAGGAAGGCCAGAGATGAGCCTGCATCAGTCTATCCAGATGTTTGTCAGGGATTGGATTTGGTTTTCTCTGTTTCTTCGCACTCAATATTTTTGGTGTGTATGTGTGTATTTATGTGGTAGGGTCTTGCACAACAAAGGGTTGTTAAGTTTTAGATTAGACAACCTGTGCCCCCAATTAAACAGCCTGCAAATGAACAACTAACATGAGGTGAAAAGAATATGTTTTCAATTTCTATTTGACTTATTGGTCATTAAGCTTATCACAGGGTTTTAATGACTTTGAACTTGAGGACTAAGGAGAAAGTGATTTATTATTGCTGCACCACCAGGTCCTCACTCACAATGCATATTGTTAACATGAAAATAACAACTGCTGGGGATCACATTCACTGACTCGGAAGGTTAAATTAACACCATGTCCAATGCTATGACAACAATAGCCTAACAGTGTGCGAGGACAGGCCTGTGACCGCTCACTGCAGCAGAGCAGAGTCTTATATTTCAGCGAGGTTATTGGTAGGCTGGGCTGCAGTGGTAATATGCTGTCATATTAGCTCTCTGGATGTCAGAATGTGATGCCTCACAGGGAGATCATGGGCTGTATCTCCTCCAGCAGGGCTGAAGCTGGAATACGGCTCGACCAAACAAAAGTAATGCGCATGAGTTAATAATGATGATATTGTTAGCGAGGTGTCACCTCCAATATTAGCATGTTGCGGATACTGCCTTTAGCTTGCCATACAAAAGTCTTAGAGTCACCGTATTTCTGCCTCGTTTTTTTGGATGCTGTGGAAATAAAATCCAGCACATTGAATAAAATGATGAATTGCTCCCTATGGCCAATAAGCAAGTCGATGCCAAATCAATGTCCATTTGGGATACGGGTAATTAATGGATCAGAGCAGGATACAGTGTGCAATTTAGAGATTGCAAGCATAGACTAACTAGAGGTCAATGAGGTTATATACAGGGAGACATGCTTTTTCCACAGCAAAGGATCATAGAGAGAAAAATACCTCAGTGTTTTGAGCCTTAAAAGAATCAGTTGTTTTAAAAAGGGCCACAAACCTCTGTATGTTCATCATCAAATGACAAGACCCTGTAGAGGACCAGGTAACTCAATAGAAAGAGTGAATCAGGTGTCATTATTACAAAATGACTAAGTCTGACCAACAGTCAGCACCAAGTCAGCTTTGGTTTCTCTAAACCATGACCATGATACGTGCCCAACGTCACTTTTGTAACAATTTGTGACAAGGCCCTGCCAGTGGGGGAGTTTTTTTTATTTGTAGCTCTGAAGGGCAGTAAAAAGACTGCATATTTTGTTTTTTAACCTGTAAGTTTAGGAAAATCAAAATTACATGTTAAGCTCCAAAGAAATGGCAATCCAAGTACACCACACTTTATGTGTGTTGGTCAGAACAAACAACTGCATTACTGTTTTGAAAGCTGGTCAAAGAGAAACAATTTAACTGTTGTTTAATCTTTGTAGTGCTGCTCATGTTTAAGGCACAGAGATCCAATTTCATGTTGTTCTAGTTATGCAAGTGTAATGTTTCTTAAATGCAATACAAAGTATAATTTGCTGGAGCTAAAAATATTGAAGGGGGTCACGAAAAATCTTAGGATTCAAAAAGTTATATTTTAAATTAATCCCCTGAGGATCATGACCATGAATTTTCACAAAACTCAGAAAAATTCTGCTATTCAGCTGTTTGCTCTGAGCTAAATAGATTTTTGGATTTTACAATTTAGATTTTTTTTTTTTATTGGGGTCCTTAAAAATGAATTAGAACACTTTGCTGGGGCTATGAATGAGGAATTTCACCTCAATTTGGCGATTATTTTTGAGAAACTTGCCCTGCCTTGACTGACTAACTGATCCATGTAAAAGAGACAGGCACATACTTGTAAACGGCTGTGTATGTTACATGCTGTATTTTTTGAAGTTCATTTGTACTTTGCTCTTTGCTTCCCATTTGGATTAGATAAGCTGAATTTTACCTGCAGTGTCAGGTCAGCATGACACACTGTGTGCCACTAGAATGGCCGACCGGGAGAAGGCTGCTACGATGATGTGGCAATTCTCTGCATTGATTTTCTTGTATGTGCAACATATAGCCACTGGCCCTCACTTCCTCCCCTTGGCTCTGGTTGATTTAACAGACTGTCTGTTACACAAGAGTCTGGCATGGCGCTAGTTCTGCTGCTACGTCCCTCATGGGCCACATCCTGTTACTGCTCTGCTCCCACTCGCTTGTTGACACATAGGTCAGTGCAGGGCGTTGGCTACGCTTCCAAGCATCCAGACAGAAAAAGACATGGCACACACACATATGAGGAAACACACACAAATAAACACACAGAGTGCTCTGTTTTTCAAGTCAGTAACGGGCAGACATCTCTCTTCTCATTACAGTTCCAGTTGGTGTGTGTGTGCATGTGTGCGTGTGTGTGTGTGTGTGTGTGATGGTGGCCCTCCTGCTTGTAGGACATGTTGTGTTTGGCCATGACTTTTCATCCTGGAAGCCCATAATTAGACAGCAACTGGAGGCTGTATAGGAAGGATGAGGTTAAGGAGTGGGAGCGAGCCGCCTGTTAGCTTGATGATTTTGATGAGCAAGATGAGGAGTGCTGAGGTGTAATTACAGAGATGACACCCCCGCTGGACCCCGTTGACACGTTTCCTGTGATTGTGGGAAATGATCGATATCGAGTGCGAGGAGGGGAGAAAAGTCATGTTTAATTGCATTAGAATAATTGCCTATTGATGGCCAAGGTGAGTCCTGTGCCTGGTGGCGAGGCTGCAGTGTGTCAGGTATGAAACCTGTTCTGGCCACATGGTCTAAGAGTCATTAAACCCTTTATTGTTGAAATGATTTTGATACTTTTCAGCTAAATTCTCTGTAAAATTTATGCTGCTGTTTCCTTACACAGGTCCACACATTATCAGTGTATAAAACTGAATATTTTGCCTTTATGTTTACCAGAAACTTACTTCTTACAGCCTAATTCCTGAATAATTCCTCTCTTGCATCCCCATTCAGTAGCTATCCCACACTGCCTCTCTTCATACATCAGGTGAACTTCCTCCAGGTTTTTCAGTGCCAACCAATTAGGCCTGAGTTTGAGTATGATCGATATACCTCCTGGTGACCTTTGGGTTACCTCGGGCAACTATCGATAGGTGTTTGAGCCTGTGGTGTCAGGGCTCTCTCCGTAGTTGCCCTTGCACCAACAGTCCATTGATCCTCCACCTTCCCCTGGAGAGACACCAACTAAACCTTAACTCGTACCACATACATGTTGTGCTGACTCTGCTGTTGTATACAATATTTATCATTCCACACTGAATCAATTTTGCACTGAACACCTGAATCACCACTCCTGCCTTGGGCTTAATAAAAGCAAACACAATAGAACGCAACTGGAGGAAAAACAATAAACATATAATATCTCTTGAGAGATGATAAAGCAGTTGACTAAAGTTAGTGTATTATTCATTCAAAATTATATTGTTGGCACATTTTGGGAGCTTTCGGGTAGGACCACAGTTACAGATTTATTTATTGTTTTTGGAGGATTCAGTTGGTTTTTTTGTAAAACAACAAAGATGGCCAGATGTGAGAATCCATCTTGTCAGGCTTCCTTCTATAGACTGTGGTTGAGATGGAAAAACTCCTGGAAGCTACAGATGGACCTGGTTTCTTATTCAGTGTCGCTGGGTTTGATGACAGAGCAATATTTTCTTTGAAAACAGCAATGGCAGCTTCTAAAGGGGTTAACATAGATGCTGCTAGAACATCAGACATAATAAAGCGTGACAATATTTCTTCATTGAATAATAAACAAAGAAGAGCAGTGAAGATGTTTTCAATAATTGAGCTGGGAATAAGACTGACTGTCCTGACTGGCATGACAACAGTTTCACTCTCCTACTAATATATATGGTGCTTTGATCTAATTGGTTGAAATGAGCCTGTGATGGTGATGGACAAGTGGTTCAAACAATCACCTGCAAAGTACATTTTTTAAAATCTCTGCCCTTTCAGACTGTTTCCATGGACGACTTCCTGGATGGTTCTGAGAAACAAACAATCTGATGAGTCAGGTTCATATTTTCCTGGATGATCTGCTCTCTATTTCCTCTTTTTTAAATACTAAACTTTTATCACTTCAGTCAACTGTCTTTTTTTTGTTTTACCCCTGTAAAGCACGTGGTAACATGGTTTTTAGAAAATGCTTTCTCTCTTTAGAAAAAGATTCTTATTATTGTATAACCATCATTTACATTGTAAGTATTTTCAGATTCAGTGAATGGTTGCACATTCCTGCAAAGACTGTACAGTTCTTTTATTGAAATAACACTTTTTCAATGCTTTTAAAACAGTGCTTTTTATTTCATTATCCATTTTATATTTTCCATTAATACTTCCTGACTTGAAGTGGCCAACTTTTCATTTTCATCTTCCTCCTCTTTTTCCAGTTACCATGTTTATTGTTATGCACCAAAACACCAAGTCAAAGTCCTTGTATTTGAAAACCTACTTGGCAACACAACTGACTCTGATGTGGTTTTTCACATGTGATTTGCGCTTTCACCATCATCTTGTGCACTCTCTCTCTCTCTCTCTCCTCCTACAGTGTTTGGGTCCTTGTGTCTGATTGGTTGTGTTTGGGGTGAACCCAGACA
>JAQNCA010000011.1:5103727-5117203 GCA_029783725.1 Acanthurus tractus
GGAAATGATGAAAAAAAATCTCACACCTTCTCTCACTATGCAGCTTATTGTGCACATACAAATCTTCCCTGTAAGATAAAAAAAAAAATCTGAAATATGCATGAGAAGCTTTAAGGTGGCATGAGTAAATGTTAGATTTTTACATACATGTCGCAAAGCTTTTTAAATCTTAAAGAGAGTAATCTCATTGCTCATGATTACAAATGACATAGATGTATGTATATACTATTATAGCCACATTGCTTTGATGTGGCTTTGCAAAATAAACCTTGCGGTTTATTTTTTCAGACATCCCACTGCAGGAGAGCAACACCTAAGTGTGTACTGCTTGGGAAAATATTAGTCTCTCTGGTTTTTCTCCACAAACTCCATACTAATATTATGAGAATAAAAGTACTTTCAAGATAACTGAGTACAGTAAATTATTGTTGACTTAAAACGTTGAATTTTAAGGAATTCGCTGATTTTGTTTTGTTTATATTTCCCCTTTTGCTTGTATAGAATCAATTCAATCAATCAATTTCAAATGTATAGAACCGAACTAAAACCAAAATAAAAACTAGGCCTTCAGGCTTGCCAAAAATATAATTTAATTGCAGGAATTTTAAATGGCACAGTTCTGAAGTATACATGGTATTTAGCCCAGCCTTTGTGTCCATGACAACAAGAATATGTAACAGGGACAACCAAGACAAAAAGTCCATGAGGAAAATGCATGTGTGATCCAGATTTAGTTAATTTTTGTGCAGGTTTTTCAAAAGCATCAAAAAAAATGAGACTAACGAGAAACACAAGAATTGCTATTTACACCTTGTCACATCATGTTAAGGTCAATTGTTTTCATGGAAAACGTAACTTTCAAAGTTTCACTTTTTAAATGCTTTAATTCATATAATTTCCCCGTCTGTTCTTTCTTCTAAAAGCATTACATGTTGGATATGAGCGTGGGTACAGCAGCACTTAGGGTGCCCTGCTGTCTCACCTCTGTGGAGAATAAGGCACTGTGACATTTAGGCCTCCGTGTTCTGCAGGCCCAGGTCCAGCTGTGACAGTCGGTCAGGGAGAGCTGCTGAGTGTGGGATGGAAATGCCAGCAATCAGTCAGGTGGTACGGCACGATCTCACCGTTTTGTTGGCACTGAGTAGAAGTGACTTCCTGACCCAAAAGCTTAAAATCATTGTCTTGCTCTTTAGTTTATAAGCTGCTGCACACATGCTTCTCTCCACTCACAAACTGTTCCTCAAATATCACGTGGAAATTACGTTGCATTTAAGCGTAATGGAATTTTGATGATTGCATCTTTGCTTTAATGCAACCTACACAGAGCAACAGTGTGTTGCTCACGTACCAGAAGAGCTTTTTTTTCTCCTTGTTCTCCTCCACAGTGGCCAGTGTCCAAGAGCAGTCACAGTGGTTTCTGAGTAACCCAGTTTGGCCATAACCACACAGGGGAAGCTGACCACACACACACCCACACGTCTGAATTCCACAGCATGACCTCAAACACACATCAAGTCAACACAGACTTGTGACTGCACGCCGACACAAACAGCACCGTCCTGCCACCCACAACCCCCCTCCTTCCACCGATTACACAAGGCTCTCATTAGGGCCCCGTAAAAGTCTAAACATACACTCGCTCGTGCAAGAGGCCCGTCTGCACACATGCACGCACGCAGACGCATGAAAACTCAGGTGCACAGAAATGTACTGATTCTAAACATAAACTCACAGCAAAATAAGTAGAATAATTTATTATTGTAGTTATTATTTTAAGGAAAACATCTTATAAATGATTCTTTTTTTTTCTTGCCTCTCTGCATGTCTGCAAACATGATCATAGAGATTCTGTCAAACCAGTTTTGGCCCTCATGCTCACACAGCAGCACTGAGCCCCCTTGACTTGTGTCCCTACTCTGTGGAAAAAAAAACAAAGCTGTGGTTTCACAGTCATCAACCTCATGGAGAACAGACACCACAGCCTCTATATTTATCCCATGTTATCTCTTTAAAGGCTCAATAACTCATGTCAGCAAGTCTGGCCGCGGCCGCCACCTCAAAAAAGGTTTGAGAATTGTCAGCAGAGAAAACACTTGATTTATTGGCTGAAATCTAAAGAAGCAGTAGTGAAAGTTCTGTCAGTAAAAAACTCATTCGCATGCTCGCATGTGAATTATTTCTCTATGTACCATCACACATGCTCACTGAAAGCTTACTGCTGTTTTCATCAGCTGGTCACATCTGTCTAATATCACTGTGACACACATATACTGTCACTATTATCTTGTTTCTGTCTTTTCAAAATCTGATTCTCTCTGTTCCTCGAGTTTGATTTTGCTGCTGTTGTGCTCACTCGTTCACTGCTCCATCGCTAAAAGTCACTGCAGGGTCAACAGCCACTCACACCACCAGTGTTTGGACTTCATCGAGGGATTTAACCTGCTGCTGCTCAGAGCAAAAACACCCTTCAATTACAAAAGCACTCACTGTTGAGTCAAAGTGCCAAAGACTTCCTGACAAGACTTAATAATCACACACCATCCGCTTTAATAATCATATGAGCAAATTTCTTTACTTATTTATTCACTACTGATTCTCTACTGATTTAAATGCCTGTTGCTATATTTAATTAATGCTATGCTATAACACAGTTCCTCATCCTTTTGTCACACCACTCAGCTTCTCATTAATACCCACCAGAAAGCCTAACACAAGCTCTTGTGTGTGAAACCTCACTGTCCCTGAACCTCCACTCCTCTTATGACTTTGTCTTTCATCGACTACATCAGGTGGAGCAGTTGTTCTAATATTTACGCACACGGGTTTACACTCGAGTTTGATGAAAGCCTGACGCCTGTCACACAGACACTGAAGGTTAGCTTGCATGTACATGAGACATGGACGACAGAACATCGGTATTTGATGACCTGGGAATGAGACGAGGCCGGCGACATGGAATTTTGGTGACTCAACATCATCTCAGCAGGTTGAGGTTCATTTGTTGCCTCTCTGACACTTCTGTGACTGATTTCAGCCCCGAGTTCCCTGCTCTCTCATCCACTGCCTCCACACCTTATACACATTTTTTTCCACCCTATTGAAGACACTAATGCTTTTATCACAGCTGAAGTGTTTTGCGCTCCCCGACAATGCCTCCACTCCGTCGACCCCCCGACTTCATCCTTTTCAGCGGCTTCTCAGCAGAGCTTTCCCCTGTGTCTTTTTTGACAGAGAGCAATTTGCACATGCTTTGAGAAGGAATGATGAGAGAAACGTTGTGGGCTGATGCAGACAGAGGATAATGCGTATTTATTTCATTGAGTAGCGATGCTTGGCAAAGCCACCGTAGCACATACCCAGGGTAATGGCTTGACAAATCAGATCTGTAAGACTATCCACACTTGCCACTTTTCCTTCCTCTGACGGTAAAGAGAGAGAGACAGAGCCCGGCGTGGGAGGGAACAGAGGAGGCCCATGATACACCTCAGTACAAGGCGAGGAGAACATTGGCAATTTGTTAGACAGATATTAGCCTGTAAACACTAGTATATTTTCATATACAAGCAATTTGTTGCCCATTGAAGTGTGGAGAGGGAAGTGACAGGTTTTATCATGAGGTTGATGAGCTGTAACCATGGTTACATGTTTATTTCACAATAGAAAATAAAAGTCTCTATAAACCTGTTGCTATGACTTCTATTTTTACACAGAAAAAGCCTCTATAAATGGTGTAAATTCTCTTCAGAATTCATTGAGACAAGGAATTTTTTTTAGCTTTTTATATTTATCACTGTAAACTTGTCCTTATAAAACTGGCAGCGCCAGTTTTATTTTAACATCAGCATTGAATGCGATTCCTTTTTCATCATTTTGCCGTAGAAAAATTGCGTGTTACAATATATTTAGCTTAGTTCATCACTGATGCTGCATTACAGACCAAAGCCAAGCTTGCAGTGGTATGAGGTCTTCCTTAAGTAAATCATGATGAAAATTATAATTAGTATGTGCCATTTCCATACTAGTTTTCATATTGCACTTGGTAAGCAATTAAAATGGGATGCACTTCCTCGGCTTTGAAGGAGCATTAAGAGAGGCTGGAGAGGATGGAGCTTCTGTGGAGGGGCTATATTTGGCCACCTCAGCATCTTGTTTGGTGCTGCAGCTCAGCATGGTTGCTTCTCTCACAGCCTAAACACTCTCTGGGAGGCATCTATATTTGAATGTAGCCTCAAGACTTAAAAACAACACGTCTGGCTCTCTGGAAGCTCATGTGACTGCAGCTACGCATGTGAGAACTGACACAGTTAGAAGAGGTGCTACAGTAAAAGTTGAAATAAGCTTTAGCTAACAAGGCGAAAAAAAAAGTTGGACGCAAGATTTATCATTTTGCTCTTGAAAATACTTCATTTATTTTGCGGAAAAATTATTTCAAATTGTTCCGATGAAAAATTAAAGTGTTTTATGCAAAAATACAGCTATATATAGGGATCAAAAGATGTGACATAATGAGGCATGACATGTAAAAATTTAGACAGTAGCAGTTTCAAAATGACACCGTCGCTTCAGTGTTGATAGGTGACCCTGATGACTTTTCCTTCAGCCGTTTCCAAAAAAAACCCCTATTATCTTTCCACGTGAAGCATTGCGATCTGTGTAACAAATGCAGCATGTCTCCTCTCCACAGTAAAGACCACCAAGACAACACAGTTATAGCTTTAACACAGGTGGCCAAAATTGGCTTTGCAGCCTGTCAACCAAGTTTAAGTTTAAAAACACCAAAAAAACAACTACTGAATAAACTCCAAAGAACACCTTAAATTGCAGACTCATGAGCTGATATGTCTCTTAAGTCATTACAAGTCATCTAAATAATCGTCTTAAGGTAAATAATGGTGGGCAATTGCTTTATTTTCTTATATGTCGTTGGCCAAACTGGTGAATTAATGAACATAATTGTACGCTGCAGTTCTTTATTTATCATAAAACGAGAATGAATAACATGTTCATGTAGGCCAGTCCTTCCTCTAAACATTCTGAAATGAAGGAGACTGGCTGTACTTTACTGGGACCTTGTGTAACTGACAGACCATGGAATTGTTATAACTGAGCGCCATGTCACATTGCATTTTGTTTGTTGTGCTCTGACCAATTTGTAATGTTCTGGTTTCATTGTGTGAGCATAAAAATGATCATTTAGATCTCCACTGGAGTGTGCAAAACCCAACTGTTGCTGGTGGATGAAAATGTCACCAATGATAAACATCTACATCTCCATAAAATGCTGTTTCTTTTCTTGTTTTCATTCTTGCCATGTAAAGAAGTTGTACCGCTGTGGTTGTAAACACAGATCTGTACATGGAACCAGGTGATTATTTTATGATTTAATTAAAAAGCAAAATTAACACATATATGAGTTCTCTCAAGCAGGAGGGCAGAGAAGCACACAGAAAAACGAAAAAAGAGGGTTCTGAGCTTTTTCCAAATAACTTTAAGTTGTTTTTGTAATATCACCAACTTCTACTGGCAGTAAAAACATTTTATACTAGATGTAAGCAGGTCAAGCTGACCAACTCTGGTACTTTTGATGTTTTTTTAAGCCTGCAACCTGTGTGGATCAGGTGCACTTAAACTTCAGCAAGGCCTTTGGCTGAGCTAGAGTCTCCTCAAGCCACGTCTGCAACACCAGCATAAGGATTAATCTGTGAGACAATAACATCAAAAAGAAAAAAAAAATCACCCTCCTAATTTAAAAGGTATGCTAATAGTCGGCAGAGAAAGAGCTGGCACTAAGTGGAAGGACACATGAAAACGACCTTGTTAACACGGCAAAAGGGCAACATGAATTATATTTTCAAGTTCTTGTTAAAAATCCTGTTACAGAAACAAGGTGTGCTTTTGTGTGTTATGAGGTCAGCTAGTAAAGAAAAGGCAAGAACGCAGTATAAAATGAACAGCAGCCAAATCTGATGGTGGATGATTGTTGTTGTGAATCGACTCAGTCAGTCCAGATCCACAACGACTGTCTCTTTCCATCAGATCCACCTTTCTCTTCTCTTTCTGTATTCTCAACTCTCTTTATGAAGCACAAAGGTAATTGATTTCATTTTTGCAACATGAGATAATATTCAATCACCGCAAGCTCCTGACCTCTGGAGTGTGAATCACTTAACTGTGCTAATTCCGTCACTGTGCAAGGAGTTGTTGGATTTAGATGCCTGCTCGTCCTCCGCCACCAGGCAATAATGGGTTATCTGCTTAGCTTGCTAAATGGGGTGTAAAATGAATTTGCACACGGTTTGTTTTCCATATTTTGTGAGTAAAAGGCAACTGCGTTTGCTTAATGAATCTCAGTTTCTATGGTCGCTGTCACAACCAGACCACTCTTCCCCCTCAAAGAATGGTCATATAGGCTGCCTATAGGAGCAGCTCATTGTTTGGAAACCTCCAGTCGGTGCAGTAATTATGGTGGAGGCAGAGGAAACATTAAAGTGACAATTTAAAAAGAGCATCAGAGACTATTTAGGGAGGAGTTTGGGTGGATGGATGCATCAAACACTTTTACCCAGGAAATCATGAGTCATGTCAATTGGAAAACAAAGAAATAAACATTATATTTACCTCTTAGGAAGTACATAACACAATTTCACTAATGAAATGACTAAAATTATGAACTTACTTATGCCTAAAACACTATAAAGTAAAACAGTGTAAGTAGAGTTTGTGAAGTTGTTTTGTTGTCTAAAAATAACCAAACTCTGACAGTTTCATTGTGGTTTCACACATGATCCAGTACAGCTTTGACTGGTTTTCTTCCAAGCTCATGAACAATGTTTTAGAGGTACCTGGTGAATGAGAATGTGTCATATATAATTTATCATTAAGTGTCTTTCAATTCCAAATGCTACTTTTAATGTAAAGCAGGTGTTGTTGAGATGTCTCTTATTAACTTCAGTTTAAGTTTTAAGTTTTTATTAACTAAAACAACACAATGATTAGTTTTCATATAAGCTCTTAAAAAACAATTGTATTAGTGTGATGAATATATTTCTTTACTGCAACTTCAAATTAAATTATTATACAGTTTAGGGCAGATTCGATAACAGGAAAAGCTATTTTATGAAAGTTGTTTCGATGTTAAATAAGGCTAACTACCAATTGGGTGCTATGTGAAGCTAGCTGCTGTTAGCTAGTTAGCAGATGATGTCCTGGAGATGTCCTTCTTGTCCTTCAAAGGTGTTAAATTTTAAAATAAAATGTCTCTACAGAAATTGAGTTCAGAACTCTGCGTATTTATCTAAATATTTTACCAACATAAAGGTCATTTGGTATTTGGTTACTTTCAATACATGATATCTGGAGGAGTCAAAACTTTTTTGTCTGTCATGATTTCAGCAATCAGTCCACACAAATATGACAAGGCTGAAGTGTAAGATTGTCGCTATTGAAAGAACATAACTTGGCAAGGTCCACTTTCAGAGGCCCATGTATTGGTGATTTGTTTAATACTTGTGCCAGATGGGGAACGACTGTGGTCAGCACCCACAAGATGTGATTCTTTTCTCTGCGTGTCAGATGCTGTCTGGCAGGTTTCTGCCCAGCAAAAATGAGAAACACCTCCCTGGCTTTCTGAAGTGAGATTTCCAAGGCATGAGTGAAAAGTTGCTTCAAATTGCCAGTGTGGCCCGGTGACATCCTGAAAAGAGACGACTATGCTGGTCGTCTAAAAACATAACCCCGGTCAGGAGACTGTAGATCTCAACTGGGCTGCTGCAATAGGAATGAGTTTTCATTTTACTTCACAGAAAACAGCAAAACAAGGACTGTGCTGCTATTGAACATGTGCTTTTTTTTTTTGTAAACTTTGCAATCTAAGACCCGACTGTGTCACATCTGGTCATGAATAATACATGACACTGGTTTTATCTGTTGACTGTAGATGTAGAAATAATACTGTAACCTGCAGCCATCAGACTTCCTCTAAAGTCAAAACAAGCTCACTTATTCTGCAGCTTTATATCTCTTAGATTTATTTTGAGGTAAGCTTTGAGAGCTTCATTACATCACTGGGATCAGATAATCCCTGGGATTATCAGAATCCAACATTAAAATAAATGTCAGAACAAGGATAGACACCTGCTGATTAAATGTTTTTGTTGTAGTCTGCAATCCCTAATACAAAAGCTCAAAAAGATAAAAAAAAAATAACAGTAAAGCCTTTATTACTTTTGGGATGAGCTGCATCACAAACATCTACAGGATCTTATGTGATTTGATACTTTTTGCATTCAATTTAACTTTATTCTGTTTTTTTCCCCAGATAAAATAATAACTTCACAGCTCTCTTTAATTTACAATAACAATAGGAGAGAAAAACATCATAACATTGCTCAAAATAAGAACCAAAACTGTCTCCTTTACGTCACCAGGCCACAGTGTTTGATTGTAGACTGAAAGGAATCCATATACATCTCAATACAGTCACCATGTCTTGATTGCAGATATTGATTGGTGTTTGAACACAATATTGTTTTTCCTATTCTTACCAGTCATTTAGCTTTGTTCAAAAGTCCATAAAAGCCACTTTTTTGTTTTTTTATTCCATCACACCAGAGAAAGATTGATATTCAGTAAAAGGACAAACTGGATTTTTGAGAGCTGTTCCAAACAGAAGAAATTTAACATCACAAGTAACTTTTTGTTTAAATAAAATGTTTGATTGCCATCAGCAATTTTCATCTAAATGCAAATCAGAAGTCAGTGAGTGTTGATCCTGAGTCAGTATTCGAAAGATTTAGCCTAAATTTGAGTGTTAATAATAAATTTCTGTAATTCTTATTTGTTTTATGTAAAATCAGTTCCCACTCTGCAATCATCCAGCCAATAAAATCCCTATTATGGTTTGTATTTTGCCGTCTGCCATTCACCTGTATATCACCAGAAAGATCATTTAAACAATATATGAGTGGTTGTTTGTCTTGTAGTGAGTTAATATCATTAGCAGTTTTCATTCAAACATTAGATGACTAATCATGCTAATTTAAAATAGCTGATACAATACATTTTCTTTCCATGTGAAAAAGGACTTTGCTTGTCAAGTAGTCATCAATCAATATTGATTGCATTTTGGAGTAATTAATTCAAAACTACATATCAGGGCTGCGACTCCTTCTGACAACTCGCTCAATCACTCTGACAGCGTTCACTGTTCCTGTCCAATGTAAGTGTGCATTGACTCTGACAGCTAAAAACACTGGCTCCAGAAAACACAAGTGCAAAGCTCTCTGTCCAAGGACGAAAAATAGCACACATGCCCTCACTCCCTGTCACTGGATTAGACTTCGTACAGAAACTTAAAGTGTGTCCTCTTAATAAGTGACAATAATCAAAACCTCACGACCAGCAATTGAACTTTTTCTCACTTTTAAATTACTGTGCCCCACCAAGACAGATGGCAGATATTAGACAGCAGCTTCGTTTTTTGCCTTTTGTCCATGATGATGTCCCAGTTGCCTATATAATATACCACACACCTAGATTTAGCTCCTTTTTTTTTCTTACCAAGCACTGTATAAAGTACAGTTTAGGGCTATCCAGGAAATCACCTGCCTCTCAGTTCCCATTATCCCCAAGAGGAACCTGCACAGCTCCCTTAAATGTCTCCCAGCAGCATTGCTCTCTGACTGGTTTCCATATTTCTGCTCCACTGGACGATAAAATAAAAACCCACCAGCTGTGCGCACACACACACTTGCACACACACACACACACACACACACACACACACACAGATATACAGGATATATAGTGCTAAGTGCCTTGCAAGAAGGATTTACAATTAAAGGCACAGGGGCTCCTCACAGTGAATATAAAGCAGGCCTCTTGAGTGATCTATCGCCTTCAAGTGTGACAGACGCTGTCAATCATCATGGCAGCCCGAGCCTAAAATACTGGACTGCTGGCTGATCACATTTTTACCCAGGCTTCTTTTTTTAGTTATCCATAAATATGAATGAATGCTCACATGTAAAAAATGACATAAAATACCTCTGGCAGCCATTCTGGATCAGAATTTATGGCTTGTGCTGCTGAAATGATCGCGGATGGGAAACAGATGATATGAAGAAAACCATTTCATAAATTCACAGTGGATCAATAATGCTGTGATTGAATGGTATATATTCTAGATGCCCATTGGGCGTTAAAAACAACGGCTTTTCTGTCATAACTATGTACCATTGATCTACCATTGATAAAAGAAAAGGTCATTAGAAACCTGTCTGAAACATTGGTCACTATCACAAGAGCCATATTGATATTGATTTTTTTTTCTGACACATTCAGTGACTCCAAAACTGTGTACACGACAGAACACAGCACTCAAGGATCATGAGCTGCGCTTGGCAAAGGCTGGGAGTGAGCAAAACTTGGGCTGCAAGGAAACATGGGGGAATCTCTGTAAACTGCATCAGCTTCTTTTGTGCACTTTTATAAATGGTTCAAAGTGTTCAGGCTGAGGAGAGGAAGAGGAAACTTGTTGGCAGGAGGACCCCAATACCTTCACTGTGGCAACGGCTTAATCTGAGACCCTCAAATTTAAAGTGACCAGGTTTGTTTGGAAAGACAAACTGGACTTCTTCAGGAAGATCTGGTCCAGTTTCCAAGATGTCTCCACCTAACCTGATCTGTTCATCAGACAGGGGACTGTACTGAGTGGCTTTATTTGCTTACATTGAATCCCAGGAAGTGGCTGTTTGGACTGTCCACATGATTGCAGGCAAAGACTCAAAACTGTCCAGTTAACTTAATTTACAATTGAAATTATATCAATTTAAATCCCCCCAAAATTATGTTTTTGGCTCAATAGAATAAAAAAATGTCTGTCTTAAATTATATGTTGCCCACGGCCACAGAAACCCAGTGCCTATAAAAACCAATGCACTGCACTAAAATAAAGTTAATAAAGTTACTGTTGCAACAGAGCCATGAAATTAGTTAAGAGACACAGCTGAATAAAGAACAACCAAAAAAGTAGACCCAACAAAGGTGCCTTTTTTATCTGCTTTTGTCACTCTCTGGCACCAAACTTGAGTCGATTGTTTAGTTACACAGCATCATTAATATTTTTTTAGCAAAACATGCCTTTATGTGACACAAAACCACATTCAAATAAATGTGTACAGAATCTGATTGTTTTTTTTAAATAAATTTAAAAAGAAACCACCCACAGTTTCTGTATTGCTTATATAATTTGTTGACTCTAAAGTGTGGTGGCTGCTTTTTCGGCTCTTCAGATGTTTTCATCAGCTTGTATTGTACAAGTCACATCGCTCTGTTTGCGATCCAAATGTTTTCCACATGTTCTCTCCACTTGGGCGCTCTCTTCTCCTCTGAGTATAAGCCTCATCCTCTGAGATATTCAAATACGCATCAGTTAGCAGCTCAAGAACTTGTGTTTTTGCTTGTAGTTGTAACCCTAAACAAACAAAAGCACTCTCCTCTTGTTTTCTCCTGAGTAGCACATGAATCCATGAAATAGATAAAGACCAAAAGCCCCACAAGCTACGCAGCATTGTTTGAGTGCTTGTGACATGTTTTGCAGTGTGTTTTTTACTGATATTGCTTTATATCTTCGCTGAGGTGCAGCTCTCATTGTGGTACGAATGCATTTGCGTATGAATGCGCATGAATAAGTCTATATTTTGAACAGAATAGCAAAACCTTTTCTTTTGGGTCAAAATCAATTCAGGAAGAGTTTTTGTGTTGTGTCACACATAAGTATCACATTTTAAAATGTGCCCCAACTGAAATTCAACCACTTTAATTTCTTCTTTCATTTTGGTTTAATTAAAACACGTAAATATTTTACTTGAGGTCAGTCTTACAATAAAGGCTTGTGAATGCTAATTGATCCCCTCCTGCAGGTTGCTGCCAAACATTAAACATTACAACCTGACTTTCACAGTGTATAAAAAATGTTGATTTTTACAATTATTATTTAACCATGAGTAAAGAGGGCCTGAAAAATAATGCTTCATGTTACACTTACTCACTTTTGTGTGTGTTGTATTGTAATTAAGTTTCCAGTTCCTCAGTTCCTCTCATGCTCCTTGTATTTTTCAAAGTCAAACTAATATGGCAGGACCCCTTTCTCTGAGCCTAATCATGAAAATCGTATTGCAGTTACAGAATCTGATGAGAATATTATTTTTTGAGTTGAGGTATTAATATACCATAAAATTCTCCTGCAGATGCACCTTGGAACAATCATGTCATAATAACTTTCTTCTATACAGATGTCATCATGAAGTCAACATATCAGGTAAGATGTCACATTCAGAATTTTACATTGTACAATATAAATAATTCTTGTGTTTTAGATTAGAACTCAAAAGGATGAGACTTGGGGAGAATGAACTGAACATGAATGAAATGACCATCCATTTTTTAAAAAACATTTTATTTGCAATTTTTAGTTTCTCTTGTTTATAGAGGCATTGATTTCCATCCACACCCCATACTGTCCCTTTTGCTCAAAAGTCTTCCTTGAAGGAGACAGCAACCTCCATGCGACCACCCACTCAGGAAGATTGCCAGAGGATAGGATTGCAATCATGTCAGTATAGTGCAGCTTAGTTTTGATGTACCATAAAGCCATTATTTCTGTGGGACTGATAGGGACTTAATTAGAAACATAATGAATCCGCTGCACATCAGACAAGCCTAATTAAGCCTGACTGAAATGCTGGGATAATTGGGTTTTAAGTTCAGGGCCCCAGAACATTGGCCCAGACCCTCTTCCTGACCCTCCACGCAGGTCCCAAAGTCCCTCAGCTGCTTACCCAAACCAGACAGGATGGACGATCAGTGTACTGTCCCAGGAAGCAGAGGCCTATCTCACCATGTTGACTGTCTCGTTTCGCACTTGCCCCGTGGATCTGTTGTGAGCTTTGTGATCCATGGAAACTCCTCTGATGCCCTTTATAATCCCATTAAACCTATTGTCTCCGGCTTACGGCTCGCTTGCTGGAGGAGAGGAACAAAAGGAACCGTCAGGCTGCCGGAGCGGAGCAGACATTCGTGGTTCAGGTGTGTTTGCCAAAGGGAGTCTAAGGTTATCAAGTCATGCTGCTCCAAAACACTTCTAGACATGCTTGGAATATATCCCTTTCACCTTGATGTCTGTAACCTTGAATTAATACTTTTTCTCTTTATAGTTTAACAGTGTAGCTTCAGCTTTCTACAGATTCCAACATTCCTTCAGTCTGATGCTCATTTTAAACATTTCTGATCAGCCCTACATTCGTGTCCTTACACTATAATGGAGGTGTTTCTTAATGTGAACAATATTTCCTTCACAGCCTTGGAGCATGTATTGCTTTATTCTTACATCAAGGACCATATGTTGGAAAAGCCCATATTACATGTTTTGATTCAGGTTCAAACTCATGCGACTTAACACAAGAACAAAAAAGTAAA
>JAQNCA010000011.1:5132960-5145460 GCA_029783725.1 Acanthurus tractus
TCCTGTTTTATTTTGAAATCTATCTCTCTTCTCGTTTCAAAAACTTGCTCCTTCCCCTTGTATGTTTCCCACCGGTCTGATTGTCTGCCCTGCCCTGATTGTTTCCAGCTGTGTCCCATTACCTTGTGTGTGTGTGTGTGTGTGTGTGTGTGTGTGTGTGTGTGTTTGTGTGTGTGTGTGTGGGTATATATTGTGATGGCCTCCTGCCTCGAGGGCCTGCTGTTGTGTTTGGTGTTTCCTCTCTTGTGTTGTCTGGTCTTTCCTTGCAGGTCGTAGGTGGGGTTTGCCACACCTGGGTGGACCTGGCCAGTCCACAGGTGTTTAAGAGCGGGCGGTACTCCTCACATTTGCTCCTTGTCTTCTCTGCCCCATGACCTACCTGGTGCGGCTGGTGGTAATGTTGGTAATGTTGCCAGTTTCCTAATTTTATATTGTTTGTAATAAAAATCATTTTGTTTTTACTTTAAAACCATACGTCTCCTCATTTTTGTCAGGGCTTTGAGCGAGGTCATGACAATATAGTCTATGTTTCCCTTTGTCCTGTGCTAGTTCGTCTTGTTTTGTGAAGCCAGAGAACCTACTCCAGTCCATGCCACATCTTCTTGTTATGTCAGGTTTTGTATTCTTTGTTACTTTGCTTAGCTTTGCCATAGTCTTGCCTTATGAATATGAAATATATATGTGAAATGTGTAGGATGTATTTTAAGTGATGGCTGTAGAATAATAAAAAGCTATCAAATTAAGTGCTATATTCATATTTAGATTACTTTAATGGTACTTGATAACATTTTTTTTACATGAGGCCCTGCCTGGCCTGGCATGATTAAATGCAATTTATTTGCAAAGTATTTGCAGTAATTTAATCTCAACATCATGTTGAACTTCTTAACTGTATTGTATTTATTTGTTTGCACTATTCTAGATCTAGCAGCCTTTAAGAGGTAGAGCACTTTACCTTGAAGGGTATCACTGATGAACACAAAGGTGCAGATGTCGAAGAATGAGTGATAGCAAGGGCAGCCTTTTTTTTATGGCTCAACAAGGCTCAAGAGGGACACAGCAATCAACAAAATCTGAATCTTCAACTCGCATGTAAAATCAGTGCTGCTTTATGGAGCCGAGACATGGAGAATGACAAAGAGCACAATCAATGAGGAGTAATCCTTTATCGACAACTGCCTAACACCTACAGGCCAGATGAGATCAGTGATAATGATTTGTGGACGAGGACGCGACAGCCACCAGCAGCAACAGACAAAGCAGGAGTATGAATACCTGAGTATGGACACGGATACACACACATTATTAAAACTGGAAAAGAGGCTGCCCAGAAAAGCACATGAAGACAGGATCTCCAGACAGAGCTCAAGAGACACTCTGATACACTGAGCATCTGGGAGCAAAGAAGGCCAATGGCTGACAACTGGTCCCTTGTAGATGGTATATGTAACAGGAGAAGTGTTAGGCATGAGTAAGTAAAGTAACCTGAGCTGGATCTTAATCACAGTAGTTCAAAAGTATCAAAAAAATGTTGAGGTACATTATATTTGCTGGTTGGATAAGTATTTGTCTTCTTGTGCGGAAATTGTTTAGTCTGATCACCTAAAATTCTTCGAGATAAATCGAACAGAGTGCAAATGTTGTGTGCACACAAAATAAAAGTCACATGAGAGAAAATGTGGCATATTGAGATATAATAACAGTGAACGTTAAAAATGCATAGGACTAGGCTGTTGTGTCACTAAAGTTCCTAAAAATGTATCGAAACTTCAGTCGATGGAAAATGTTTCCACAAAAATTTTCCTGAAACCTTGAGTGTGATTTGTAAAAAAAAAGGCTTTTCATGTAAACGATTAAAATTAACCTCACAAACACTTGCACGAATATTTCCTGACATGGTCACAAGGTCCTTGAAGTTAAATGGCAATTTGGCCCCGATTGCTTCATGGCGGGAAGACAAACCCATCTGTGCTGGTTGAGAGGAGAAACAGACAGAGAGGCTGTGAGGAGCATCTGCTCTCCACAGTGTAAATGGCAGGTATCAAGCATGGGTTTCCTGTTTCCAAGGTCATTACTGATTCACTGTCACTTCCTGGCAGCTGTCCTCCACAGAGGCTTTTTAAAAGCAAACGCTCCTGTGCTGTCTGCCTCCAGACACACACACACACACGCACACATTGCGTGGCTTATTTACTCCAATCTCCAATATTCTTTCCCAGACAGGTACTGTATAAATAATGAGACTGTGCTGTGGGAGATGAAGGTATTATGTGGATGTGTGGGCTTCAGGGAGATATGAAATAAAAGTATTGAATGCCAGATATTTGATTGAGCAAAGGCCCGAGGGAATTCTTATTCGTTTCGTTTTTTGTGTGTATGAAAAATAAATATACAGTGGCACATGGGGTTTGTCATTGTCACTGTCATTGTCTTTTGAATTAAGCTGATTATATGGAGTTTATTACTGACGTTTAAATATTTGATTGAAAAACTATTCAGCCAAACTTCATTTCCCTTGTGTAAAAGCACATTTGGCTTATGGAATATGTGTTCCTTAAATCTTTTTTGCCTACAGTAGATTTATTATTATTATTATTATTATTATTATTCAGTGGATTTCATAATTCATTATTCAGGTCATGTCAAACTATTAACATTATTAACAGTCTAATTGAGCTGTATACAAAATAAGAGGAAGCCACATGCCAGACTTTAGTTAAGAAAACTTATATATGACGTTTTTTCCATGTGATTTCTCTCATTGAAACTGTTATCTTATAAAATGAAGTCAACTAGCTACTGAGCATTCATGTTAGCATCACCATCAGATGTTTTTCTATTGAGAGGACCTTTAATAAGGCTCTGTTGGACAGCTCTCTGTGTGTGTGTGTGTGTGTGTGTGTGTGTGTGTGTGGGGGTGTGATGAGAGTCCCATTTGTGGTAAACTAAAACTTGATAAACCAGCATGTGTGCCTGATAAGGACACTTGCTTGTTCTCCTGCTGCATTGAAAACTGTGTGAATATTCAAATTAATGGAGCCTCGATGTAAACTGGGGAGTGAGAAGTTTGGATGTACAATATGCATCAAATTGTGAGGGGGAAATGGCGCAATCTCAGGGTAATTGACTCATTGCTGAGCGCTGTGTGGGGGGACAGCACACTGATTTCAAAGTCTTTTGTCTGCAGGCAAGGCAAACTCAACAATAGCTACTGCTGAAACGGTTACATTTTGCTTTCTAAATAATAGAGATCTCTACAGAAATCTGTTAAGACAGCGAGGGAGAGCAACTTTGAAGACAGTGTGGAGTAATGATGAATTCTGAATGAAAAGTGTACCTCTGAGGGAGCGACATGATGCAGAAACAGCATCTCTGAAAAGAAGGTTTCCAACAGAAGTTGGCAGCAGATATGACAAAGTAACATCAGTGTTGAAAGGAAGAATGCAAACTAGTTAAGAAAAAGAGTCGTAATGCATCTGATGTATAGTCTGTTGTCACAATTGCTACAGTTAGCGAAAAAAGTAAACATTTACTAACTCCACAAAGTGTCTTTACCAGAGAGGTTTGATGAAATGTGCATGTCATGAAAATGTTTCTCTCCTCCAGCCTCATTACTGCTCTCTGCTATGCAGGCTATTATCGTTGTTTGAGCCACAGTCTCTGTTTCAGTTGCAAGGCTATGCATGACTTTCACCAGAGAAGGTTCATGCAATAACTGGTATACTCCAGCTGGAGCCTGGATGGGTGCTGGCAAAGTCTCTGAAATGTCATGTGGTCCCAGAGGACAGGAAATAGGTTAAACAGCCACCCAAAAGATCTAACCCCAGGAGAACAGAGTGCATCTGAGGTTACAGCCTCAAGGTTGTGGAGTCTGACAGTGAGTCCTCTATGAGTTCAGTTTCAATATGTGTATGCGCTTTATTTTGTTGAACCGCCTTCTCTATGAGCCTGTAAACAGTAGTTTACATTCACAAACAACTAAACAACAGAAAATGTCAACCAGAATGAAAGTGTGCACAATTCTGATGAGTACACTTTGCTAGCCAAAAACAGATGCAGACACACCATCAATTGATTACCTACATAAATAGAAGGATAAAAATGTGCAAACAGAAGCAACTGACTGCAGCAGATATACATGAACTCTATTACTGATAAGTATGTTGATGGAAAAGATGAGAGGGAAAGAACTTTTACTGTATATTAGATTCTGTGTCTTTATCAATCCAATTGCTCCAGAGAATTGTGTATATTTGCTCCAATATTTGCATCTTTTTTACAATTGACTTCTAGATGAGGTGTGCTTCAGTGTTATTTTCTATAAATTGAACCACGGCCCCTCAAACTGTTTGAGTGCATTCCCGCTGATATGAGCCATGAAAGATGCGAGAGCAAGAACAAAAATAAAACGGGAGGCAGCTGTCATGTTTGCTAATGTGAGCAAGAGAGATAGTATAATGTACACTATACATGTATGTGTGTGTGTGTGAGAGACAGTGTCTGCAGTATATGTCATGCTAGAACAGGGAGAGTATTTGTGTGTATGGAGCCGTAACAGAGGAACATGCTCAGGGGGACACTGACATGGAGAGGGGCTTACCATGTTCCCATTTAATGCCCATCTGACAGGGTCTTCATTTATCCAGCATGTCTATGCTCGTCTGTGGATGCCGTGCTTTTAGGAAAACATAGTCCCTTGATATCTCTCACTTTTCTACTTTAAAGAAACAGTTCACAGCCCCCCACCCAGATAAATGAATGAATACATAAATACATAAATATATAGATTAGTCATTATCTGCTTCCCACATCCACATCCACATCCACAAATAAAGTTGTGTGAAGTTTTTTAGTGAACAAAATATTTCTGGGGCTGTTATTTACACTTTTTTTTAGGCCAAAAGCAGCTATGTTACAAGCATTGGCACAAACCCCATCTTTAAAAGCACATACTCTCTCTTTATGTATCAGAGCCATTCAGAGAGGCTGCAATGGTTAGGTAATGAATCAAAGTAAAAAAAAAAAAACTACTATGAGATCCTACAGATTAGCTACCAGGTAAGAGTGAAGCGCCTTCAGATGAGTTGTATTTACGGTTGTGTTTTCACATTTTTAAAATGCTTTTCAGTTGTTTAGGACAATGCTGCCATGCTACTTTGCTGCTTAGCTCCAAAAACTTCATTTTTCGTCAGCATTAGGGTGAAAAGATAATGACTGAATTTTTTATTTTTGGGTGAACTTTCCCTTTAAGTGGTTGGACACAACCAGCAGTACACAGAGCCCTTTTTAAAAGACTAAGATTACAGTAAACGGACTCCTTTCAGTCTAAGTGAGAACACCCAAGCAATGAAAAGATCAAATCCATTCTGCCAGTCAGAGGTGCTGAATGAGAGGCAAGGAAAGTGGTTTTGCACATGGAACCATTAAATGTTCTGAATTACATTCAAACATCATTTATGTGACTAACCCTGAGCTGCAGAGGTGCTATTTCCAAGGTGCATGTACGTTTTATAGCATTTGTGTGTGTCCCCGTGTCAATTTTACGCTTTATGAGCAATTCAATAACAGATATCACCTTGAGAGGCAGTTGCCATGTGCATGGTCTCACTCTCCTTCATGCTTCTCATGTAACGTTGGGGTCCACTCCTACAGTGTTAGTTTTTTTTTTTGCTTTTTGAACGGAAGGAGACTTTCAGTTGGTAAAGATATGTTTTCTTCGCTAGCAAACATGTTTTCCAGTGAAATTTTATAATTCACACACCCACTCAGTCCCCACTCCTCTGTACTGACCTTCGGGCAGAGGAGCCATAGCAGCTCAGAACAGGGTGATTGCTGAGAAAAACACCAAGTCTTGTTTTCATGTTGTTTTTGTCGATGCTGTGTGTAAATTGTAATGTTTATTTTCCCTTTGCTGCAAGATGCAGTGAAAAAAAAAGAAAGAATGTATTTACATCATTTGTATTGATATTATTTACACTCTGTGATTACTTCCCCTGTTAGGTGTCATTCCAGTGCAAATGTGGTTACGCTCAACATTCCCGCATTGGATTCAAAGTGCCACATTTGCATGCACAGTGATTCGCAGAAAATGAGACATGCAAGTAATCCTGAGTTACTATTTCTAATTTTATCTCATCAATGTCTGTCCATGATTTGTCACTGAGCTTAGTGCTGACAGCGACCATGCATGAAAACAGGTGCTTACAAAGTATGACAGTAATCATTTTTGGCATTTTTTTGACCACAGATGGGTTTTAAATTTAGCAGGAGAGTAACCAGACAGAGAGAGCAGCCACAGTGACCTGAACTTCATTGCTCCCTGCTGTTGTGTGCAAAACTACTCACGCTATGTGAAGCATGAAGTCGGTTCACCTTACTTTTAAATGTGTTTGGCTGCAGAGATACAACAGTTTCTTCTCTGTTTTATCTTTAAAAAAAGTTAACCTGACCTGAACTCACACTTTCAAACAAATGCCAGACAGGTGATTGGACAAATCACCTGTCTATCACAGTCTGTTAGGAACCATACAACTTAGCAGGAGAGCGCTAGTTGGAGCAGCAGTTATAGTATCATCTTTAGAAGTCGCCATTGTTGTTTTCAAATGAACTCATTACTTCTAACACATAGGTCCAATCTACTGAGTTCAGACACAAGCACATAGCTTGAAGCCTGACAAAATGGGTTTGCATGTCAAGTGATCACGCAAGGTCACAAATTCAGGTGCGAAGTTATAAAGAAGCAACTGCTCAAAGAATTTTTCTTGCTTATTTTTTCCACAGGTGTTGTCCTATAAACCAGGACTGAGATTTTACAGATTAAAATGTGAACTCTCATCCACATTCATCTGGTCAATACAGCAGAAGCTGTTGCACCCTTATCAGAAAAAAATATGTAAGGAGCACGAATGCTCACCACCTGAAAAGTTTTCTAACTTCCTCACATTAAAAAAATCAAGAGGTTTATTATGATTTTAAGATTACAAAAAGAGTTCCTCCCTCTGCTCTTGGTCTTACATTAGGACATATGGATGTCTTTAAAAAAGCTCACCTTTTATCTTCATAGTGATAACTCTTTTCAGCCTTACATTTTGTGAGGGCAGGAATGGTAAAATGGGATATTTTTTTCCATTAAAAAGACACACTGAAGAGAAGTGTGTTGCTTTAAGTATAGCATCCTTTGGAGTGTGGCTGAAGCAAGCATCAGTATCAGCATTTGACTGGTGTGAACTGATTCATTCTTTGCAAATGTAAAAGATAAAATCGACTGATGCATACCTTGAAGAATATTACTTTGATATCTGTCATACCTCCTGGACTGACACTTTACTTTTCCCATGGTTAGTGCTGGTGTGATTGTTGAACACTATATTGAAATCCATTTTCCCTCGCCGCAAGCACCTTTAAGTTATTAAAAAAGCATAGATGTCTCATATTTGAAAGCTAAAGCTTTTAATAGTGTCATATGAATCCCCGTGTAACCACAAATCCTCTCATTAAAACAACCATCAAACATTTGAACCTTTGAAGTGAACTTTCAAAATCCCATCTGCTCAGTTATTCTAAGTGTAAAGGCAGCCGCAGCAGAGACTGTCTGCAAACTGCAATATGATTCAGAAATTGCAGAAGATTGCATTATCCCGCTTACAACTGCACTTGAGACTCTGAGCCAATGGGGTATTTGAAGTTTCCTCGGGCTGGCAGAGAGAAAGGAAGAGACAAAGACACAGAGTGCAACTTCTATCAATGTGAACTAGTGGTCCATAGTCTCGGTTGCCCCCCAAGAGAGGTGTCGCCCTTTTTCGACACTTAGTTCTGCTGCACCAACAGGAAGACCAGAGCACATCTCAGAGAAACAAACACCACCTTTTCCTCTTATGTGCTGGTTCCAGGTGCCACTGTGTTGCCTTCTAGCTGCAACTATTTCTGCACAAAGCAGGTCAAAGCGGCCAGGTGGATCGAACACAGGAATGACACGGAGAATCTGGTTTGATTTCAAAATAAAACAACCAAATTTTGTCCCATTACTAAACAGTTACATAACGGATTAAAAATATAAGCATTTTAGCACATATCCCATTTGTGCCTTTACCATTTTTCAATGGTAAAGGCACTAAAAAATCATGTCGAAGTGACAAAATTCCAGCAAATCAAAGGGGAAAAAGGGTGAAATAAACCTCCTTAAGATCAGAACAAAATCAGCTCCGAGATGAGATGTCGCAGAGCCATGTCTGCTGGAATTAAGGCTTTACACACCTCTGTGCTTTTAAACAGCTGTCAGCAAATATCCCTGAATTCTTGTTTGTCTTAAGTTTGTTTTTTTGTCTGTCAAACTGCAGGACCCTCACACAGAGTAAACATGTGCGGTTTGTCCTTTCTGTTTTCCCCCTCGCCTGCAGCATCTGAAAACAATACAAGGTGTCATGCAGGATCCAGTTCTCTGCACGCAATGTTGACCGAGCTGGAGGCTTTGCTCTGTAAAACTGCCACACTCTCTACCTCAATTATCCTCTCAGTGAAGTGGAAAGGTCAAAATCACACCAAGGTCTCAGAGTGGCTGACTGGAAGCCCTCCATGTCGATGGGAGGTCGAGGTTTATGCGGCTCTTATTTTAGGCTAATGCCCCTAATAGTTTCTTACCCCTGACCCTCTGCCATCAAATCTTGAGCAAAAATATGTAAATGGGCAGTGAGAAATAAGGATCAGGATAAAATCAGTGAATCTTGTATGAATTGTTTTTCATTCTGCAGTTAAAGATACTGTGCAACTAATGATAAATGTGATCTCTGTAAAAATGAAATACCGCTGTCACATTAATAATGCATAGATATTAATATGTGAATAATGTAAAGCCCCTAAAATCATCTCATTTCTTCGCTGGCTTTGTCATAACTTGTAACGGTAATGCGCCGTAATGCTGCTTGCCATATGTTAGTAACTGTTTAATCTTCTTGTACAGTTTTTGTTGCAGAGTCTCTTCACTTCCCTACACTTTGCTTTAACTGCGATTCATTTGCCAAAAAAGAGAGAGAACAGATATTATTCATATTTAAAATTTAATTATTTAATGATTTTTTGAAATAACGTGACAATAAATCTGATCAGTTTGTGCATCAACAACATGTTATCTTTCACAAAAAAATGAGCCATTAAACTGAGAATGAGCTTATTCTCAGGACTTTTATTTTAACAGGAAAGTAAATGTGGGAAAAACACGGATATGTTTGTGGTGTACTGACACGAGATTGATGTATTTACAATGGGGAAAGAACTCATCTGAACTTGGCCTTAATAAGTGATAAGAAAAAAGGGTTTTTTGTATATATAATAGAACCAACCTGATGATCTTCGGGCAATAGTACAACATTGCAGCAACCTTACTGGATCCTCAACATTTAGTGAAGGGGCACTTAAGCTTGACGGTTTTATTGCAAATGAGAGCTCTGATCCCCCCCCTGAGGAAATCATCACGACTGCTCTGGAATCTCCCTCTGCGGCGCAGAAAAAACATCTCAGTGCCACAAAGTGACGTGTCCTCAATGTGTCCTTGTGTACCGGGAGCCTCCTCATTAGCGCACATCCAGCTGCATTTACACGTTCTTTGAGAATACAGTGATGGTTTCTGGAACATTCAGATAAGGATTCTAATTTTGCGAGCCAGTGCACTTTGTGTCGACCACTAATGGCTAATGGAGTAAATAATTATAAAGCTACCCTGTGATAAATCTCACTAGTTTCTCCCCTTGCCTCTCTCATCGCACTGAAGAAGAGGCAGAGAGTGTGTAGGTCTGTTTACTATAATTATACAAACTCTAGCGTAATGCTAATCCATAGACTATTTTAGAGAGTAATTCAGTCTGTCATCACTGGAAGCAAAACCAATACCTGTGTTTGCAATCTGGAGTATAATGTGGATCATTTTCAGAATGCACAGGACCTTGAAATATACTCGAGGGCCCAAATTAATATTTTAAAATGTGATTAATGCTATACTGAAAACAACTGAGCCAAAGCAAATATGAAGGTATTAAAGCTTGCAGTTTAATTTTATTTAGAGATACAATATTATAAAAACAAATAACTGTGTTATAATTTTGTTATAACTTTGTTGTAACTTTGCATAAGGTTGAAGCTGACTAATCCGCAGAGAGTTATTGCTTGTCTCTGCAGATCCATGGGGTCCTAATTAACAAAAACTGACTGTTCTCATAACACCGAACCCCTCCTCAGGAAGTGACGGAGCATATTGTTCTTTCTGAGGGGGAACTAAGACCCTTCAGTGTGAGCAGCAGGCTCCTGAAGACGTTCTGCTACTGTGTGTGTGTGTGGGTAGTGGCATCTTGGCTTGAAAGGCCAACGAGTTGGTAAGGGGGTCCAGCTCTGTGGTCGAGCTAGAAGGTCTGGAGTCAGTGAGGTATAAAAGGATGGAGGACAAGATCAAAACTGTCCTTGATAATCCTTCTCACTCCATCCTCAATAAGCTGCAGCAGGACGGCTCATTCGGAGACCGGATCATCAGAGGAGCAGAAAACAGAGGCAGCCACTCAGATTATTGCTATATCACTGCCTTTTGTCTTATGCTATGCCATCAAATGCTGTATTTACAATCTACTTAAACCATCTAGCATTTTATTGCTGTATTAAGTAGCTTTGCTCACTCATTTTGGCATCATGTTCTATTTATATTTCATCTCTATATCAATACAGACAGCAGTTAAAAACTATAACTTAATCATGTTATTAGTCTGCTGTACTCCTCTGACATAGACTTGCTGACTCTGCTGCTATTAAAAAAATTCTCACCACTCAGCAGCCACGCTGGCAACGTCCTGGGAAATTATTTCAACAAGTCAACATAATCAGGCCTCCTGTCTCGCTCTGTGTTTCTAGGACACAAAAACTGCATTTTACGGAAACTGCAGTTAAATCTGACAAAAGTGGCTTAATAGTTTGGTGTCTGTGTCCCCCGAAAAACACACACTTTTTTTCCCACCTTTTTCAAAGTTTCACCGTGACAACTTCTTTATGGCCCAATCTTCAGTCACAACATGAGTTTCAACACTTCAGATCAGAAATGTTTCATGTTATCTTGTAAAAAAAAAAAAAAAAAAAAAAGAACAATTTTTTACGTCTTTTATGTCATTGTTTGTTCAGCACCAAATGACAGACACGAGTAGAGAGTAGATATTTGTCTTAATGTAGTGGAGCATTCAATAGTTTTAAAAAAACAAACATTTCCCAGAGTTAAATGAAAGAGAGTATTGATGGTCAGGAACACATCCCCAAAGGAATAAAGTTTAACATCAGACAGTTTGAATCTTGTTTCTTTGTTTTTTTTTATAACTGTATTTTCAAAGCACTATTTGGCAAGATAAATAATAATGGAAGGAGGCTACAGTTTATATTTTGGAGGATTAGAAATACCACATCTGCAGTGACTATTTTGTGCAAGATTTACTTGCTGGGATCAAAAAAGAATGCTGACTATGCACTGTGTGAATGATGCACTCAGATGAATATTATAAATATGATACAATATAATTTGTCTTATCTAGCATCACACATTAATTTGCACACCAATTTCCAGGTACTAGCGTAGAGTGACAGTTTCATGGCATGAGAGTACATGAAAATTCTTTTCATCTTTAACTAATTAAATTGTTATCCATATGTTCTTAAATGCTTAAAGGTGAGAATAATGCGTATTTAGCATTAATAACCTGTTAAAGGAGAAAACCAGAAAGAGGCACTCAGCCTCTGTTTTCTCTCTTGTGTGAACACAGTTTAAAATCGATGAGCAAGAGGTCAGAAATTTCTCTTCTGGAAGACCATTATGTCTGAAAGAGGAAAGGTCTTTTACTGTACTGTGTAATCATATGCTACTTTACACAGTGACACGCAGTGATTACAATTTGTTCCTCCCTCTCTCCTCCATTTCTCTGAGAGATAATGTGCAATCATGTGCTCTCAAGGTATTTATTTATATATAGATACACTGCTAATATGACCAGTTACAATCAGTTTCTAGTATACAGACAATGCTGTTCGGAGTTACTGGACTGAGTGCCATCTTCCGTCTCATAGACTTCTGGCTGTCAGAGTTTGAGTATCACATCAATTTGTCATCATCATTAACAGCCAAATCCAGTGTCATACAAACCCTCTCCTCCATACTGCCAAACAGAGCTGCAGGGGGTCGACTTCAGCCCTGAAATGTTGAGGAAGTGCAGGTATTGAGCCGCTTCTGGGGGGGGGGCAGAAGGAGATGTGAGTCATCAGCCTCGGCTCAGTGGCCAAGCTGCCCGCAGTCAACCTAGATCACTTTCCCTCCATCAGCAGGATGTTAAGAGTCAGAGCCTTGAGTGGTCTGCAAAGTGCGCTCTGAAGAAGGGGTAGCAGTGCAGTTTAGCAGTGCATGGTATGGGGTAAAATTTGTCGTTTTCTCTGGAGGTATTACTCTCCGGATTTGTCTGGTTGGGTTTGAATGAAAAGCAAGCTGGTGT
>JAQNCA010000011.1:5150752-5166382 GCA_029783725.1 Acanthurus tractus
ATATGTTATGTTTTGTATTTTTGTAGTGGGTAGATCATTTTGACTTGGTCATTTTATAAGTAGCTTGCATGCTGAAAAAGTGTGAGCACCCCTGTTCTAAAGGATGAATTCCACACAGAGACAAAAAAAATGCAACTAAAAAACACAAATGATGTGTCACAATGTGCTCAGGTGATGATGGAGTCCAGGCTGAGCAGACAACAGCACACTGTCACCCACCTATAGAACAATAAGCAGCCTAAATACAGTATACAGTGTGCTCTGTGGTGACCTTATGTATATTTAACAGCAAATAAGAGCGTGGCTGCGTGTTCTAGAGCACCAAAGGTCACTGAGAGTCAGATTGGAGGAAAGAGCCCCCCATGCAGAAGGTTGTTCATTTGAAGAGGGAGGGAGAGGGAATGTGTAAATGTAATACTCTGGCTGCATATGATACTTTGAAAACATACCTGAGAACATGAGCATTTTTAGACACCATGAACTCCAGGGGCAGTCCACACCTGAGGCCACACTAATGCATGAAAAATGTGCATTTTAGATGCATAACACTATGCATAGTGCAATATATTGCAAAAAATAAATCTGCTTCCAGAAATTCATCAATCGGTATTTAAAAAAAATACTTATTGTTAAAAAAACACAATATCTTTGAAAAATCAAATGTTTTTTAAAGTGAATATTTGATGCAGTAACACTGTAATGTGCTTGGAGGATCATGCTTGTATATTTCTATGTTTTCAGTCATTTTCTCCATCTTCACTTATGCTCTCCATTTTCTGGCACTTGCTTACCATATGTATAGTGAAATATATCATAACTGTTTAAAAGCAACAACCACACAAGAATGCTGTTTTTTGATTTCACCTTTTGACCTTTCACGTCATGTCTGGTGTGACTTATGTTTAAAATTATACAACAACTCACATACCTGTACACACACACACACACACACACAGAAAAAAACTCGAAAGACAAGTGAAAACAGAAAATTTATTTACTTATATTACACACAATGATTTCCAAAGCAGCTCAAACCACAAACTGACACTCCCACGCTCACCAATGCAAAATTCTCACCCATACACCACCGAACACAGTCACACACATGCACAAAGAGCCTCTGGCACTACATGACTCATTTCTCAACTTCTGCCCACTTTCAACCTCCTGCTCTGTGACTCTGGGCCAGTGTCTCAGTGTGTGTCTGTATGTAAGTGAAGCACACACAAAAAAAAAGGCAAAGAAAGAAAT
The DNA here is from genome assembly GCA_029783725.1 of Acanthurus tractus. Lineage (NCBI taxonomy): Eukaryota > Metazoa > Chordata > Actinopteri > Acanthuriformes > Acanthuridae > Acanthurus > Acanthurus tractus. Next base: position 5,152,004 of record JAQNCA010000011.1, read on the forward strand.
ACACTTTGCTCTCAGCCATTTTCACACTGCCTCGGTGCCGTGTTTGTTTGACAGGAGCCTCCACATCCCTCTCCCTTAGCTGCCTATTAACTTTAATTAATATGCCACATTACTTTACCTGCTACTCATCTAATACGCTGTAAACAGAATTAAGCAACACACTTCAATCAAGCTGTGGGGGCTGTTCACCACGAGCCGTCAGTCTCTTCACGCTCTGCATAATTGCAGTGAAATGAGATGAAAATACACAAATTGTACAAAACAGCAAGGTACAAATGTTCTTTTAAAAGCCTGATCAGAGTTGCACCAGACAAATATCACACTCCCTTTAAACTGAACAAAACCACGTACATACAAGTTCGTAAACTCATAGTCTTATTTCACTTTTCTTCATCATATTAAGACAAATCTCTCAACAATGAACTCCTCCAGGGTCCCGACCTGGCAGATACTGTCATTGGAGTTTTACTCAGCAACAAATTGCTTTCATGGCAGGCAGACAATGAGGCAATGTTCTACCAAGTTTATAACAGTTGTAGGGACTTTGTAAGATTTCTGTGGTGGCCTGGTGTAGACACCAACAAACCCTTGAGGTCTTATAGCATAAAGGTCCCTCTGTTTGCTTTTTCTTTGCCTGGCATCACTAATTTTGCTCTATGAGCAGCAGAAGACTAAATTCCACAAGTATATAAAGGAGGTAACTAAGACAATCCATCAGTTTTTACACTGATAATTGTCTTTAATCAGCAGCCACAGAGGAACAAGCCTTTAAGCTTATCAGAGACCTCACAGACACTCTTTTTTTAAGTGAATCAGAATTTGTCAAGAATGCAAGGCAAGTATCTCTGATTTTAAGGGAGAACTTTACAAGGAAGAACCGCTACCTAAAGACAAAAGGTTTATCATAAGAACCAGTAACTACAATAAAAAGATATTCAAGATCACCACCTCCCCAACAAAAAAATGGTCACAATAAGAAACCGGTGTTAGGTTTGGTTTTGTGGTTTTGTTGACCTCCCTGACCTCCTCTCCATGCAGACTTTGTGGTTCTCCAACAATTTACACTGCTCCCACCTCTGCAGACAACAATTTGAATTCCTAAAGCAACTGAGAAGCTCAGTCACTTAAAAAATTTGCAAAAAATTGGCCATTTGCTAATACTTTAGATCTTTTTGTCTGCTTGTAAGCACAGTCCCTGTGGGAACAATTTCACTGTATACCACCGTAAGAAAAACCAGAGCTGTTGACCACAATTGAAAAGAGCAAACACAGGATGTCCAGCATATGCTCATGTGTGAAGAAAAAGAGTGATTCCTAGTGAAAAGCTGTTTGAGATTCAACTTGAGACTTCAATAAACCAAAGACAAGCCCCTGACATGTATCCTTCAGTGCCTCGGAGATTAAGAGACACTGTCACAACGAAGCACAGGATGAATTCTACATTGATCGAGTCCACGCACCAAGAGTTGTTCTATCGTCCCCACTGGTTTGTCCTCCAAAGCATAAGTGACTACAAGATAAATCAATTTGCCATCATAGGGAGCCTTCAACTCTCTGTGGCCCCTTCAACTCCTTCCATTCAACTCCCACCACCACCACCACTCCTTCATGATTTATAGTGGCCCTTCCACTACGGAGCATAGCAGGTTAGAAACAAAAGTGGTGTAGTGTGTCCCCTTGATAGACTTATCTTGATAAATTCGCTTTACCTTGATTTAACCATTTTCTTTCTAACTGAGGTCGTACGTTTGTGACTATCTGACAAGCCAGTGCAGCGTTCCCCACCAATCTGGAGACAGCGGAGGGTTAGTAGATGGAGAGGAAAATTATGAAAATATTTTCAGAGGCAGCGATGCAAGGCCACTCGAATTAGGGTGCTAATGTAGCGTTGCCCATAAGTGCGAAATGGCATTGAGGCAGCAGGCTCTGCCAGCGGCATTGCCATTAGGGCTCATTTTCCACTCTTAATGGCACAGGCACCTTGTTTAATAAGCATGGATTACAGGTCATAAAGGGCAATGGAGCACGGAGAGCCACACAGGCTGAGAGGAGGATAAAAGGGAAGGAGAGGAGAGGATGGGATTGGCTGAGCAGAGGAGGGAGATAAGAGGGGTAGAAGAGCATTCTGTGAGATACAGTCAGTAAAAACAGAGAATGGAGACATGATGAGGGCAAAGAAAAAGAAGAGAGTGATTAAGAGGTGAGGATGTAAAGTCGAGGAAAATATTTTATTGATTTTTGACCGTAATCAGCTTCATGTGTTGGAAAGGAACTGCCATTAATTACTGATAAGCTGGGAGTGTTTGGCTTTCAGCAATTTTGTCACGTATGAACGGGGGCGTTTTCCAGACTCTTATAAGCTTATAAGCAAACTTCTAAGCTCCATAGGAAAATCAATGGCCCCAAAAATATGACTTTTAATGAAGCCTCTTTGATAATATAATCAGGAATTGCACTGTCAGGAACAGATTTTCTCCTGTCCTTCTGATTTTATGCAGCAAGTGTGACCTTCCCACTGATCCTCATCTACAGATCCAAGAGCCTGTAACCCAACTTCTGCCGTTCAAATTACTTCAAGAAATTATGAATAAAATGTGTTGCATAAGTTTGCTGCTGGGAAAATTTACCAAGTTTGTTTTCCAGCTAAAGAGACAGACATTGGCTTCCATTTATATTAGGATAAAGATGACTTTGTCTTACTGCTCAGCTGACCATGCAGCTGAAAGGGTCTATTACTGTCTGACGGTTACAATAACAGCCAAATGACAACATTGAAAGCAAAAGTCTTGGCACAAGTGGCAGTGTACAATCTATGTACTGTATCTATATTTTTTATTTCTCTGTATATATGTGGATGAATCATAGCTAAATCGGCACATTTACAAATCTACAAATGTGTATTATCACCATATATTTTTGACTGTAAAGACAAAACTCAGAACATTTTTCCCTTCACATCTCATTCAAACTTCTCATCGTGACTTACAGCTCAGAATCATTCTGTTGGTCCTGATTTGAAAGAGCATTGGAAACAATCCATTTGCTTGACATTACTTGTGTATTCTGAGCATTTCACTCATTCAAGAAAAAAAATAATCAGTTGATAGAACTCAATATAAGCCTCTTGGTATTATCATAGAAAATAAGGAAAATGTGACTGTGGTTTCCTTAAATTGCGTCCCAATGCTGTTCTTCGGGAAAATACAGTAGGCATTAGAGTGCAAATTACTTTGTAAAGTTTCTCACATTTCCCCACTGGCTGAGGATTATGCTGTGTTGGGAAATTCAGGGAGGATCACTGATGTCGTGGGTGAAAATCTGAGACGTGTCTGCTCCCTCTTTCTCCTATACTTTTTTTTCTGCTCTCACTCTCCAAGGCACTGATGGGTTCTTTTAAAAGGATAAGCAATTTTGCAGCAGCAAATTTGAAAGAAAAAACGAAAAACCGAGTTTATGTTTTGTACGAGACAAATGCAGTTTTTGCTGTTTTTGGAGTGGTTGCAGGCGGAGATGTTTGCGGTGAGGAATGCACTGACATTAACCATTACAACACAAGTCACTTATCCGACACTCAAGTTTAGTGGGAACACTTAAATATGTGATCACACACCAGAGTGTGCACATGAACACCCACCACATTCGCCTTACTTCTCATCTGACTCATCTTTCAACCCTGCGGCTCTGAGCCAATTAGTTCACACCAGAGGATATTAATTTCATCCATGGCACTGTGGGAAATCATAGACACCACTATTATTCACTCGTCATGCCTTAATGTTAACCCCACGCTGGGATCATTAAGAATTCATCACGTTATTCAGGGCTTTTTACAACCTGTTGATAAACATGGAATCCAATAACCTCTGTTACCCATGATACTTAGTGGGTCTAGTCACACAGTGATGGATAAGATGTGTTGGTGGAGAACCTGATGGGGGAGATGCTCAGGAGATGGACTGTGGTTGTTGGATGTAATGAATCTTTCTGCTCCCTAGATCCTCATTAATGTTTTTACAAAAGTTGGTTTGAGGTGGAACTCAGTTTCTCATGACTTAATCCACATGAACATGGGTATTTTATTTTTATAAATAGGCTTTTCCCTCCTTATTCTCAAGAAATATCCATCCACACAGCACCGCTTCAAAAAAATCTCTGTCCAAACACAACTGAATCGCTGCCATGATCATGTCAAACCAACTGACAGCAATGTAACGCTAAGATATATTGACCAATCAATAGGCTGCGAAAATTATAATCAGTCTTCTAACTGCAATAAAGGGTTGGACCAGTTCTCGTCCCAAACCTTCAGCTTTGGCAGGTTTGATTGTGCCAACACTGGGTGTTGGTTTGTGTAGTGACCTAATACCTCTGGTCTGGTCTCAATTGAGTTAAATACCTGAAAATTTTAATGCAAATACATAAAAAGTCCTAACAGTAAGCACCAGCACTATATCCGTTTATGTAAACAAAAGACAAAAATGGTGCAAATTGTGTTTTTTACAGACTGTCTACAGTACAACACTGCAAACAGAGTTCTGAATATCTTCATCCTGGCTGGAGTTCTTTTTAAAAGATCCATATTCAGTAACTTTAAACTGCATTTGCATGTTGTCAGAAAGCCAAAATGCATAGAGAAAAGCTCCATTTTAACAAATACCTTTATATGTTTGACATCTGTTAACAGGTTTAGTTCATTAGGGTTCTGATTAGTGTGTCCACAACATTAAAAAATGTCAAAATAATCCATTTTAATGAGACATCTCACAGCCTTTCAGTCAAGCACAGACATATCTTCACACACAGTTGCACCCTGTCTATCACATCTGATAATCTTTTATGAACAACTCAGATTCTTCAGACTCATATAAAAATGTACGGACTGTCGGGTCCTGTCCTTCCTGTCTCTGTTTTCAGCTTCATTATGATTCAGCTGAAAAAAGACAATCAGAGTAACCTGAATCTGCATGTAAAGAAAAAAAGTGGGTGTTTGTTACAGAACGTTGCTTTATTTTCAAATTCTCAGCTCGGTTATGACACCACTCTGGAGATCAATTCTTGGAGATCGTAGGCGGTCACACCTCTCTGTTATCTCCATATGAAAACTCCATGGCAACCCTTTTTTTGTTATGAGAGTGTTGGAAAAATTAAATAATGTGTTTTGATATAATATTGAAGTTTTTAAATGATATCATGTAATTTAACAACTTATTTCTCAGTTCATTGGCTCCAAGAGATACACAAATAGGTTTGCGCTCCACTGCTTTACAAATTACAGAAATAACATCGCCTCCTACACAAATACAGATAGAAAGAAACAAGACCGAGATCCTGTGCTCCTGCTAGCAGCTCTGTGCTGCTGTGCTTTGTTACAGCAGGTCTTTGAGCACTAATCTTAGCATGCTAACATGCATACAATGACAGTACTAACATGCAGATATTTAGCAGCTTCAACATTTATTGTGTTCCCCAACTATCCTGAACATTTTTTTTTTGCAAATGTTTAATAATTATTATTGAACAGACTTCAATGCAGGCTGAAAATCAAGGCATCACCAAGTTATTAAGGCTGTAATGAATTTTATGGTGATATAATCCAAAGCCCAGCTGTCAACATTATGTTGGCTGTTGTCTTATTATCTAGCCTTTAGATTTCATTATCTAACAACTATAAATGTATCTTGTACCAAATTTTGAGCCAATCCACCCTAGAGAGGTTGAGATATTTCAGTTTGTAACAAGGTTTTGGACTGACTCTTAAACATATCAAGAGCCTTGCTGCTAGCAGAGCAAAAAACATGAAAAAATGTTATTCTACTTTCTCATAATTACCTGACAATCAACAAGACAATAATCAGACGAGACACATAAATGAGTAACATGCCTGTACCAGACTCAAGCTGCAGAATCACAACGTCTGAAACACATCGCATCAAAAGGCTCATGAAATAAGAATGGTTTTCCTTAGCTCATCTGGTCTGTCTCTCCATATTATCAGTAACAGCATGTAATTTACATAGTGCAAAGTAAATGTGTCAAAACACTGACAGCTTTCATTGTTTCGAAAAACAATGTCAAATTGCACGTACAGTTATTTGCTGCACCCGAGGTTAAGTTTAGTTTACAGAGAATTCGCTGTAACAGTGTGATATTTGCAGTGTAATGGGTTTGTTTGTGGGCAAGTAAATGTGGCGCGTGTTTTTGATTTTACACACAGATCTCAGAGACATACACACAAACAGATGAAATGCAAACAAAATAACAGACACAGGAGCTGCAAAGTGTTGCAGTGAGCAACTGCCATCAAGTATTTGGCATATTGTTACCGTGTTTGAAGTAACTCACTACGTCTCAGGTTCACTATCCTTCAAAAGAATCCTTCCTGTTCATTTATAAGACGTGAGAAACGAATCCCCATAAGCATCTGTCATTGCATTATGCTGACACCTTTAACAGAAGACAGTAAAAACAGTCACTAACTGGACCCCCCGCTGTGTTTGACATATTCATGATGGATAACAGCAGACTCTCACAATCTGTTCCCTCAGAGATCAAAATTGTTAAATCCCAACAAAAAACTTTTTTTTCCACACTTTTAGCATATTCAGCACAAAGTGTTGATCAATGCCGTTTGATAGCTCGTCTTATACCTTAAGCCCTGGCACCACTTCACATCAGATGAAAGCAACAATGATTTGCTGTGAATCAGCATTTAAACACCTACGCAACCTTGGGCCAGCAGAGAACCTGTAAACTCTGGAGTTACCAACTCCTACATCTCATGGTTAAATCAGCAGCAAAGTTACTCAGAGCTTGACACAGCTGTCAGTGAAGTGGACACTTTTTACAGTTTTTTACAGTATCTTTTTAACATTGAGCATCACATGAAAAATCACTGTTTTAAATTGTTGCTTTCAGGAGCAATTTTCATCCTGGGATTTGGGGTTCAATGGAGTCTGGCGTCCAAACTTACATTTTGGATCCCATCAAAGTTTTAAGTCGATTAGTTCAGACTTTTTCCTCAACAAGTGCTTGTCACTGTTCAGTCAGATGATAAATTAATTTTAGCTATCCACAACCAAACTTCACAGCTAAACACTAAATAACTAAATAATGAGAACTATTTTTTCATGCTGCTTTTTGGAGAACTTTTCAGAGCTAAGCTAAAATACCTTTGTCATGAAAGCCATCATAAGTTTTGTTATACCAATGTTTATTCAACATGATTCTTGCCCTCATGTGTGAGTATGTAAATTTACTTCCCTAAAAGAAGCAATAAATATATATATGTGTGTGTGTGTGTGTGTGAGAGAGAAATGTTCAAACTGCAAGAAATCATTGACTTAGAAGTGTCGTGCACCTTTGATTACTACTCTTTAGGGGTTCCCACTGTGCTCAGCGCACTATGGCATTTTAGTAAACCTAGAGATAACGTGCAGATTTTTTTTATCTCAAGTGATTACATACTGGTGCCTCTGCTCTCTGTAGCTCATACATTTTGATTATACTTTTTAGATCACTATCTTTGGGGGTTTTGACAAGACAGCAGATGAAGACATAACACAGGTCACTGCTGGATTTGCTGCAGGCCACAGCTGTCATCTTCAGCTCTGTTAAGGAAAGAAGGGATGGTACTAACTGCTTCTGCAAGTAAATTTCCCGGCATTATGGATGAAGCTTTTGGCAACAAATTGCGAGAGGCCATGCGTAATATTAAGAAATGGGAGGGAACACAGTTTGAATGAAACATGAAAGGAAAAGTGTGTGTGCATGTGTGTTTGTGGGATATATATCAAGATCATCCTCTCCCAAGCAGGGCATATTATAATCAGCTCGGAGCCTGGGGATTCAGGGAGTGAACACCATGTGCAAAAACAGAGCTGGTGAGTCTGGATTAGCCCGTATCAGACAATGATGGAAGAAAGAAAGTATTCCCTCGTGGGTTCGATATATAGGACAATAAAGTTGCACAACCTGTGTTATGATCTTACTTTCGATCTCGTATAAATTTCCCAGAGTTTTTTTTATATGTGTATCTCTGTGTGTGTAAGAGAGAGATAGATGCAGGCGCTAATGGCTGAGACAGGAAGTCTAGTTAAATGCCTTGGCCTTGGGAAGAAGTCTGCAGGGATCATTTGGCTGTCAATCTTCCAGGACCCAAGGGACCAGCTGGTGCCCAGGAGGCTTCACTCACAAGTTGTAGGCAGAAAGGCTTTGATGATGCTCCGTTATTATAAGCAACAGTCAACTTACTGCCTATGGAAACAGGATATTAAGAAGTGCAAGGATGGTTATTCATTCGAGAAAGTAACATAAATGTGCACTAAATTCTATTGGGTCATTAATTCATGGCCATGTCTCTGCTGAGGTTTAGAGACTCGGGGAAAGGCATACTCTGTTTCTCATTTGAGTTAATACACAGGTGCAAAGTGCTTTTTTCCTGGTATAATAGACACTGTTGGGCTTCTCAGCCCAGTTGCTACTAAAAGTGCCGGAATTGTATGTTTCTGCAAACTACATACACGAAAATAAAAAAACACACATTTGGCACATGACATTTCAGTATTTTAGCAACTAACTTGGTCCAGATTAAATACACACCTTAATGACCCTACTTTTCTCATCAAGATGGTGGTGGTGGGTCGCAATGGCAAGACAGTTACAGAGGATAAAACCAGTGTTGGAGACCAAATGAAGGTTGATTTTTTTTAAGCAGGTAATTACAGTTGTTGGACACACAAAGAGTTAGTGTATTAAAGTCAGGACATTTTTAACATTTATTATTAAACTAGTCATCTTAGTAAGTAAATTAATTAATTACTCTTTATTATTCTTTTTCCTGTGTCACGGCAGGATGTTTCAGTGGCATAAATCAATACGGAGATAAATCAATTGTAATACCTCCTTATGTTTATCAGGATTTTTCCTCGTTATTTTCCGTCGTACAGTCATGCATCATGTGATCATTGCATGACTGTTGGGAGCAAATCTAACATATGCTGCTGTCTGCTGTTAAAAATGCATCAGTCTGTCTCTCAGCAGAGACCAAACATTAGGCTGGCACTCATCAACCAATCTGCAATATATAGAATCTGATACCGGCATCCAATAACCAATTTCACTGACACACACACACACACACTTACACACAGCATGTACTCTGCACTCACATGCTGGTGGCATATTCCATCTCTGCATCTCAGCCAAACTACCTGGGGACCTTCATCCGCTGCCTCATATATCACCTAGATAACAAAATACATTGGGGGGCTGCCCATTCCATTGCCTGACAATGTCAATAACAAATGGTGTTTCTTCCTGTATCCAATTATAAATAATGTGGCATCTTTACAAGAAGATAAACTATCTGATTCTTATCATGTGATAGAAATCAATCAGAAACCATATTAAATAACCACCCTGTTCTTTTCTGTTTCCTTCCAGCTGGGAGTGACCTTTCTGTAGCTCCAAGGTAGAGAATGAAAAGGTGGAGGATAAGAAGGGCAGGAAGCTGGGAAAGATAACTACTCTGACCTTGGAGAGGTAATCCGACGGATACAGGCGTGGCTGGTGTTGCCACCAGGCTTTCCTGCCGGCAAGTCTTGTACAAACTCAGACAAGCCAAGTTTAATAATATATAATGAATTCATCATGACTAACATGAGGATGAAGTGGAAAAAACACAAAATGGGAAATTATATTGAATGTACTAGCGAGTGTTGATCATTTCCGTACAGATGCTTGGAGGCAGAGACTAACTCGTTTGCACTCTGTCTTGTTGCAAACACAGTTTATGTTGTAGATTTTTCTCACACCAGTGAAGGAATTAAGGATGTTTGCGCCAGCTTATAACAAGCAAGCAAGATCCTGTAAAGGAAAGTGGAGAAGGAGTAGGAAGAAAGAGGGACTTCCTGGTTTGAGTTAGAGAAGACAAAGATCACAGGATGCCACACAGCAAGACACTACTAGAGACAAAAAAGACTTTTAAACACAGTTATGCTGCACCTACAACAACAAACTGTAAATATTCATCCTTTTAAACTGAACAATGACACTGAAGCGCAGACTGACCAACTAGACCGAAAAATTTGGCTCTCGAGGAAGGCGGAGACAGCTGCTCGTTAGGAAATTAAACAGTGACCTGGCTAAGCTGGTGAGTTATCCACACACATGTCCATTCAGAGAGGGAATAATGTATGCATTCGGAGAAGATTTCACCACAGATGCTCATCTAATGCATCAGGGAAAGGAAGAGGCACTAAGTTACAAGCTTGCTAGCCTTAAGTTAGCATTAATCACGAACCCTGTTGGGGTTTTTCCACTTGTCTGTGCAGTCATTCTGCAGCAGGTCAGGTAATAAATACACTTTGAGGAGGTATAGACATGACAAGCGAAGATGTGCATATACCAGCACTACAGTGCAGAGATGGAGAGAGCAACGTCTTTTACATACTGTACAATGCAAAGTGGCAGCATCTAGTTCAGTGTGATAAAGCAATTATTCGCAGACAGCCTCATCGAGGTGTCATGGTTATTAGATGCATACAGAAGGCTGTGAAGGAAGTGGAGCAACAGGGGAAAACACAAAGTGGAAGAAGGAGCCTCACTATGGTGGAGTATTAACTGAAAATCCTTTCCCAGAAAACCATCTGGTGAAAGGCCTTTTCTGAAACCTCATCCAGCGTGACTTGAATAGATCTGTAACGGTTTTATGTTTTTAGGTTGTTTTTTTGTGTGTGCGTCTGTGTGTATTTGTGGTGACTTTCATGCTAATTAGCGCAGTGTCTGCTGGCACTTTAAAAGAGACTGTTTATTAATTAGTGATTAAGACTGTTCAGTAAAGTGTGGGAAAAAAAATAAATTAAAGAAAAGGCTAGAAAGTGAAATGAGGGAACGTTGTCAGAGAGAGGTTTGCATTAATCATTTCTTAAACAAAATAAAAACAAATAGTTAAGTAGGTTGTTGTGTCTGTGAGCAGTTCAGCCCATGGCGTGCTGAGATTTTTCTTTTAAGTTGATCAAAGAAAAATGTTGCTGTAAAACAACAATGAACACATCAATAAAATAATCTCTTCTCTGTTGAAACCCGTGTTGAAATCCTCAGATATATATCTCTAACAGTCCGTTGGTTCTTACTTATTAAAGAAAATGAAAAGATGTCAAAAAACGGAAACAACAAAAGAAACATAAGAGGAGAAATCTTAGATATCTTTGTGAAAATTTACCTTCACAATGTTCCGTGTTTGACAAACACTTGATCTTTTAAGGACGACTGACCCACTACAGAAATGTCTGGTGAGTCATACTGTTTGTCTCCGTCATATTCTACTGACTCTCAGGCTCAGAACAAAGAACCGGGTGCCACAATTCCCAGCTCATATTTTTAAAGCAAAGCAATCAATAGATTCATATGAGAATGTGTGTGAGTTGTTCATTTGTAAGACATACAAGCTGTGCACCGTCTCACAGGGACTTCTCTTGAGAACTTTGAAATGGAAAAGAAATATTGGTGAATTTATCTCCCTCCGCCAGGTCATTTCCTGAACGTTTGCTTTTGGACACGCAGCCGCTGACCACAGCTTTGGAATTATGTTGTCAGATCCTGAGGGGCCGAAAACAGCCTCCCCCCAAGGTCAAACAGCCGAGTATATATTTTCTGTTTCACATGGATGAAAAACCTCCAGAGGGCAGTTAATCCAAGACCCGGGTGATATCCCACCTGACCTTGAGGCCGCTACAGAGCACCCATGAGGCCTGCACTGTTAGCATGCATCACAGAGATGCTCTATGGTCACACGCAGCCCCGCAACAATGTGCAGTGTAAACAGCATTGCCATGTGGCCTAATGAGGCATGGCAAACCATTGATCTCAGGTTGAGCAAAGCATCAATATTACCTCATAGTGAGATGGAGCACAAGGCACATGGGTGGTGATTCCTTTAAGCTAATCAGAATGGGAATGTTATGTATTGGCCTTTGATTAGAAGATGGCAGATCTGGAGCCGACTTGAAACATCATCTCTGTGGAATGATGAGCTCTAGTGGCAAGTTGACAAATTCAATTCATGCTAACTGGATGCACCGATGAGAAATCTGAGATTGTGTTTGTTTGTCTTTACAAAAGAGTAACAGGGTGTTCAAAGTGCTCAAACTGTAAAAAAAAAAAAACTAAATAGACTGGTTTGAGAAAATTATTCTGCAAATATCCATTTGTAGTCCTTCAAAAGTGAAACCCTCAGATTTTTAGAGTGGCAGCCGCAGTGAGTGAGTCTGCTGTCAAATCCTGTTGTGCATCTTAAATTTAAGACACATTCAGATTGTGTCCAAGTGCATTTTAAAAAGATTAAATGCATCCTGAATGCATCAGATTTTGGCCTCTTGCCTCTCTGCTGAAGCCCCAGTCAACAACTGCACAGACAGTGAAAATGTTGTCAAACATTTCAGTCCTTCTCTCCTCCCACACGCTCTTCCCAGACATTTAAATCAAAGAAGGATGAAAAATGTTTTTTTTTTCTTAACCTATTCTGTTAAAGGATGAAAACATTTACACGCAGTTTCTCCTGAATCACAAGCAAAAACCCGAAAGAATAGAAAGAGCGAGAGAAAGGAAACACAGGGAGAAGATGAAATGTGCAAACAGTATTCGACATACTGTACATCATGTGTGACTTTGATTGTGTTTCGCTCGGTGCTGCTGTTTGTTTTCTCTCTATTATATTCACTTCAGTCTCTCTCTCTCTTTTTTTATTATCTTGTCCTGGAGCAGTCCTCCAAACTTTTTCAAACCCGGCAGCAGAAATGCTGCCTTTTCATTCCCACTTCAAGAAGCAGGAGAGCAGAACTTCTGTGGAACAGTCTTTGTTTCATGTAGTTTGGTAAAACTGCTGAAGTTTTAGATAAGGATTTACAAAGTTGAAGTCAACATCACGGTGCCTGAAAGACAAAGGGGGCCACTCAGAGTATTCATTCGATGATTTGTTGGTTGAATCAAAAGAATAAAAGCTGTATTTTGTTTTGTGCAGACGAGTTTTTGCAAAGCTATGGAGCGTTCTGCATATTTGTGAGATTTAAGGAGTATCAGCCTGGTGCAGCTGCCTCACAGCAATGTGTTTACAATCACAAGGTGAATTTGGTTGTGACCTTTGGGTGTCAGATGGAGTAATAGTTCCTCTCCATCTTAAGGCTACCTGGGAGCAATACTTGACCTTAGGGAAGGACTCTGGATTTATACCTGTGCACATTTAAGGCAAAGCCCAACAATGAGTACTGCGAACAAACATTCAAATAACATTTTTTCCTTCTCACTGGATATACGGTGCACTTTTAAATCAGTGAATTGTAAAATATAACCATAGATTTGCATAATACTACATTTGTAACAACTGCAATAAAAATTGGCAGCATCTCTTTTGCTCACATTAACTTAAGTATTTACCGTTATTGTATAACAGCTTATATAAAAAAACAGTTTGTATATTTGGGCAATTAAAGATCTTTATCCAGGGAGTGGGTCACAATTCCACTTGCCAAATCAAACAAATATGTGAGAAACTTCTAGCGTTGAACTCTGCCAACTTCATCAAAGTGCAAAAAAGTTGGCAGCTGTAACTTCACCAGCACTTGTTTCTGCATAATGCTGACAGGTGCAGCAACTCGGCATGCGTGCATCAAAGCCTGTACTCTGTCTGTCCACATGTATGTCTGCGCAAGACAGCCATCATTAATTATACATTAGCAGGGAAGTAATATATTGATGGTGAATTTACTGCACTAACACTATATGAAGGAGCTAATCCCCACAGGTTACTTTTCATCTCACAAGTTTTCCTCTCTCTCTCTCTTTCCATTCCCTTCCCTCCTCTTAATCTCCTCTCCTCCCTATCTTTTTATTACCTAAATGAAGTAGAGACGACTGGATTTGCTCGACACTCTTCTTTGATGGTGAATGCACTTTGACTTTGAATACAAATGCCACCTTTCATGAATGCCTCTGCCAGGGATTATAATGAGGCTTTTTTTTTGCATTCAACCTACCAAAGGTCTTAAGAATTCACTGCACAGAATGGGATAGCAGATTATGTGAGACAGGAAGAATATATCTATGTCTTCATAAATGCAGAGTATCTTGACAGCTCTGTCCGTATTTCCTGCCACTTAGTGCTGGCTTAACATGGCAAATGCATATCACCCCCTCCAAGAAAGCAACAATTGAATGAGGAAATTTGCTTTTTACTCGGCTGGTTTTACGTGTGAGCCACAGTCTTTTGTCTTCTCCACAGACCTTGACATACAGTGTCCAGAAAGTTGGACACACTCTCTGGATTCAGAAAGGGATGATGTTCTGCTGCAGCCTTTGTGCAGATTACACGTCTCAAATGTTTTG
>JAQNCA010000011.1:5178367-5198720 GCA_029783725.1 Acanthurus tractus
TTTTTTTTTTTTCCAAGGGAAACTCGTGCCCACTTTGGCTGCAGTGCAGTCTGAAAACAAGCTGTGACCCATGTGGATGAGGGAGCACATCCAGACATGGCAACGCAACCAGTCCAGACATGTTTGCTCCTAGAACATAGAGGCTGTGGTTGTGTCTGTGTGTGTGTGTGTGTGTGTGTGGGTGTATGTGTGTATGTGTGTACGAGTGGCAGCTCAGCTCTCCCATGTCAGTTGTTATCTGCTTTCCTGGAGGTCCCAGGGGGGTCTTGCTGGCTTCCCAGGGTGGTCCTGACTGGGCTGACATTTGGAGGACTGGTCCGTGTTGGCCTGTAGGGCTGTACTGTGCAGCAGCAGTCACAGCTACTGTCCGTCTCTGCTCTCCTCCTCTCTCCCTCTCTCTTATTTTTTTCGGTTCTTTTGTCTCTCAAGATTTAGTCCCTGGTTGTCACACCTTTCTCTTTCAGTCACTTTTCTTTATGTTTTTTTTCTCCTTTCTGTACTCTGCGCTCTGTCTCATTTTCACTTCCTGTCCCCCTTTTCGCTTCGCTCTCTTCTTCTTTCCATCCATTATCTTTTCCTTTTCTCACATGCGAGCACTCTGTCACTCTGCCTCTCTCCCTCTCACGCATACATTTCATTTTACTTCTTTCCCACTCCAACATTTTATCCTCCCTCCCTCCCTCCCTCCCTTCCTCTCTGTTGGCGGGGTCACTGTGCTGGGCAGACTGCCTGAGGAGCCCGCCTGCCACAGCTCTTACAAGTTGGGAGGCGTGGAGGGCTCCTAACCAGGCTGAGCGCTCCTTAGGCTCCACTGTGCAGTCAGAGGGACAGAGGGAGCAACCAGAGGTCAAACGCTCTGGGAGGACTTCTAACACAGCTATGATGCAAGGTGACAGCTATGTAGTAGGAACGTTGATTTAGTTTTCATCTCTGTTTTCGCTGATCGGACTTCAGTTTTTTTTTATTTGGTCACATTTTTGCCGGCCCAATAAGTTCACTGACTGAAAACTTTCGGGTGACCTTGGTGTTGAAAAGCTTGTATAGGAACAGAAAGGTGAGAATGGCAGACAGACCGTCCTGCATATATTCTAGAGATAAGAGACAAAATGAGATACATGATCTCCATATTAATTTTATTTTGTAAGATTTGCTTATTTTAAAGCTATTGACTTGTGAGAAAGTCTGCCCTTAGTCTTTAAATGAAAGCTCTTAATACACAGCAAATAAATGCAGATCTAATTCCTGTTTTGAAGACCATTTACTATTATCACCTATACAGACAATGCAGTATTCTGAGGATAATAACCATGTGATGTACTCCACACTGCATAAATAAAGCACTATATTAGTTCAGGTAGAGTGTTAAAGTTGTGCTTGTATCAGCTGATTCATTCATGCTCCACCATAAGTGGCTCATTTACCAGCTGCTTGGCTACAAGCTGACTAATACAACTCAATCACACTCGTGTGGGAGTCAGTGGTAGCCTTTATAACCTGACACTTCTCAACATTAGTGATACATTCATAACAACATTGTTTGCTGCTTTTTCATCTACCACCACAGTTTTTTCTTTGGTATCATAATTATTGGCTACATCATATGAAGTGCACTTCATATTTAGTGTAAGAGCTCTCCGATTCAATTTTTAACCACTTCTTATGCCACATTATCTGTTTTAAGGCAGAGGACGTTGCCCAGAGGTTTGGAGATGTAGACTTTTAAGTAGAGACTCTGCTTTATGTGAAAATAATCTAATATTTGCAATGAAAAGGGAAAATATTTTGGTTCAAACAATGTTTCTGACTGGCTTTTAGCATTTTTAATACATGAAGAACACTTTGAAAGTCAATAGCTGTGCACTGGCTTGGTTTAAAAAAATAATGATACAGGTGTGACTTTATTACAATTTAACATGAAATAAAGGTAATTTAATAGAACAAATTATAACTCAGATTTTACAAACTTTGTCAACCAAAGGAATAACAACCAGGATTTTACTTTTGTACAGGAATAGCCAGTTTGAGTGTTGTTTCTCCCTGAAGCCAACAAGGGTCGACTAGAGCCAATGGTGACAGATGCTCAACGAAAGCCTGACGCTGGCTGACAGCCGACAGTCAGCCTGGTGTGTCAGGACCTTTAAATTTTTAGATCAAAGTTTAATGTCCAAGGTCAATTTATGAGCAACTTGCTTCATCCTTCACTGAAGACAAAAATATAGTTAATAAAGCAAAAATACAACCGGCGAGTACAATTAAAATGCAGTTCCAGGATAAGTAATAAAAACAAATCAGACCAAAAAGAAAATAAGCACAAAGGGCCAAGAAAACAACTTCATAAAGTGTCTCCAACACAAGCAAAGTGGAGAAAGTCTTCATAAATAACTCTTCACCCTGTTTCAGTCTAGGTCTTTAGCCTTCCCAGCGGTGCTCCAATCAGTAATTACTGACTCTATTTGATTCTAATCACCAGTCTGGAAAGACAGATACCACATCCCCTTTTTAAGCCCTCCCAGAAAGTCCTAGGAAGGTGCGAAGCAATATTTCTCCCAATTATCTAGTCAGGATCGACTGGCTTGGTGCTGAAGTTCTCACAGTGTGTTTGCCAATTTGCTGTGTCAATTAGATTTTCTCTAAGGTAAGTAATCAGACTGTGGGAGACGGTGAGAGAGGGAAAGATGAAGAGAAAAGTAATTACAGCTTTTTGGGAGGTTTGCAGCTGCTCCACGGTGCCGCTGTACCACCCCTGACTTTTTTAATCACTTTTATTGGACTTTACGGGGAGCCCCTGCCTTTGTGTCTCTCAGCAAGAAAAGAGATTAGACACAAACACAGATAGCTGATACTAGCGTCTAGAAACACGCACACACACACACAAACACACATTCTACTGGCATGGCTCTGCCTCTCAGCTGCACACACGCGAAGACAAAAGAAAGAAAGCAAGCTTAGATGAAAAAGCCAAACACTGGGATTGATGACATCAGTGTTTCTCCTCTTGTTTATTTCGGCACATTGCTGCAGCCTGTATGACGGAGCCATTTTGATGGGAATGCTATTTAGCACCGGATTTCCCCTTTGTGTGTGCTAATAATGACTAGGCATTTTCAAGAGCGATAAAATTTTATCACTTTAGTGACTCATGGCAGCCAAAGTTTTAAATAAACTTAACAGCAGTGTTAGGAAGGACAATTAATGTTTGAATGGATTTTCACGGAATATCTGACAAAAGAAATACAAACCCCATCAGAACAATCATAGATTCACTCATCATGCTCCCAAAGGCTTGACTGATCCGTCTTTGTGTTTGTTTTATAATAAATTGTGTAGAAATAAGGAGGCAGGAGAAGGTAAAGAGAGATGGAGGGAGGGAGAAGTGAGGAGGCACAGATAGGCTCACACTCTCTGACACTTGGCTGTCCTGTCTGCCCTTGTCAAAGCCAAACACCTCCCTAATCCCCCCCCCATCTCAGCTGGCCAAGGTTGGCTAGCAGACACGCCTGTCACCCAGTCAGGGATCTGGGACCTGTCCAAGTCGTGTCCAGATGTAGGCACCAGAATTCACGCAGACTCCTGTCGTCCCATGGGCATCCTCACTCACCTCCTGAGACAACTTCCCCGGACAACTTCCTTGACCCTTGAAGTCTCCTAACGTGCTTGTTTAAAGGGACAGGTATGCTAAAATGAAAAATGAGCCATTATTTGTACTATAAGTGCGACTTTTATAGGAAAATCATCAACTAGAAATACTAATGTAACTCCATTTCGGCTCTTAAAGTTAGCAGATTTTCACAGCCTAAAAACCCAAACAGTTAAAATCTCCTATTAATTCCTCCAAAAATCATAGTGCAGAGTTGAAGAAATGTTTTGTAGGGAAACAAATGCACTGTGGGACCACAAGAGCAATATTTACCTCATTATTTCTGACAGTGTATTTTTCTCTCTGACAAGGCTTTGTACATACAGTACTGCTTTGAAATTGGGTTTCATGCCTCACGGTAACCAGACATCAAATTTCTAAAGGTAAAAAAAAGTTCCAATGTGAACTCTTCAAGTTCTTTCATGCCCATCTGGGCAGATGGAGGTGGGTGGTGTGACCTTAGCTTTTTATTTATTCTATTCAAATATTTTTATAAAGTGGATATGTGAATGTTCTCTCAGGTAGATACACTTCTTAATATATTCATAGGACACGGAAAAGTGTGCAACAGTGTCGCATATCCTCTAAAGGTTTGTAAATCAGTGACATGTGTCTCTCGGGCTGGATGTAAAAACATGTGTATGAATGTGCAGGTGGCCAATATTATGTTAGATTTTACTGTCTGAATAAACATTTAGTCTCTAGTATCTGTGCTTTTTACACACTCAGGGTCAGCTTTATGATGCATTCGAGTACACCTCCTGAACTTCAACGGCAACATGAGGATGCCAACAGGGACAGTTTCATGGTGCGTTTAAGTGCACCTTTCAACCTTTCAAAAGAACATGACACTGTTCGGCAGAGTGTGGGGGCAAGAGGTTAAAGAGAAGTGCCCTCACTTGAGGACCCAGCAACTGGAGGGAGTAGTGGGAAAGAGAGGGATAGGGTCCATAAAATGATTTCTGGTGCTGTGATTGACTGAACTCATCTTTGACCCTTGCATCTCCGCAGGACAGACTCTGCTTCCTCTTGCTGTTAGACTTAGTTGCTGCATTCGCAGGCTTGAACACAGAGGCGCTAGCAGCTTCTTGCATAGTTTAAAGTAACAAATTGCATTAACGTGCTCTGATCCCAGAACGTGCACCTGCTGAGCACACCAGTTGGCAGGTCTGTATGTTCCTGTCACAACCAGGTGAGTCAAAATGCACACTGGCACCGTGATTCTATGACGCACATTGATGCAGTTGGACATCCTTGTAAAAAACATGTATAAACTTGAGGAAAGTCCGTGTTTGAAAAACAGTAGAACTATCCCATCTTTCATCTCTGTTCATTTGAAGGGACCAGAAACTTAAACACACCATAAATGTGTTTCCAGTGAAAACGTAAGAACCTTAATTAAAAAGTCTGCACCTGCTGAAACCCAGCAGCTACTGTTACGCTAAGCAGTGTGACTTCGAGCACTTACTGTTTCATAGTTATTCAGTACATTTAAAATTCTATTTGACATTTAAACAGTAACCAGAGGAGGTATCACACAAAAGGCTTTGAAAGGCCAAATGAGGAGGCTTTTGACTTTGAAAGTTAAGGCTCAGTTCTTTCACACACTGAAAAAGTTGACATGAAATGAGGACTTTACATAAACTGTGTCATTTCATCAGAAATATAATAGCCTTTAATCAAACAATGTTCTTTAATTGAATTTTACTGTCTCTGTATGTTAAATAGGTACAGAATTAAAGTTCTGAAACATTTAATTTATCCACAATGAAACACAACCACTGTTGTTTGGGTCCAAGATTTAGGTGAGTTATGCTAGTGGTGGCTAATGTAGCCTCAAGCTCCTAGCTTGAGATGAGAGGTATTGTTACCTCAAGTTTTTTTTTCGTTATTTTTTAATCTACAGCCTCAGTTATTACTGACTCAAGTGACATCAATTGAGACAATTTATGAGACACTTTGCAGCCCCCTCTGCAGCCAGCAAAGGGTAATACAACTTTCTTCACATGTGCAGTAATAGTCACTAATTTAAACAGACTTAAAGGCATGAAATCTGTGAAATTCCCCTTCAAATTTCCAATCAATGCGGGCGTTGTGGTGCATGAAGATTGATTTTGATTTAAAGCTTTTACGGCTTTTAGTCCTTTTAGTGTGCTTAAGAAATGTTTTGTAAAAACGTAATTTTATTGAGTGTTGTTCCACATAAAAGCTGTGCAGACGTTTTACTGTCTGCTTGTGTCACCAGCATTCAACAACACTCACTTCAGAATAAAACCTTTACCACAAACAACTACAAAGCAAATAGTCATCCTGGTTTAAAATTAGAAGCAGGATAGATAGAAAAATACAAATAATGGAAATAATCTGCCGTAAGAAGGATGATTTGTGGGAAAAGTGTTTGGGCTTCACTTGAAGTGACTTCAGTGCTCACAGCTTAATGATCCCTTTTTTGCTATGAGCCCTTTTTATACGTTTTGTTAGAGGAACATTGGGGATAATCAGATACTGGAACCACTGACTCACTGATCTCCTGTGTATATGTTGGAGTGTTTGCGTACATTTCTGCATTAACAAGTACATAAAAAGAGTGGATCTTTCCTCTTCACTTGAGCCAGAGGAAGAGGACGAATCTGAAAATTAAATCAATGACTCACTCTGTGTTTATTAGTAAGGAAGGGAAAGATGCATCACCAGTGCTGGGGGAGTAGTGGATGTGTTGCAGCAGATCTGTGCATGTTTATTTAACCATTACATTTGTAAAGTGTGACACTACACTCCTCTTTGGAGGCATGAAAAACCTCCACAAAAATGCAGAGAGCTAAATGTATAATGTAAACATCAGTATCATCATAATGAGATAAGCTGTGTTTTTTTTACTAAAACAGAACAAATGTTGGCAACAAAACAATACAGAGATTTTTTTTTACTGTTTTATTGTCTTTAACTTCAATAAACTCTAACTTTTCAACTGTCTTTTGTCTCCGACTCAGCAGTAAAACTTACCAAATCACCATCTGGCAGCCATCTGTAAGCACACATTTAAAAATGCTTGTTATAATAATGTGAACTTTTTATTTATTTCACACAATAGAAATATAGTCTTACCATAGATCTTAAACAGAGTTGAATATGTGAGAAGAAAAATGTTTAATGCATGACCTAACAGTATATAACATGTTATTATAACTTACACAGTGTAACTGTATCATCATATCTTTAGAAAAACGTGCCACATCAGATGCGTTAATGTTTACATATGTGTAACCAAATGATGTGTTGATGCACTGAGTTCACATGTTGGTTTTCACTCGTTTATCTCACTGAATATTAAAGCCTCAGTCTGAACTTATTAAATTTAAGGTTGTGGGTCTTGGCAGCATCTCCATTATCCATACAGATGAGAGGGTGGCAAAGCTGCATACTAACTGTGCTAAACTAAGGGTTTGCTCAATATTCAGAAGGTTTCTATGAATGAGATTAAAATAAAATAAAATTGCATAACTTTATGATGAGCATGAGTACATTTCTTGTTCCTAAGTTCCCAGTTTAATAAGGTGACTGGTGCACCTAACTCCATTTTGCAGCACAAGCTGGACCAGTTTAGCAAAGAATTTGAGACTGGCCTTAGTAACATGTTTATTTTCTACTGTACTAACACTCAACACTGGTTCTTGATCTTTGCTTCACCTTCATAAAGCAGCAATTTGTTGCTTAGAGGACACTCAGAGTATAATTCACTTTAGGAAAAGTTGCTTATCATTTTCAGTAAAATACATTTATAAAAATGACCTATTCTTGAGATACGTCCGAGAACTTGTTAGTTGTACAAAGTTGAAACTAACTACTTGGCTTCAAGGACCCACTCGGTACCTGATTTTCAGCAGTTCATTGCCATTTCACAAAAAATACGAGTTTTAGGACTTTGCTTGGGGCTTTGAGTATTACTATCTGAAACACACTCAGTCCAGATATCAGTCCAAGCTCCATAATGAGGGCACAGCAGAGAGACAGGGTGAGTGGAATCTGGCCGTGAAGGTTAGGCCAATAAATCAACGCACACTGGGGGTCAGACAGGTCTCTGAGCACTTTCCTCAGGTTTATTTTCCCTTCATTTTCCACCTCTTTCATCACCTTCCTCTGCACAACTGTTGGCCGATGTCTGACCTGACCTGCGGGAGTTTTGGAGTGACGAACTACAAGCTTGTCTTGTGTCAAAATGTCTGTGATGAAGAAATAGTCGACTCACAGATACATGAATGCACATGAGAACAAGTTGTGCACATGGACACTCTAAAGAAGAAAAAACACATCAAGGAAGGGCTTACAGGTGGCCTTTGGCTTTCTACACTGAACACAAAATCACTATTATGTGCAATTTGGAGCACTGTATGAAATTCTTTTAAAATTATATTGGAATGTTTTTGTTTGTGACAGAGAGAATAAAAAAACACTTTCTATCATTCTTCACCTGATAAAAAGTAATTGATATTTAATATAGTGAAGTTAATAAAATTCTGATGACTGAACTAAAGGACATGGGAACAGAGGAAACTTTGTGCAATGAGGTTTTAATTTTTCAATGAGAAACAAAATTGTTCCACCACATTTGGTCAAATATGCAGCAAACGGCACAGACTTTACCGGCACATTTTGAAATAATAAATAATTTTCCCCTAAACACAGCTTAATATCAACTATTTTCTGCAGTTACATGTTTCTCCCTCAGTCCTATAAATATCCAAATGAAAACACCTGTATCCTAGCAACAAAGCCAGGTAATGGTGAGGCCTCAGAGTGTAAACACCTGGAACTGTCTGGAGTCACGCAGAGAGTAAAGGGCTGAACGACTGGAAATGGATTTGAACTTTACACAAATAACTTCGTCAACATCAGTAAGCACATATTTCTGCTTTTTTTTACAGTAAAGAGAACAAAGAATGTGTTTAATAACGATGTGCCAAGTACGTTATGGTTCTAACCAGTTTAGAGTCAAAATATGGACAACTGACTCCTGTCTAGAATCCATTTTTTAGCAAAGCTTTTATTGACAAGGTGTCACAGCTGAAGTTAAAGTTAAGTTACTGTCAGCACGGAGGAGCTGATTACTCTTGAAAACAACAGACTGAAAAAATTATACATGATGCCCGATTGCACATGTATCTGTATGCAGTTATGAGGTAGAGTCATGCATGTTATGCACTGATAGCTATTCAAAATCTCTGTGCAAAGGGTGTTTTTAAAGTGCTCAGAATGTGAAGGGAGGTATGAAATATATGTATTTATTATTTCCCTTTGAGGAAATAATTTTGATTTAAGCAGATCGAAGAGGTGACTGACAAAGCTATAAATCATTACTTACAATGGGACTGTAAGGGTAATGGTTGCATAATGGAAGTCAAGCATTTAGCATCCAAGGAGAAATGGGAGTAATAATTTCTATGTAAATCATATCTGGTTAATGGCTTTACGTTTTGATGTATAGGTTACACATGCATTTGCAAGATGTTACTTTCTGATGCCCTTCATAGGATAATTACTTGAGTTACATTATTTTGGATTATAGTCCATGTTACGTACATTTGAAGGAATCCAACATCTATTGTGCATCAGTTTTAAAGGTAGGATGTTTTTTTCTGTGTGCTATTACAATCAATATGCAATGCTTGAGGAGAAAATTAGATGAATTTCATGCCATGACTCCTTGAACCTGAAGGTTATCTAAGCAA
Organism: Acanthurus tractus; assembly: GCA_029783725.1. Classification (NCBI taxonomy): domain Eukaryota; kingdom Metazoa; phylum Chordata; class Actinopteri; order Acanthuriformes; family Acanthuridae; genus Acanthurus; species Acanthurus tractus. The sequence goes on from JAQNCA010000011.1 coordinate 5,187,731, forward strand.
CCACAACTGTGAAAGCTAATGAAGTCGGAGCTCCAGAAACACCTGCCCTCCCTGATCAAAGAAGGCTGGAGGAGATAAATGGGAAAACATGGAAAAAGCTCAATTTTATTAACATTACCTAAATGTGCAAATAGAATTTTTTATTTCAAGCTGACCAAAGGCTGCGTGCAAGAATCACACATGAAAACAAATGTTTTCTTCTTCTGGAAAGGATGATTTAATATAGGAATTTTTTCATGCTTAAATTTCTTGTTTAGCATGAACTATATTTACCTGTTGCATGAGCCATGTTTAGAAAGTTAGCCAACTTCCAGTTTAAGAGTGTTTTCATACATGTGCTTGTTTCCTGTGTACAAAGATACGAGTAAAATTGTTACATCTGTCTACTACCTCCTTTTTTTCTTCATGTTCAGTCTGCAAATTAGAGAATTATTTAAAAGCTGTTGATAAATGCTTTGTACAAATAAGATTCCTCATAGCTTAGAAAAATTGCTGGGAGGATGCTTCTTTAAAATGCTTCTCATCAATGGTAATATAATGGTTTAATTGAGCTTTGGTTGCAAACAAACCAAGTTCGAGTGGGGGAGTCAAGGCCGCCCACTCCAGGTGATCTTAGCCTGTTTGCTTTGCTCTGCATACAAGAGCTGTTGCTGTTTTCACACATGCAAACAAATAGAGCAAAAAAAAAACAACTTATATTGCAACTTCAGATGCATCAATCATTCTAACTATCAAATCTCAGCAATGTGCACCTTCTCAAGGACAAGTGGCATCAATGAGTCTGAAGCAAGCGATTTGTTTCTCCAGTAAGGAGAGTTTGTTGAATCTTGCTTAAACAACCTCTCTTTAATAAGTAAGAGAGGTGAGGATTAATGTGCCAAAATGGTTGCTGCATTAGACCCACTGCTTTCTCTAAATCTTAAAACCGACAGAATCTGTCCAACAAACAGGTTTGTCAAAGGGATTCTTACATTGAGGGGTGACATTTTGAAGCATATGGCACCTCTTTAAGTCAGTGAAGAAGAACAGCCGGTGGAACATTCCCTCTCTAGACTCCATCAGAGGAGGAAGAAAGCGAGCGTTGAATATTCATGACAATATTCATGACAGCATAAGGTATCCACTGGGATGTCAGAGGGGCAGGTCACGGCTTTGAGCGTACTTACCTCACCGAGGATCCTGTTAGACGGCAGCCCACCAGAGATTCCTGAAGGAGAGCCCGAACTCTCGTGGGCTGCCATGTTGTGCCAGAGGTCATTGCTCCATTGACCTCTGCAGGTGGGACATTGCGGGGTGGGGGGGGTGGGGGGGGCAAAGGCCAATAAAATCAATTCCACCTGGCCAAGACTGGGGTCAAAGGTCCTGTTTGTGTATGTGTGTTCGTGGGACAGTTGGCCCCACACGTCGAGATCAGCAAGTCATTATAAACCCCTGACACATGGCCCATTAGCTGTTTTATGTTTGCTTGTTAGCTTTCAATCCAATCAGTCCATTTGTTCTCCGGATAAAAAAGGTTATGATAAATTTATTTTGTCCCAAAGAATCTACTTTACCCCTCCTGTGCTCTTTTCACTTTGTATGACTCAAAACAACAAACTAATTGGTGCATTAAAATAGCCTGAAGCCTGAAATCAAGCGAGGCGGGGAGTCAGTCTCAAAGGTACGGGAGGATTAGGAGAGAAATAAAGAGTTGAAGAGAGAAAGAAAAAGGGAAGCAGAGATAATGAAGAGAGACAAAATAGACAGAGACAAACAACAGACATGATAGGGAAACAAACTAGCAAACAAGCCGAATGAAAGACACAGCTGGCCTTCTCGCTTGTACTGAGGTTTTTTGAGCGCATTTTTTTTTCACTCTTGTTGGAGACAAATCGCAGCACACAGCGAGCGTCTGAGCCGGGATCAGACGGCCAGAGAGACGAGGGGGAGGCCAGAGCAGCGGTCGCACCAGACCTGGCAGAAACCTCGCGTCTCTGAAATACCAGACTCTCACACTGAGCCCAGTTTGTTTGTCTGCTTTTCTATTTTCATCCTCTGTTCATCACCACAACAACACCCCTTTCTCTTTTCTCCTCGGCCAAAAGCTGAGACATGCCATCCTTCTTGTTCTCTCACTCGTTTTTTTTTTTTCTCAAGACTCTCCATGCTGCTTCCAGTTACTTTGTATTTCATGACACTAGGACAGATTGTGCTTCATAATGAAGCAGATCAGATGCTTCAGCTGTAGTTTTAAACATTCTGTCCTGTCTGTCCATTATGCCTGTACTTGATCCCATAGAGCACACACATTATAAATAGTGTAAATTACCACGGTGCATGACCGTGTTACACATCATCCAGCCTCAGAAGGTTACACCCTGCTGCCTGAAACTATCGTGACTTTTTTTAATGTGTCTGTCAGCGAGTTAGTGACGCCACATTAGGAGAAAAACTGTCACAACGCTCTGACAGACAGTCTGATTTTCTTTTGATTTGATTTCCGCTTGCCTTAATGTGCAATCAGTTTATTTTCGCTAAAATTAGCCCCCTCCATTGACTTGATTCCCTTCTAATTCAAAAGACAAACAATTGATGGAAAAAATGATTGAGCTGTAAAATGTCACTGGCATTTTTTTTTTCTCCAATGTGGCATGATTACATTCCTTCATCTCTTTTGTGACATAAAAATACTCATCCAATCATTATAATATGGGCTTGAAATTTTGAAGGTGCACACCAATAAATGTATGCAGACATAGTTTACTCACCTGCACCCAAACTGCAAGAGGCTTCTTTATACCTCCGAAACCAAATTTATCAAACACTTCACCTCGCACTTCAACATTTTAGAGATCCTGTGTGGACAAAGATAACATGCATATTAAAAACACTAATGCAGGATGGCAAACTTTTCATTAAATGGATAAACAAAGACAAGATAAGGTCAAGAAAGCCCATCTTCTTAAAAACAATACAGATCTATCAGGAAAAGAAATGCAGGATTTTTAAATAATTTAAAAGACACGTTGAATCTGTCAGGGTGGTCTCCTTAATCCAGAGTGGTGTGGTACAGACCCCCACCTCGGACCCTCTGAAGTTTCTGAAGTACCAGTTTGAGGGCATCCAGACAGCTGGCATCTCTGCAACTGTCTTGCATCGCCTGGCATTCACCCTGACTGCAACAGCTGGAGGGGGGTCAGGCTGACAGTCACGGACAGCAAAGATCAGAGAGAAGTAAAGATGGAGGGAATGAGCCCATCTGTCCATCTAAGCAGACAGATCCTGACCAATGCTACGCAGTGGCCAGTGGAGGAAGAGGGGTTTATTAAAATCACAGTTCTTCCTACATTTGAAACAGTGTCTCAAAAGCAAATCTAGTGAAATATTCGCTTCTGTGTTTTGGTATTGCACACAAACCCAAGCACACACACACAGAGTCATATCAAAGATGCAATAAGACAATCAGCAAACTAAATATATTCATATGTAGTTCCAACTGCCTGTAACGCCTGCCAGCAGGTCAAACACCAAAAGTTAAAATAATTTTTCTCGGCAGGATGCTGAGGAAAAAAAGCCGCCCTCTAGTTTTGTGTATGGCGGCAGATGTTTTTCCCCTATCAAATATTAGCAGCAGCAGCAACAGCTGGCCAATTGTTGTCTTCTTGCTGGGTTTGGTTCCTGGCAGCCTGCGGTCAAGTAAGCTAACAAGACTGCTAACGTTGGAGTAATGGCTAAGCGTTATAACTTGAAAACAACTCCTACAACTAAGCTGTCCACCAGAAAACTCTACAATGTTTCCACCTCAGTGCTGCATATATGCGGATCATTTTTTTACAAGTTGTACTCAAGTGCAGTACTTGAGTAAATGTAATCAGATGAATTCCACCACGGACAGTGAGCTCAAAATGACTTGGTAATAAACAGATGTTTTATTATGCTAATTATTTGGATCAAGTGATGCCATGTTAAACAAAATTTTAACCTGGAGACACAAACAGATGATCAAATGTTGACATTTTTTTGCGACTGTTAGACAATATATGTATGCAACTAAAATGAAACCATTAAAACTAACTCACGAATCTTAAATGTATATACAGAGTCATAGTACAGGGGAGTTTTTGTGTGTGAGGTGAGGGACTACATACACCTTGGATACGAATCCAGTTTGTCCTAGACGGTGATGGTGTCATCCACAATGACAGTGAGCACAGGTGGGTTTATGACTGACTGATTGCAGGTAAGAAAAGGGTCAAGTGTTTTAATTAAGGATAAAAAAGATGAAAACAGAAAACAAAAGACTAAAAAGAAATGTGTGTGAGTGCATAAAGAGTGCCAGAGAGAGACGGTCTTCCTGTTTGCCTCATTTTCTGTGAGCAAAAAAACAAAGTTAACACGTGCAGTTCTGCCTTGGGAGCAACTTTTTTGCACTAAGTGAGAATTATAGGTCAGTGATGAACTTTGTTAAATTGGAACAGCAATCTCAGGCTGTATTTGTGCCTTAGCATAGCACCATTTGCTGGCTCTTAGCTAACCTTTAGCTTGTCTTTTTCTCTGACTACATTCTGGTGATGGCTTAATTATGTCTAATAGATGTTATTGTATGTTTGGCATAATGTTGCGGCTCTGCCTTAAAGTGCATTCATGCCTGGAAATTACCTTGCCATCACTTTTACTTTTCATACTCTATTTCCTTTGATGTCAAGGCATTAATTTCAGATGCTGAATGTAATTTGCATGAGTGATCAGTCTCGTTAGCGGTTGTGTGTGGGTGGACCCGGCGTGTTCTCACTCGTGCTCCTGCTGCCCTGTTCTCCATTTGTGGGCGAGCAGAACAGAAGTTCTCTGGTGATCACTGATGCAGTCATGTGCAATGGCCTGAGATCAGAGGTACACCGAGACTGAGCGCCTTATAAAATCCTTACAGGTTAGTTTGACCCTTTGGGAGTTAAATAAGGCGATCGATATCCATCTCACCCCATCCGAGTAAGTTGTAGTAATTATGCGTGTTTAGAGAGCATCTGCATGTCTCTGCAGCTCCGATGTAGCCGTCTACGTTGCCTCGTCCTGCTCCTTAATAGCTGCTAGCTCCAGTCTGCCTGACCTGTCTGTTGTATCTATGTCGCATGGATATATGACAGCCCTGAAGCTGTGCACTGCCACCATCATAGAGCGGTTGACATTTTCAGGTATTTATGACTCTATTAAAGGCATGCAAGGACATGGGGTGGTGTGCTGTCCTCCTCCATTCTTTCTTTCCTCCATTTCTCTCAGTCATTAGCTCAGATTTATGTAATCACCCACTGATAGGAGGTAGATGGTTAAAATAAAAATGGATTGGTATATTTCCAGTCTTCTGTCATTTTTAGATTGAAATATGTGTCATTTATTACCAAAAATTTAGTCCCTGAATAAATGCAGGATGGATTCTAGCAATAATTATAACCTCCGAACTCTACAAGTTAATGGATTATCTAACCATTTCAGCTTATCAATTTAAATTATTTAAAAAAAAGAATAATTATTTATTGGCAGGGTGTGCGCTACAGCATAATGTGCCAGATGGTCTGTGGTGCTTTGGGGCCTGCTGTCCATTCCAATGTTAAAAAGCCCAACATGTGGCTCAAAGGGCAGTTTTACAGGCTTAGAGGGAGTGGTTAACTAGCTGCCAGCCTGCAAGAGGTTACTGAAGATGGTTAGAGTTTCACAACGGCGCTAGTGAGTGTGACAAGAAAAGAAAAAACTCAGAGGACAAAGAAATGGGCAGTTATGAAATCACAACCCCTCACACACACGCACGCACGGGGTGACAAATGTGCGAGTGCATCTTTTGTGTGTCTGAGCGTGTCTGAGCGGCATTGTGAGCTCAACAGGCCAATTTCACCTGCTGTTGCAATCATCTCCTCCATTCAAGAGGACAGTCAATCTGTGTGCTCTGAGCCTGTCATCTCACCGCTCCGTCAGTCCAAAAGCTGCGACCAAAAGCACAAAAACACTTAACCGAGGGGTGGCTGCGGCTCAGGAGATAGAGGGGTTGTCCTCACATCACAGAGAAGGCAATTCAATCCTCCTGTCCACATGTTGAAGTGTCCTTGTCCAAGACACTGAACCCCAAATTGCTCTTGATGTTCAGGCCAGAACCTTTGCACGGTGCTCTGTGTGTGTTTGTGCGTGTGTGTGTGTGTGTTAACGGGTGAATGAAAGGCAAATTGTAAAAAGCACCATATAAATGTAGTCATTTACTTAAATATAGTAATCTGTTTTTCCAAATAACACTGTCCAGAGAAAGAAATCAGATTTTAGGCCAGCTGCGTTAAAAACAGATGTTTTACATAAACTAAATCCCTTTAATGCATCTTAATACATTGTAAAATGTTCTGCTTTTACCTGATTTTTCCCAATAATCTCTTTTTGTGAGAACCTAAAAACTTTCAGAGGAAGAAGATTGTATCTACATTTTCTTCTTCTCTTACAGAAAACTTCTCAGCTGGTTAATTTACCAGCAAGCAAGAAAGTTTAACTTCACACACACATGGAATGGTGAGTATACCTACTTAGATTTTTTTGTGCATGTAAATATAACCAACAATATTCTGGAGAAAAGGCTACAACCGTTGGAAAAAGGAAAATTTTGATAAGAGACAACTGAATCACGTATTTGCCCATTCATTTGACTTACTGTGCTCATGCACCTCCTTAATGTTTCCTCTGAAACATGTAACTGCTGCACATCCAATAAGAATAGGCGGAACAAAACTAAAACTCTTGCCTTCGAAACAAATATATGGAAGTTGAAAATACTGCTTATTGAATAATATTTCACCAAACTTCTCAAGACCTTTAAGGACGCCTCGGCTGGTGCATTATGAAAGCGACTGTCAGGAAAATCCATGGAGGTTAGAGCAGCCTATCCACCAGTGTGCTCATTATGTTTGTCTAAACACAATGTAGAACCACATTTTGGAGCAAATTAGTGCCTGAATCGACGCAACTGTGCAGTTACGTAAGAACCCTCAAATACTAAAGAATTAGTTATCTGAGCAGTCACGAAGCAGTGCAATACACTGCAAACAGCAAGGCTATTATTATAAAAGAGCACGCTATATTGTCATATGAACTGTTGTGAAACGGCTGTGTTGATGCAGGTTTCATCTCTTTCTTTGTGCATGAGACGGGACAAACTCCAGTTTTTGGGGGGTTTTTTGCACAAGCACACCGGGACAAAGAAACTCTTAACACCCAAATAAACAGACGAAACTACGGTAATCCCTTTTTTTAAGCATCAGCAGCCAAAAATATTTTTGTCTTTATCCACAAATGAAAAATAACACACACTGGGAACATAATGGTATCACACATGCTTGACAACCACATTAAAGTATTATTTTACAATCACCAGCGCTTCTTTGCTCCATTTGGCAACTTTTTAATACATATAATTACTCTTTTTCTTTAATATTTAGTATTTTGCCAAACAGTTAAGAATATGTGTGACCCCACTTGAGTTCCCAGAACAATAATGATAGCATTTCACCCTGAGGTTAAGTAAAAGTTAGATATTACAGCAAATATTCAAACAGAGGTTTTGTGGACATCTGATTTACAGGCAGTTACCACTGTAAGTTCACACACACACTGTAAGGTCACACCAAACAAGCGAAACACTCATAGAGTACGCAGAGGGAACACTCACACTCATGCAAACATATACACATTATCCTCTGGAGACAGCACACAGAAGAAACAATAATGACTACATTACCCACGATTGCTCTAGGAACCTGGGGCCTAAGGGGTCCACGGGAGTCACTGGAGAGAGCTGCTTCAAAGCACCGCCAAAATAAGACTACATGTGCAGGAAAAACTGTGATTATCCCAGAGCAGGAAACACGCAGCTACATGGATATGTATCCAATTAATCAATGAAAGTCTTGGGTTATGATAAGTGCACATGATTTCTTGCACACACACACACACGCACACACACACACACACATGTTTGTTCTATGATTCTGTTCATGAACATAGAAAGCCCCTCATGTCCCCTTACTCTCCACTTACGGACAAATTAAGACATTGATTGCACTTCTTGTAACCTATATTGATTTAGCTTAGTTGTCTGAAATTACTTCCAAGCAACACACACTCTGACACCGACACAAGCCCACACACACACACATGCACACACACAAAAAAAAATAGGGCCAAAATAATTTGCAGAAAGTTCACCCGTAGAGCTCGTGTACAGCACTCTGGCAAAACAGCTGTCACAGCTTTGGATTGACACAAACCGACACACAAACATACATGCATACACACACACACACACACACACACACAGCACACACAAACACAGCTTGATCACAGCTTTGAGGCACGCAATCTCTAACAACCCCGGCTGTTGATTCATGGCAGCACATCAATCTTTGGTGCCTCTCAGGTGTTGTACTCACAAACACATACACACAACACAGACACAGCTGTACACTCAAAACAACTGAACATGCACATGCACTCACACTCTGAGGTAGACACATATACACACATGTCAGGGCCCTCAGTGTAAATGGCGGGCTCTGCTGGGAGAAAGCCTCGGGTGGGGCTCAGGTGATGAGGAGAAAAGAGGTTGATGAGTCTAAACCACCTCAAGAAATTACCTCTTTTCTCTCTGCTTTGTATTCCTTTTGTGTCACTCCTTTTTCATTCTTTTTTTTTCCCTCCGTACAGCTCCAGATGTGATAAATGAGTCACTTCCCCCGTGTGGGCTACAGTCTTAAATCATATGCGCCTTTTTCCAAACACAGCATCTGAACAACCTTCTCTTACATGAGAGGAGAATATGGCCTCCAAGGACAGAAACTCCTTTCTCCTCTTGTCAAATATTGTGTGTGGTTGAACTTGACTTCTTCACATTAACTAGCAGTGTCCCTGGGCTACAGGCACAGCGTCCTTGTAGAAGTGTGGGCTGCACCCCAGGATGGGGAAAAGTGAAGTGAGGAGTGTGGTGTGAAGTGATTAGGTCTTTGTCCAAATGCCTCTGGCTGCACTGCGACCGACTTCTGCCAAGGAGAAAGCGTAGGAGGAGGAGGAGGAGGAAGGAGGAGGGGAGCAGGTAGGTGATGATAATTAAAGCTCAATTAAGCTATATCACTGAAATTAACACTGAATGTCATGAGGTCCATTAGGAGGGTAATGTCAATCATACTGAGAATTAACACCTAAATCAAAGCTCTCTGCAGCTTTAAGCTCATGGTTTTTAGGGTTTCTGGACTTAAATTTAAAGGAAAGCAAAGACAGTGAACTCCACTAAGTTTCCCTAAGCCATGTACAACTTTATCAACTATTGTAGTGTAATGAGATTGAGGTATTTTCTTAGAACTCTCAAAATTACTTAATCTGTCTTTAAGAGTAAAATTAATAAACAGCAGAGGATGGCAGAGGGAAGACGAATTTGTCATTTAAGCTGCTGCAGTAATGATAGAATGAGCATGTTCAACATTCATAGTCTTGTCGAGTGCTGAAAGAATGAGTCCAAAAACCAAGAAATGCAGGACTCTTTCTTTTTTTTGAAAATGGTTTTAGGTAAGATGCCTAAAATAAAGTCTAAAGTTGACACATGCTTGGGTGATTTCGTTCTACAACATAAAATACATCAGTAAATACACTACTAAGTTTTTTTTGTGTCCTAATATTGATGATTGCTAACAAGTAGCAAGAACATTAAACATCATCATGCTGACCACAGTAACTAATATACTCATAGCTATATACATTCTGTCTTTGGCACCTCTTTCTGTTTGTAATTGCACTCTTCCAAACTGTTTGAACTTAAACTTTCTGAATTAAAGCTTTAACAGGTTATAAAGTGTTTGTAGTATGGTGTGGTTGGAGGCTTTGTGGCAACTCTAATACATTTTTTTAATGGTCTAATATTATTTGTATCTTTGCAGATTAAATTTCCACTTCAACTAATTTAGTAGAATTCATTTGTGAAGATTATTTCTTTGAACAAAATAAGCATATAGTATATCTTTAACCTTCATTTACCTCAGGGCTTATTTTCTAAATTAATCTAAAAGTCAATTGAAAATTTTTTTCTAAAGGGAGCCAGGGTTATGCTAACTTCCAGGTTGGCCTTAAAAACACATCATCCAGTGATTCAGTGTTCAGCAGTGATTCATTAAGTCATCACAAACAGAGTTCTTGTAGGAGATCAGCTTTACTCACATTGTGTGCAGGTAAACCGGCTCCAACTCCTGCAGGTTTGGTCCCTGTTTGCTAATCACCTGTGTGCTGTTGAATCACCTGTGTGTCGGGTAGCTGTTTCTCAGTGACTCATTAAGCTAATGTAGAGGTAGTTAAGTAAACAACAATTTAATGATGACAATCCCTAAAAACAGCCTATCATTCGACCAGATCTGAAGAATGAAACCCGACCAACCTACCGACCGACCAACACACACATGCACATTACCCTCTGGAGAACGTGCACAGAAGCATTTTAAAAGCAGTGATAATGGCTACATTACCCACCATTGCTGTGGGAACCTGAGGGCTGACGGCCCAAGGGACTCACTGGAGTGAGCTGCCTCAAAGCCCCGCCAAAATAAGGTACTGGGTATGCTTAATAAAATACATTTGAGATACGCAAGAAAAAAATTCTGTGCCCGCATAGTGCATTATTATTTTTTTAGAGGTGTGTATTCATATGATGATTGCCTATGTAATGTATCATCAGGAAAATACGGCCACTGGGCAAGAGAGGAACACAGACCACATGTATCAATCAATTACTGATTATGTCAAGCATATGATTTTCCATGTACATATAAACATAGTTCATTTAATGTATCGGATTATAGTTAGATGTATCGGATTATAGTTAGATAGTTCAGATGTCCTAATATTCCTAATATTCAGATGTCCTATATACTTCAGATAGTTCATTTAAAAAAAACCTTTATTTATCAGAGTTCTTAAAAGCTACATAAAAAAATATAACCACAAATAT
>JAQNCA010000011.1:5198820-5211744 GCA_029783725.1 Acanthurus tractus
TCAGATGAGCAGACTTTAAGTGAAATAGGAAACACAGTGAACTGAGTGACAGACAGAAAAACAATCAGTTTTTGGCTCTGACTCCAGCAGAACAAACTTAATATCAATGAAAGCCAAAAACCCTCCAACCTTCAATTGTGAATGATTTTCAGCGTGATCAAAGCATAATGGCATTAGTGGTGATGTCAACAGTTTGGGTGTACCCTTCATAAACAAACAAAACACTGTCAGGTTTGTTTGAAATGAAAACTCTTGAAACATTTCTGGATTTGCAGCCGGTGGAGTGTAAACCTAACAAGGACATACAATTTTGTTGTGAAGAACAACAAGAAACTCCTAAGGGTGCAGAAATGGTTTGCTAAAATAACTAAAAACACATCTTTGTAAATGTCATTGTCTTTCAGATAACACTGCTAAGAGTAGTCTGCAGTTCACTGCTCTGTGGTTTTGAGCACAAGTGAGGGCAATGAGCTCATTTGCAGCAATCACCAGACATGCATGATGTATGACTCTGCCTGAGTAACAGGTTCAGTTTGAACTGTCGTTCACTAATTAATATTTTAATCCCTTAAAACTCATCACTACTCAACAAAATTTTGAATTCATAGTTGTTGTTTATAATGAAATTAACACCCTCCTGCCTTTAAAATGATTAAGAAGTAACTTAACACCTTTAAGTTTATTTCAATTGCTTGATTTTTGGATCTATGAATCTGCAAAAAGTCTCCGCCTGTCTCCACCCACCGCTCTGCCACTTGTCTGCAGCTCTAGCATCTCTGCTCACTTGCTCATCTGCTCATTAAAAAACTTAAATGGCACTTTTGGCAAAAACACTGGAGAAAAACTTTTTCCCACATGCCATATGTACTTAAATTACCTAACCTTACATGATGCTATTGAAGAACTCAAAAGTCATGTAAAGTTCTCCGTCAGAATTTTCTTAATGAATTATGCAGCTGATGAATAAAATGCCGGAAAAACAAGCTAACTGGCTGACTATCTGTATTTACTGTATTCCAAGGGTAAATGGATGGAGCAGTTCCAGGTATCAAAATAATTATTTTTTAACAAAACCCTTCTGTGCTGCAGAAAATTAGGGGTTTTTTTGTCTTTGATTTTTAGGTCCTTTGGCAAAACATGAAGGCTCAATGTTTCTCCTTTTGCAACTTTGCAACTAAAAAACTCTTATTATTTGTAGTTCAAATAGCGCCTGTCATGAAAACTCACTGAGAATGTGGAGAAAGGAGTGTTTTGGGGAAAGTTTAGTCTCGGTTCTGTTTAAGAAGCACAGAAAACCATCAGAGGGAGGAAGAGGTGGGAGCCAGAACACCCACAGTTAGTCCCTCTGTCACTGCTCTTGGGGCTGTGTGCCATTGATCTGCCTGCAAGCAACACTTCTGATGGTTTGGGAGAGAGCAAAAGGGGTTGCAGGCACACAGACTAATCGAAGGGCCAAATGAAAATTGAGAGGCAATTTAGGGAGCCAATAGTAATAGCAGCCTGGAGTGTGTGTTTCTGTGTGTGTGTGTGTGTGTGGGTGTGTAAGTGTGGCGAGGATAGAGTATGGAGTGACATGAAAGAAGGGAAGAAACAGAGAGGAAAGAGACAGATCAATTAGACACATTAGTCTCAGACTGGATCAGTTTTCTCTTGGCAGAGAAGGCACCCGCTTCCTCTTCTCCTATTTCCTCCTCCTCCTCCATTTTCTGCATCCATTCCATCTTCCCTGTCTTTCTTTTTTTTTCTGTGTTTTGTGGTTGCTCCACTTGTTTCTTTCTGATGACAGGATCTGCACCTGCAGTGTGCAGCCCGAGGACATGAAGTCTCCATTAATGTTGCATGGAGACAAAGTACAGATGGTGACTCCAGCTCGTACGGTGTCATAATGGTCTCCCCATCAATCAGAAAACACAGGATGACTTTTTCACTGGAATAGCATGTGAGAGTTGTCATCTGTACATGCATTTGTGGCATATTGAATTCCTCCCATGTAGCTTCAGCCATAGCAGGCATTTCAGGTGTTCTTGCTTTATGACACTATATGTCAAGAGTTACAATAACAGGAGAGAGACAGGAAATTGACATTTCATGGCCTTCACCTTGGGAACGGAGAGGCAGGGTAAGTAAAGAAAATGTCTTTCGATAATGAAAACCAGGTTTAAACATCTGGTCACATAAGCTGTTGTGCAGTTTTGGTTCTTGCTTAAAAGGTACAGGACCTTTAGCGCAAATTCGGGTGCGCTGAAAGAAAACATTTTAGAACAAAGGCTTAGTTGCTTTTTTGTTTAGATTAAAATGATAAGATTGATACTCAGATCAGTAAGCTGAATATAAAGCTTTTGCTATCAGCTAACTTAGCTGACCATTGAGCCTGGAATTGGGTGGAAACAGCTAACCTAGCTAACAGCATCTTCCAGAGCAAAGATTATCCTTTGTGGAAACTAGTATCTTCTTCACTAGTTTCCTGGTAATTCTTGCCAGGAAATAGCATAGAATTTCTACTTTGGCTTTTGTTCAGATTAAAGAAAAACAAACAAACAAAAACAATCTGTGAATTGGTGATAAAAAAAATTTGTGACCTTTGAACTGTCATGTGACCTCTTCCCCCCCTGTTAGTGCTGTAATAAGTTAGCGAGCTGGTGCTGGTAGCTTTATATTTATCATAGACAAACAGACGTAAGTGTTATTGTGCTGCTCATTCAACTCTCTGTGAATACAGTCATGTAAAGGTCTTTGTGACACTCACATTGTATAGCTGTAAGTGTAAGAAAACCTCAAAAAGACGACCAACACTGAACCTGCCTCCCTTTGAACTTCGCTTTCTCTGCCCTCTGACCCTCCTCACAGTGGAAAGTGAACAAAGAGAACTTTCCCATGGGAATGAAGATATGTTGCTAATATTATTACTGTGTGTGCAGCACAGCTCAATGAGTTATCAGGATGTCCTGAGTAAGACCGTTCTCTACAACAAAAAAAAGTTACCCTCCTCAGCCATGCTTCCCTGCCTGCTGGCAATTACAGCTCCATGGGCCGAATCATTACAGTAATTTACTTACAAAGTGCTCTCTACTCTGCTTTGAAGACTCAGGCTGCCCCACCATTTCCCTCCGGCATCGGCCCAGCACGCTCACATTTCGACCCAGTCGATATAAATGATCATCTTCTTTTGCTCCCTTATAGCACTGAGCTCAGAAGTTCCCTCCACTCAGGTGCAGTATTTGTAACACTCACAGGACCTGCATTGTGTCCAGCAGACTAGAAACTCTTGATATCAATATAACAATATGGGCAAAGAGATTGCACAGTTACACTACAGTAAAACTTTTTTTTTTCAGTGTCATTTTGCGTAGCATTATCTTTTTTTCTCCTGTAGTTTAGAAATTAAAAATGCTAAAAAAAACAAGGCTCATTTAACGCCAGGTTTGACATCAAGTGAAGCTCTTTCCTTCCTTTGCAAGTTGTGGTTTATGTGTGGTCATCCAGGCTCTATTAGTGATGGCAGATACACATATTACATGTCATTCAGTGTTCATTACATGTGTGCAGATTAGATTGCGACTGTGCAGGACCCACACAGCCATCAGTTGCAGCTGCGAGATAATTGGCAAATGACAGATACAGTTTAAATATAAATTCAAATCATGATTAGAATCAACAAACCAGACATGAAGGAGCAGGAAAATTGATAGACTGGCTGTTGATTTGATGAAAAAAAAAAAGCAGCCAACACGCATACACACACACACACACAATTAAATCTCAATATCCTCCATTTTGTTTACCCCAAGTCTAAATGCTATGTGACATTTGCCAGCAAATCATTTTGCCAATGTCAGACTGGTAAAAGCAAATAGTAGGTGTTTGCTTGTAAAAGGGATTATTAATGGGAAGAAATGAACTGCTGGATGCCAAGTAAGAGCTGGAAAACACACAATATCAATGTAAGAATTGTACTTTTTGAAAGTGAACTTTTGGGGGAAAAAAACACATAAAAAAAAGCAATTCGAGGCCTACTGGCATGATTTGGTTAGAAGCATGTCCATTTAAATAAACTGTTACCATGCATACAACAGCACACTCTGTTATCACGTGTACAGATAATTTTTCAGCATCCCATTAAACAGCAATTTGGTTAAATTATGTTTCCCTGCCAGAAGAGTGCATGAGCAGCCCACACTAGTGCCAACACAGCAGCTCCATCTGAGCCAAAGGACTATGTGCTTTTAATCAAAACCTGATTATATTACTGAAGTTGGTCTATTTGGATTATTGCAGCATTTCAGTTAGCAAACAGATTGTAACCTAAATTAAAAAACACCATTTAGTTATTGATACCTTCCGCTGGTTTTTGCAACCTGGATGTTGAGCTGAATGGGGAACTTAATTCATCTGTTTTCATTCGTTCTTTTTAAACATATAATACATAACATTTTCCAGTTTTAAAAGGCCAGAGACTGTGATATTTTCCTTGTGTAAATGTTTCCAAAAATGTTTAAATATGCAAGATAATGCTGCATTTCATTTTGTTGCCCTTAGCTAATTTCCTGGTTAACACCAGTCAGAAAGTGAGGAAGCAGTTTTCAATTTTGTCTGTGATACGGTGATACAGTCAAACCTTTTTTTCTATCTGCATATTTTTAACAAAGCCTGAGCACATAACCTGTATGTTTTACTTTTATTGCTGTTACTTTTCATAAACTCCCCTACATCCCTGTATGTCCTATGGAAAGTTTCCACCTCGAATATTCAAGGCATTTTGCAGCCCTGCTGAGAAGGAACAAAGTGCTGTAGCTTAGTCACAAAGCATTGTGATACTTGCAGGCATAATGATTGGTTGTGCTGTGTTAAGTGAGTCGTTTTCACTGTACAAATTTTCCACTCTGTCATTGACAAATTCTCAGACTTTACTTCTGAATTTCCCAGCATACCATCCATTCTGCTGTAATTCATCCACAGCTCCTCAAATATTTCCTCCTGTAGCTGATTTTATAGTTGCTATTTTACAGTATTGCCTTTTCCCCTCCAAAAATTCAGTCTCTCCCCCTGCTTCTCCCTCCTTTCAGAGGCTCCCATTGGCAGCACCGAGTCTCCATCCATATTCAGTAAAGCTCTTCTCTTGGGTGGGAAGCAGAGTGCCAGGAGAGAGAGGAGAGCGATGCCATGCCTCAGAGGAAAGCTGTGTGTGGCTCCATATTCAGATAGGGCTGGCTCTCTTTGGCTATATTAGAAACAATTTTCCAGACACAGACGTGCAGGCACTTGAATATCAATGTTCTAGCTCTGTACTGAAAGTTAATGCTCCTCATTTACTATGTTAAGCAGGGTTGGAGGGGTGTTGAAAGGTTTAGAGTGATGCAAAATGCACCTGTGGAGGAAGGCACTGATGAAAAACACAAAGGAGGAAGGTTTGACTTTGTGACAATGGAGATGAAACAGAAAATATGACACACTATGTAAACGCAGCTACACAGTTCCTCCAGTTTGTTTTCATTAAACATCCATGCACATAGTTCAATTCTATATTCTCTCTAAGCTATTTGATAAACTGACTAAACTAAATTGGTTGACAGGTTTATCAACACGTGAGTAACTATTTCTGTGTGTGTGTGTGTGTGTGTGTGTACGTGTGGGTGTGTGCGTGCGTGGACGCAGGTGTGTTTGTGTGTGGACACAGGGCGTATATTTTATATGTTTCAGAAGCAGCAAAGAAAGCTGGATCAGTGGACTGTTTTCATGAGAGCAGTGAGCACCCTCTAGTGTTAAAAACACACACTTGCCTCTGTAATTATGAAAAGATGAATGACAACTGCATCACATGTCTTTCTCAGCGTCACAAACTACGTACAGTAGCGCTAATTGCTCTTGTCTGATGATTGAAGCATTTATTTCTTGCACCTTCAATCTTGGAAGGAGTGTATCAGATCTGAATGAAACATTCATCAGGCCAAAAGGTAGAAAAATGACAATAAAACAAAACCACTACAGAGTCCATCATCAATTGTATAACTTGCTTGTTCAAACACAAAGCAAAGTCATTAATCCCTACATTTACACACTGTGAAATTCAAAGAGAAGAAGAGTTAAAATGGCTAAAATGTCTGTCTGTGCAGATTAAACTGCTCTAAATAAAGCACTTCTCTTCAGTGTTTCGTGTGATTTTATTTTCATCTCTTTTTTTGTCATTGTTGTTAACAAGATTGCAATCATTCACCAACATATTTCATCCCCCTCTCCTGACTCATTCATCACTGTCAGTTGTTGTGCTGTTTATAGCCAGTTTGATCTCATTTGTTTCCTTTCTGAAGGAAAATTATTAGGTCACATGAAACCTTAGGCTTGTCCCTCAGATGTTGTCCCTCATCATATTATTTTAGAGATTTCAGAGACTATTGAAAAAAAAAAACATCAACTCAGTCTCATTTCAGGTGTTGTAATAGCTAAATTTAAATGTGCAATAACATAACCATAGCTTTTAAATCCCAACACCTCAGTCCTCTTTATTTTTAGTGCACCTGTTTAACCTCAGCTTCTTTCACGAATTTTAGAAAAAGCTGGACTCAGTTGTATTTTTTTTCTCAGACATTCATTGCATTCTTGAGGTGTTTCAGTCTGGTTTCAAAGCCCTTCACAGCACTGAGCCTGCACTTTTAAATCACAGCTACTTTTGATACTGTCAACCATATTATTCGTACACCTAACCAAGGTCCATCAGGTCAGCTGACTAACAGCTTTTTATTGTCCGTATACTACCATCTTAAAACACATAAGAGTATAACTCAATGAGTTTTTCTCCTATATGAATATACTTTAGTCTTTTTCACTGGTATTTGCGTGTCTAAATGCTTTTTGCCATATTTCAGCTGTACAGCAACTTGATCAACTTTGGTTTTAAATGAGCGTTTTAACTAAATATAGATTGAATTGGACTAGTTCTCAAACATATGGACAGACCTCTTTTTCTTACGACTAGAATAAACCTTTTTATTACTAAATGAAAATCATAACAATAAAATTAATGTCAGATTAAATAGGAAGGGTGCTTTCTGCTACCACACCTCCATTATACTGTGAGGCCAAGAAAGACTGGTGGAAAATAAAAAAATATTAAAAATAAAATTGGGATTAGGTTCACCATCTCCACTGTAGCAGCTCCCAGTATGACTCAGTGTGACACATGTGTGGGTGCAACTCGTTACTCACGACAGCCTGAAAATGACTCCCCTGTTATACAGAAACTAAGTTTGTTTTTCATCTCCACAGTTGCTTTGTTTTCCTTCTCTCAATTTCACCAACTCTCTCGCTTTTCTTGTTTTCCTTTGTTGATGGACTCACCCTGGTAGCCCCATTAGCACAAAGCTAAAATAAAAAAAAACAAAAAAAAAAACAACACAATTTAAATTGTGAGGGAAAATGATTTCCTGCAGCTATAATACAGACTGCCTTTTTACACCTACATTTGATAACGAGACATTCTGGCCATATCAACCATATTTTCAAGCATTCTCCCTTTTTTCTGTTTCCAATTTATTTTAACCCGCCATGCAGGCGAGAGAAGGGAGAGGAGTGGGGAGAAAGAGCTAATATCAAACCTGTTTGCTGTGTTTTTAGAGGCCTAAAACTTCTCTAAAAAAGCAAGATCTTTAAAACAAACCACTACGATAATGCATATTACAGAGTATGTTGGTGTTGTAGAAATAAATGCATACAGTTACAAATGAGGATAACATTGGCTTATAAAGGTTAGGGAGTTAATTATAAAAGTGCAGCAAGAGACAAATGACTCTGAGGAATGCAAACAAATACACATCTTCATAGCTTGTTTTTAACTAAGTTCCTATGTGGGCCATTATTGTGAGAAAAATAGCCAATTAAAGTTGCTGATTGATTGTACTGTTGAAGTATTGCCACAAGGGAAATACATTTTGAAGTGGCAGAGCAGAACGATGAACCTAAAGAAAATCAGTGTGCAGTGTTGCCCTACATTCTTTTCTGATAACACGTGATGCTTAGTTTCAGACATAATTTGGATTTAAAGACACAAACAAACATATACCACATTCATAGTTAAACATCCTCAGAAGTACAATCAAAGTACTGTTTTCTTTTTTTGTTTAAAAGTTTTTTAAATTCTGATGCATTTGGACAGGATGATAATGCCAAGTGTAAACAAGGTTAAAGTCAAAATTGTCATTTTTTCAGGATCGGGCAGTAGGATTTAGTGGCATCTAGTGGTGGGGTTGCAGAATACACGCAGCTGCATATACTTCAGCTCACCCTTCAGCTCAGAAAAGTATTGGTCCAACACAGAGGACATTAAAGAGGACCTGCTCTCTCTGTAGGTATAAAATGTTCATTCTGAGGCAATGAAAACACAAGGATTGTTATTTTAAATTAACTTTATACTAATAAAAACATATTTTTGGATGTTGCATTTCTGCCACATCATACAAATCGATCCCCTTGATTCTTACACCCTTAAGTCTTCATTTAGTCAGGGAAGCTGTTCAAATGCTAGATTAAAATCTGGGACTTTTCCAAAGCCTGTTTGAGAAAGACAGTTTGAGTTGATCTGGTTCACTTTAGAGACCTTAATCAAGGACTGGAAGCAGGTTTCAATAACAAGGCTCACATCAGTGATTGTTGGTCAGTGTAAGATTTCACCTCAGTTACCATGTTTGTATGTGCGCATCATTATGTGCATCGATGACTAAAACGTTGGCATCAACAGCTAATCTGTGGGGAGTGTTTCTGACAGCCAGAGCAGAGAGAGCTGGATGAATGAGAATGAGGTGTCAGTGTCGCTGCTTTTATCACCATCTAAAGACTTCTTTCTCACTTTAGAGAGATGCCAGGAAGAGGAGGCAGGTATTTACCTTGTCAACATTATATTTCAAATGGATTTAAAGCACATTTCTGTGTGCTTACTTCTCACAGCCCCCCCCCATCGAGTATTTTTAGCCTTCCTGCAATTGAGCTGTTCATATCTTCATCAGGACACGCATGAAAGGTTGACTTCCTCTGTATTTAGCTCATCCATAATACTGTATGTGATTATGGAAAGGCCCACATTGATCTGTATGAGCTATGTTGAGTATAAATTACTTAAAAATTAAAAACTTTTTTTATCTGGAGTCTAAATGGTTTCAACCATAGGGGTAAACAATCCAACCACCTGTATGTGTGTTACCTGAATAAATATTTAGACTGTGATGAGATGAAAAACTATGAGCAGATAGCTCATGCATAAGGTGTCATACAAGCATAAAGCATGATGCTTCATGTATGCGTTTTTTTCTTTGTTCATTTAGTTGTTTTTTGGGTGCAGAAACACAGAAGGTATAGCAATAGAGACAGTACATTTTCAGATAAAACACAAGGGAATTTTACACATGTGCACACAGCTTCCAGCATTCACATGACACACATTCATTCATATACAGTACAGCCAATCTTGGAGAGTGATAATTCTTTTAGTGGTGGGTGAAATATGAAATGTATCATTTGACTCGTCCCTGGCTGAATCCAATCACTTCACATATTTTCAGTAACAGGAAATTATGCAGATCAGTTGACCTTTCCCACAAACCCCATCTGCAGGAGTTAGAGGGACGGCTCTGGAGATTTGACAGAAATACACCAATAAACAAATAAATGAGAGCTGTGTGTGGAATCACACTGCCTCAATGTGCACATCTGGAGACATTCAGGGTGACCATTTTTTTCTCTGTTCATGTGCAATAACAGGACAGTGTTTAGTAATCATTATTTTATTCATTTTTTAAATTATTATCAATTAAAACAACAACACAAATATTCTACATGTACTGTATATGTGGTAATAGACCAATTTGCTGCCTCCTTGTTTTGTTCTTCAAAAACTACTGATCATATTTGATTTATTTTGGGTGACATATTCCTCATTTCACTTCACACAGCCACCTTGTCTTTCATGTGATTTTTGACACTGATGCAACCACAACCAGCGCACAAAATTAAAATGATAACTTTGGATTTTAAACTTTCTTTTTCACTGTAGCGTAATTTGAACTCTAAATAAGTAGAACTTGAAAGCCAACTGAGCCTGACGTTTAGTTTTAACATCTTCTCAATCTGGTTCATGCACACACACACAGAGCTCCCACCCTTGTTCTCTTTTGTCTTGCTGTTTTTCCTCTCACAAAGCAGCTGAGACAGGCCCTGTCAGTTTAGATAATGAGAGGTGATCTGTAGTGCTTGATCCAATTACAGTAAACTTGAAGGCATAAAGCAGCAGAAAGAGGGCGTAGATGAGAAAGAGAGAAGTTACCGAGGCACAAAAGGGAGAAAGAAACATTTTAACACATGCGGCTGTGTGTGCCTTTGCATTCTCTGTGCACAGATAACATATGTTTCTATACGCACATACTGCAGTTTCCTTTGAGCGCAACCATGTAGTTTCTGTCCGGTGTGAAAACTGCAATAAACTAGCACCTACTTAAGCCCTCCAGCTGTGGAGTGCTCAGGGGGCTATGGCCTCTGCATCCACAGCCTATTAGCCCAGGCAGGCCCCATCTCCTGGCTCAGCCATGCATGAGATAGACCCTCTGTAATACAAATTGTCTGCACCACTTACAGCAGCTCCACCAGACAGCAAACATGACAGCCTTTAATTGGCGAGGCCCTCAGCGTGGGACAGGCTTCAGGGGAGAGAGTGCACACTGCACAGCTACGGAGGGCAGGGAGGGATGAGGGGAAGAGAGGGAAGGAGTAAAGGAAGGGATAAGACAAAAGGGAGAAGGGAGAGCAGGATGGAGAACAAGAGAGAGGAGGTGACAGAGACGACAGGAGGTGAGGAAGAGGGGCAGCCAGAAACTCATTCCCCACCGAAGTCCATTTTAGGAATTCTTCTTTCATTAAGTCCTTAAGGAGGTGATTGAGTAATACTGCAAGTGTGTGTGTGGGTATAGGTGTGTATAGGTGTAGGTGTGTATGAACAATAAGTTCCCTGACATTTAAAGTGAAGTTTAAACCCCAACGGGTCTAAAACTAAGTGAAACTTTACAAAACAGTCACAGCTTATTAAAATTAATTGATAAGGTTTACCTTTGTCGAAAAAAGTCATGTGAACATAAAAGTGCAATCTGAAATCACAAATAACATCAATCAATAAATAGAGTAGACTTTAAATTCTGCAAAAATGGGTCGTGTTTTGCATTTTGCTTTATGAGCATGTACATTAAATTGTAATATGAATGTAGAAATTAATAAAAGTTAAATAAAAATAGTAGATCAGGTGCTGACCAGCAGAAATGATTAATCATCAAGTGACTGTGTAATAGTCATGGTAGTGATCTTAAGAATTTGATTCTATATGAATACAAAAAAAACACAGTGCTCTTTGATACAACACCTTGGAACATAAAAAAATCTAGATATTTCCCCACCTGCAACAAAAATTTAGAAAACCGATCATATTTTTTGTTATTGAGTTGGTTGTATCATCATCTGTCAGTCTTTAAAATATAAAACTATAGATGCATCAGTTTTGTCATTTTGTTTTGTATCTTTAGTTATTCCTTTAAAAGACTGTTACGCACTTGGTGCAGGCAGGCGTGTTGCTCTAGAGTAAACCATTTAAATCCAAAGTCATGGTGTCCTATTCCTTAACTTGTGTCTGATGATAAATTGGATTAAATCGAAAAGATACTTTGAAAATTGGAATATAAAGCAGCTCTGTGAGAATGTACCCAAGAACAGCAATGCATTGACTTAACTGCTAACCACATCAGGATAACACCAAGCCATCAAAAACAACTTAAACACATTTGTGTTAAAAATATATAATGTTAGCTGTCTCAGTTGAGCATGTTAGCAAAGAACAGCCAGGGCTGATGGGAATATTTTCAGTTTTGCAGTGTTTGATCATAAAAATTTGACCTGATGATAAAACCAGCTGACCAGCCTTCAGCCATGCAGCTGGCCTGGTGAAATAACATCCTCTCTTTTAAAATACCATTGACCATTTTAGTTGGAATACACAAGAAACTGCTATTTTATACCAGAAAATTCAGTATTCTCCAATACAGTGTTCATTAAATTGACATTACATGTAGTCTTGCAAGTCATGCGTTCATGATACACCAGGTTTTTAATTTTTTCTCATTTTTCTTTTTCTCATTCATCCACAACACAAACAAATGGGCATTAGACATTCAGAAACAGTTTGTTTCTTTAAGCATGTGAAAATGAAAGTGACAAAGTGGCAATATATTGAACTACAGCTTGGGGTGTGTAAATATGTGATTCGGAGCCAGCACAATAAGAAGCAGAACAGAAGTTCTTAACCAATGCCAGCAGGGGGCACTGCAAACCTAAACTTTACTATGGCAACAACAATTGTTCCTGTGAGTTCATCTAGTTTTTCACTTCCAGACATATAAAGGAACTCATCTTCACATCTCTTACGGATAGCTCTGAGTAGAGTTTTGTCATTTCTTGTGTCCTTGAGCTTTTGTGTTACTTTTTCAGTGTAATTCAGAATCAGAAACACATGGCAGACATCAGACATGGGCAAGATGAGAAATGCTTTCAGTCCTTACATGAGTGTTTTTCAGTGAGGGAGGGTCAGTCAAACCACTTGAGCAGAAATGTAGGACTTAGAGCTGGTAACCTAAGATTATTTGAGTACCGTATTTTCCGCACTATAAGGCGCACCTAAAAGCCTTTAATTTACTCAAAAGCCAACAGTGCGCCTTATAATCCAGTGCGCCTTGTATTTGGATCAATATTGGTCACTTATGGCTACCGTAGTCAGTGGGCGTCGCCCAAGTAACAGCGGTAAAACCATAGACATATATACGGGTAAAACCCAAGGGGCAAACTCCCAGCTTCCGCATTGAAGCCGACCAGGAAGTACAAAAACTTGCAATTCCGCGACTGACCGCT
>JAQNCA010000011.1:5211844-5252918 GCA_029783725.1 Acanthurus tractus
AAACAATTTTAAAATAGGCCATTCATTGAAGGTGCGCCTTATAATCCGGTGCGCCCTATAGTGCGGAAAATACGGTACTTTCAAATATACTTAGTATTATTATACTTATAATAATTAGAGGAACAAACATAACTGGGCTTCTTTGCTTATAAATACAGTCATCCAAACATACTTAAAGTGTTGCAAACATACAGAAATGTGTATTTTATTGTGCATTAACTCTTTGTGTATTTTAATCACAGCGCAGCATGAAATGATACCTCTATGTACAAACTGGTCTTGGGTTGAAAAGACTGGAGTCTTCACTCCACAAACACTGCCCAGCAGAACACAAACACATCTATGTATTTAATTACATGCATAAACTGAAAACTCAATTTACAGGATCCTGCTTTGAAGCTGGTCCACCACGTGTTGCCCCACCCACGCAACGTCATTAAACACGCACAAAAACACACACTGAGCGAGGGAATCTGTAATCTCTTAATCTCTCTTGTCAGAAGCACCAGAGTGGGTGTGTGTCTCACAGAAAAAGCTGTGTGAACCCAGGTGTGTGCGTCTGTTTGTATGTGTGTAATATATACAGTGTTTGCGTGTTTGATTCATGTTGTTGGCTGTGCTTAAAGGCCATTTCAGGGGGTGAAAGTCCTTGGGGCAAAACTCAAAAAAAGAGGAAGCAGCAATGCAAGAAACCACAGCTTGTCCTTCCCAGGTCTGTCCGGTCTAGCTACACATGAGCGCAGCTTGTATAATGTACAGATGAAGCGGTGTAAAACTGCACAAAGAGCTTAAACCTTGTTATATAAAAAAAAAACTTTTGCACACAATTCTTTATCTTACTCACTGCTTGCTGGCCTCGCTCTCTGCAGTCTTTACAGCGAGCACCGCCTGCTCCTTGTGGAAGTTTACACACAAGGACTCCAGCTAATAGTAAGGACAAATTAAATCACATGGGAGCCTATTTTAAAAAGATACTATGCACCTTTTACATCCTCTTAGCTTTCAGCATCACAAATCCCATAACATGTCTGTGCAAAAGTAGCCATAAAGAAGCCATAATAAGTGTTCTCAATAACATTATTTTCTTTATAATTAACACTATCTGGAAATTAACTCATGTCGTCTCAACCGCGATGAACAACCAGTCAAACAACTTCCATAGATAATCAGTGTCGCACACATATGGATGAGTAACATACACTTATCTGAGAGCATCCTCATACATGGGAGGAGTGAGAGACTAATGTCCATTTCAAAGTTCACTTACTTCCATCCAGACATCTCATCCCTGAATAATGCAGAACTTCTTATTACTTTATTAAGTATTTCATTGCTGGGTCTCACAGGGTACGGACATTTTATTATTCAGTATGCATGCTCTGTAAGCAGATATTACTCTGAGTAACACCCTTGTGTTGGGGTTTTCAGCCGAGTTGCATAGAGACCTCACCCAAATCTTTGCTGGGGGCTATGAGACGCTGCAATAATAATGCCTCCTCCTTGTCATGCTTGCGCTCTAAACCATTTCACTTAGCAGGATGCTTTATTTATGGAATGAGGGAACCTTACACCGTGGGCGGCCGGTTCAGCGCCTCAGTCTATGGAAAGGAAGGGGGGCAATCTGAGGAGAAATGAAAAGGGATCTTTGGAAGGAAGAAATAAATGAAATGTGCCCCTCAGCTTAAATACATCCAAAAAGAAAAAAGCTAGCCTCCACGCAATCCCATGGTTCCATTTTAACAAATCACCCACATGATGGAGGGAAATGCATTTGAATTTTTATTGTTTTTGTGTGTGTGTGAGGGAGGACATATTCGCGGAGGATCATTTAAAACTCACTTTGCCTACATACAACCAAATATCTCATATCACAGGTTAAAGCATCTAATTAGATGTCCAGGGCCAATCGGAGCAGAAAGCTAGCATCAGCTACCAGACAAATGCAGGTACGTTTTTTAAAAATAAATGAGGTAGTTTTTAGTTTACTTTTCAACATCAGCAGCTAATTTTTTTTGAAAAAGTTGATTTTTCCTGCATAAAATGCAGGTTAATTTGCTCGAACACATTTGCTGAATTCACAAGAAGTGGACAGTGTTGCTTTCAAGTTTTTTAGAAAACAGGCGTGTAAGTGTCGATAGCAAAGCAAGATTAAACTGATTTTCCCAAAAAAAGGTGTGTGTGGTGGTGGTGGGGGGGCAAAAGAGAACAAAAATTTCATTACACAATGTTTAAACAGGCACACACTAAAAAAAGAGCTGTGTCTGTATCTGTGTGTGTGTGTGTGTGTACAGAAATCAAAGGGTCTTTGAGGCGGTGGAACTGCGTCTGCATCGAGGCCTTGGGTTCTTTTAGCCAGAGACTGTTGTGTTGCCATGGAAACGCCTGTTGAACGAGGGTTCTATGAATCTTTCAGAACTCCCCCCCCTTTTTTTTTCTTCCGACCACTTGAGATCTTTTCATAACATCATAACACACACACGCACACACATACGCGCACACACAACATGGTAAACTCTAAGTGACGGGGCAGACGCCCAGTCGGTGGTAAATTAGTCAAAGTGTGTGAACAGTTAAGCGACACGACGGCTCTGTATTGTTTCAGGTGTCATGTGGAAACAGAACACCTTGGCGTGCAAACACGAACTGTCTTCACACACACTCGGAGAGGCCGAGCAAACATTATGCATGCTAAAAAGATGTTTGTTTGCAGCAGTAAAGGCAAGTGCAGCAACAGTCTTTTCCTCTTTCTTTCTTCCCGTCTTTCAGACTGAGAGCGCTGGGTTAATAACCAGACTGTCAACAAATGTGCTGCTGTTTCTCGTGTCATTGCACTGTGACAGAAAAAGGGAAGCGCTGTAGTAGGTGAAACAATGTCTAAAATCTTTAACTTTTTCTTATTCCCTTTTTCGACAAACAAGCACACCCGCTTATTTGTCGAAATATTAACTTTATCATTTGAATGCGTGAACATCTGGCAAGTTTAAAGATAAAATTGATCCTGTTTGGACAATAATTTGTAGTATCTTGAAGAACAGATTAAATTTCATGAGCGATTTGAGCGGCAGTTCACGAGTAAGTGGTATGATTGTGATGGGAATACAGAGACGAATGCTAATCAGTGTTTCATGTCGGTATAAAGACGGGGTATACTGATGGGAGACTTTCAGACAAACAGAAGAGGTCCCGGGCTTTTCAGGCGTGCACATTAGGGCCTTGCCACTGCAGCCTGGTACTTTAGGCTGTTGCACCTTTAACATGAATGATTAATCCACATCAGCTTTTATGTGTCTTGGAGGGGAGACAAAGTGTTCTGGCTCTTCAGCACTACATCCAAGCATACTTTAGTAATGATGGTGACAGTGCGGGATTTTAAGAGGAGCCTTTATCCTTATAAAGTCCTCTGAATCTGAATTTCTCCTGTCATTAAGCTATGTATTTATCAAGCACAAGTTTCTCTTGGAAACAAGTCTGCAAAGGATTGCATTTAAATCCCCCTCAAGTCATCAGCAACAGAATACGACAGTATTGGTCTGCATAACAAGGGATCTTGTATGTTGACAGTCTTGTATTGGTTACACAAAGTGTGGTGTTTACTTGATTTTTCAGCGACAGAGCTGTGGAACAAGGATTCTGAACAGCTGTGCATGAATATGTCAGGCTCTCTGTGTTTTTTTCACAGAATGACTGGCATATCAACGTCTGCCAACTCTGGGGGCAGATGCAAGGGTTGAGGTAGGAAATGGAAACCAATTATCCACAAGTGGTGACTGACCTGCTGTTTTGGTGTCCGGCTAGGGCAGCTGCCTTTGGCTTCCTACTTGCCAAAGCTCCTGACCTGAGAGGATCTTCACACACACCCTGTTTAAAGGGGGGTGGTCATGATGAGAAGTGAAATGTTTACCTAGCCATCAGCTCAGGAGGTTCTTCATCTTGCCCAGCAGGCAGAGATTCTGGAAATTCAATTTCCCTTTCATCAAAAAAACCAGATTTCATTTTGCAGGACAAGTGCTTTTAGTTGAGGAGACACTTTAAAAACCTTTATTTCAAAGCGGTGGACATCTGTGTGAAGCTCCGGGTTCAACAATACCTCTGCATTTTACAAGAACTTTTCACTTTCACTTTTGTATTGTTTTGGGGTTTTTTGCCAGCAAAATTATCATAACTAGCATGTTGTTGTACCACATAGCTAGTTACGATTTATTTGTGTTAGTAAAAAAAGTACGAAAAGTCAGCTTGCAGTTTTAACGAGTCAACCACAGGAATGAATGCTTTATATAAGAGTTCAAACGTGCAACAGCTGCTTTGATTTCACATTCATTCAAAGTCAGAATTACTGAGGCCACCAAGCATAGTAAAAACATTAACCTCTATACATAAGCATACAATACAAGGACCTGCCTGACTCTACAGACATACAGTCATTTTCTCTTAATCAAAACCCATAAAAAAAGCTATTCAAAGTGTTCAGGCGGCTTTATTCTTTTCAGGGCAAGCATGTTACAAACCATTAGTCAAATGTCACAACATCAGTTTTTTGTAAGTACAAATAATATTGAAATTTCACAAAAAAATGACCAATTATGCACAATGGCAGCATAATTGACTTTAGAAATTGAATAATTTCTATTAAGTAACATTTATTATTTCAGCATGTACTTAATTAACCTGAGGCTATTATTCTTTTACACCGTGTGCGGAAGATTGTGCTCATTTACTTTTTAAAACAAGCAGTTTGTAAACAGATGTTGCATACAAATGTAAAAAAAAAAAAAACTTTTTTCACAACAGTAAGAAGAGCTTTGAGACAACACACAGTGTTTTCAGTGCAGATTTTCTTTTTTTAAGCTCATGACAGTAGCACTGGTGTAAATGTCAACATGGGAGTGCTCTTTAAAAAAAATGTTTTTTCAGTAACAACACTGCACTTTTCAAGCTTACTGCTGACATGAAATAAGTAAGAAATATTTTTCTTGTCATAAGAAAAGGCTGAGTCTTGATTCTTTCCCAAGTCAGTGCTCATACAGCTTAGGTTTTTCAGCTAAAGGGGGGGTGGATGGGGGGGGGTGATTGAATATGTGATTGAAGATGTTGCAAATCAAGTAAAAGCTGCAAAATAAAAAGGGTTTTCAGAAGAATACTAGAGGATCTTTTGTCTGTCAATTTAAAATGTCTTCAAACAAAGCGAGAGTAAGACTTAATTGGATTGTAATTCTGTGCAGCAGGATGTGTCACATTTCTTGAGAGTACACATTCAGAGCTAACTTGTTGAAATATTGTTCATTATTGTTGTAAACCCAGGCCTGCGTTTCAATTTTATTACAAATTATGGTTGAAATTAAAACCCCTGACTCAGAACGCTGACTTTAAGTTCACTTGCTTTGCACACCACTTCACTTTGCAAAAGGTCATTTCCGCTTTCACCACCATATTATCAAGTTATTTAACACAGAAATTGAAAACTCTGAATAAAAATGTGCAATCATTTATTGGATGTGAAACAGTCATTAATGAGTAAAGCAGCGTTCTATTCGGGGTTTCTACTTCATTTATAATTAAGCAACTAGATCAGCTTGTACAGACAATATAGGCTTAATGAAATAATTGTACCTGAGGTTCAGCCACTTGGTGGCTTACGTCAGAGTCAATACTGCATAACATGTAAAATGCATGGTGAAGGGCGAAGGCACGGCCATTGTTTCTCATATTGTAGAGGAAATCTCTGGGGGGCATTCAGTATCTTCTTTTTCTCTCTGTCAGTAGCCGCGTCATCTGATATCATCATGGTTTCTGACTGCCAGGCACACACACATGCACAAACACACACACACGCATACCTCTCTGTAACTTTTTAGGTAACTTTTTCTGCTGCAAGTGGAAAAGCAATCAATAACCTTAATGGACAACTGGACAACTTTAATACACAGTAAACAAGCATATTAGCATGCAACATTAGGCTTATATTAGGAACAAATATTTTCCTGAGATTTTCCAGTCCCT
The DNA here is from genome assembly GCA_029783725.1 of Acanthurus tractus. NCBI lineage: Eukaryota > Metazoa > Chordata > Actinopteri > Acanthuriformes > Acanthuridae > Acanthurus > Acanthurus tractus. The sequence goes on from JAQNCA010000011.1 coordinate 5,217,842, forward strand.
GTAAATCATAGCTTGTAGCATTTTAGCATTTTAGCATTTTAGATCCACCCCAGTCTGTTTACATCTGCAAAGGAGTTTTAAAAAAAACTGTCCTCACTTGAAGGACCAGAGAGCAGGAAATAGGAGGAGTAACAAGACATTGAAAAACATTATGCACTTTCCAATCATGATCATTCATGCCTGCAGGATATTTGGGTTAAAGCATGAAAGGGATTCTGGCTCTTAGATTCGATTAAGACTTCTTTTTTTCCATTTAAAAGGATCATAACTTGAGATCACTTGAGTTTTTCTTAAGTTCATTTATTTTTGTCACAGCATCTTTTTTGTGAAAAGAAAAAGAAAATCAAAAAGGATGAGTGCTTTGATGCTGAAGCAAAACAGAAACAGTTATGGACCAAAAAAACAAAACACTGAACTGAAAGACCCTAAAACATAAGAAACCTTACTGATATGATATTCCATTGTGTGTTTACACCATCAGCTTGAGCACAGTCTTAAATTTTACAATGCCATTGGCAGTTTAAAAGTATTGATTACTGCACATGTGCCTCAACTAAACAAACCAGTACAGCATAAATCAGAAGAAACATTCCTTTTAACTTAAACTCACAGGATAAGTGGTACAATTAGTCAGGTGACAGATGCCAAGTGGAGAATGGAGAATGGAGTGACTCATGACTGAGCTTTTGTTAAGCGTCATTTACAAACGTTACTGGGTCAGTGAGACCAAAAGCCACTAAAGCCTGAGATTATTTAAAAAATGACAAGCTTTTTAAAAAAGTGACTGCACAGAGATTAATCAATGATAAACAAGAAGGTCAAGGTCAACAACTTGTGATGAATCTGCTTTGCAGGAGGAAAAGAAGATCTCTGTAATTACTATGCCGACCTCATTCCAATAATACTTGGCCCTTTTAATACTAAGAAGTGTATTACAATGTGCACCTCTTCTCTTACATCGTCTTACAACAGATAGAGGAGGCAAGTGAGAGGAATTCAGAGCGCGGGAGAATCCCTCAGGAGCCTCCAGTGTGAGCAGAAGATGAATGAATTTTCTCTAATTAAAGCGAATGATGGCTTATCATGATCACTATAGGCCATCATTCACAGACTGTAAGTCTAATGAGCCATTATCCCCGCACGTGCCAAACATCAAGAGGCTGAGGCGCGATATTTGTTTGTTCATTGCTCCACGCTGTGCTTTTTAGTGGTGAGAAAGCCGTTTTTTTTAAGTATCCGCCCCCGAGAGAAAGATCCAAACAGGTTGTAATTGAAAACAAATATGTAAACATAACAAACCAAAAAAAAAAAAAAAAACGCTTGGCAAATGATAGGACGTTAAAGTGGTTAAGCTCTCAGCCACTTTGATTGGCTTCAAATGCAGAAAAGGAATGGCTAATCAGGTTGTTGAGTAGCCATGTGAGCGAGCTCTCCAGGCATTGCTACTTATCTTCATTAGTAACATCCTGGCATTTCTCTATCTGGACCTTCACATGAAAAGGAGACACTGAGGCCTTGAAGATGGTTTTTTAGTCTTTTTTTTTTCACAGAGATGGCCTCGTAAGTTAATCACAGTGGAACTGGAGCATGATGTGATGGAATGTGGACTGGCTTTGGTTTTGAAAAATGTTTCAAGCTTTATGACATTCAGAGTCCAAAAAAATTGACCTGGATGGCAAAAGCATTTGCAAATCGATGAGTTTTGTTGAACAAACAAGGCACGAGGGAACTTAACATAGTTTAGCTGTGTGTTTTACATTAACCTACACACGCTTTAGCATTAAAGCAGCATGTTGATCTTAATATCTTTTGACTTGCAAAAAAGAGACATGCCTGTTGGATGTAAAAGCATCAAACGGCTGATGAAACATTAAACTGGTTTTCAGGTTCAACCGGTTTAAAAACTTGGGGTCTGGGCATGTGGGCAATGTTTTTTTTTTGTGTGTTTTTAGTATATTTTAATATTTGGCAGCATCATTTAATTACATGACTGATAATAATTTACAAGCAACTTAAATGTCAAACATGCAGCCCTTAAAAAAAAAAACAAAAAACAGATTCAGTTTGCTTCCTGCTTTTTGATCTTGATGTTTCATGTTGAGAAATTTCTGAAATGTTGGCTGTAATCTCAGAGCAGTGATCTGACACAGCCATGTAAACACTCGCAGCATGCATGTGGGGCACCATTAAAGCTCACATGCTGAATGAAATGAGTACCAGATTAATGAATATATATAAGCCTGCATAATGTACAGTAAATCCCAGGTGGAGCTGCAGCAGATATGGTTCCAGGCAACAACAAGGCCCGATAACTCCTCTGCTACCCTCCTGTTTTTATGAAAGTCATCCGTGCTCTCCGTGTAGGTTTAGCAATTTCTCTGTACACGCTGTCAGTGATCCCAAGTCTACCGTTTCATGCTTGTTATGCTTGTTATTTTTCCGCTCAAACTGCAGCAACCTGTTTGTTTATGTGCAGCATCATCCTCTTGAAGTGCTTGTAACACACTCCGTGCACTCTGTTTAAGAATGCAGTCGCAGCAGGGGAGTTCAAATACTGACTCGGCGACGGTTTAATACTAATCATGTAAACCTGCGAGTTATCATTCTCCTTCTTCATAAAACCCAAACACTTTTTGTGTAATCACCGTTCACGTATAACAATCCTCCAGTGACACTGCATCTTCTGCATCTCACAGCTTTTCTATTGTGTTGTTCACTTTTTAATGGAGACCTTGTTTTGCACACCTGACGAGATGTTTCTTAATGATCAAATATCCGTCTGCATTTTAAAAAAAACATCCAATTCTATATGGTCTTGTTACAGCCGCACTAGCACATTAACATGCCGCACCACTCCAAAGGAGCGTTCAGTGCAGTTGTGTTTTCTCAAACGGTTAAGCAGTTATGATATCGCACTTAGTAATTTTCTTCACTCCATGCAGCAGCCCTCTACAGACCTCTCCCACACACTTACCTCACACTCACGATGCATTCACAAAACACCTCTTCATTACTGAAACTGAAGCTGATGTCCAATTAAAGCCAAACAAAACAACAGCAAGTATTCACATTAGTTTAGACACACAGATGGATTGATGGAGAGATGCATCATCCTTTCCTCCGGATGTTTCAGACTCCACTCATTTATAAAAATTAGGTCATAGTCTGCTGAACTGAGCCTGTACTGAATTACAGCTTTCCAGTATTGCTGCAAAATTAATTTTAAATAGAAAGGCCAATCCATCATCGGACTTTGCAGGTCATAATTATTTTTCCACATTGTGGTTGGGCTTCTAGTTTTAGATCATTTTATATAGGAGATCTTAATAATAATAATAAAAAAAAAACATTATAAAACCACATAGTGCCTGTGGGCTGACATGTAAATAATCACAATCAAAGTGAAACCTCTGAGGCCAAGATAGAAGTGCCAAAAACTGCAGTTCTCCGAATGGCCACTTGAGGCAGGTTCCAGAGGGAGTCAGTCCAAATTATACTAAATAATTAGATTTCCAACTTAACAGCAGAAGTGAAAATGTTTAGAGTTTGTGGTAAATCTTACACACTCATCTAAATTATATCAAGGCTTTAAGTAATGCAAAATTACAGGCATGGCTGCTTTAGTGACAGCTGACTGTTAGACGTTTAACCATCCATCCATTGTCTTCCATTCATCTGGCATCAGTCTGGCTCAGCAGAGTATTCTACATGTCGGTCTCCAAAGCAATGTTTTCCAGCTCCTTCTGTGGGTTTCTGAGGCATTTCCAGCGGTATAATTCAGGTTCTTGCTCTTCCCAGAGGTCTCCTCCTCCTGGAGGCATCCTAGTTAGATGCCCAAACCACTTCCACTGGCTCATTTAAAAGTAAGGAAGCAGTGGCTCTCCTCTGAGTCCCCTCTGTTTGTCTGAGCTCTTATCCTGATGTCTAACAAGATTACTTTGTTAACCGGACAATTAACCAGCTAATGAGTTGGTCTTGTGTTGGCCAAGATGACCTGCTATGCTAATTATCCTAATGAGAGCATAATTGATAAACCAGCATGCACCAAAGTGAAAACATGATGGAGAGGTGTTGTGATTTAGGGTGATAATCAGAGTGGGTGATTAAACAGTTTCAATAGGAGTTTGCTATTCATTTTCTAGTCATTAACATTAATAAGCTTTGGATGTTTTTACTTGATATGGGGAGACATGAAGTCTATCGCATATTAGAAGTAAGCATAACAACAGTCAGTTAGTCTGCAGTTTTCCATTTTCTACCACAAAACATCATTCAGACTCTGTTGTTTCTGACACTGACTCATCCAACCAAGTAATTAATTACATTAGAACTAAACACCTCAATTGAGTTTTTGTTGTCCATGGAGGGTTCAACTGGCTGGAGGCCTGTTAATGTTGACTTAGCTGCAGCCTGACACACAGACCATCAAACATGGTGACCTCTTTAAATTTGAGGTAAACTTTGTGTTAAACCAGGTGTTTTCTCAGGTTAGACATGATGTCATGGGCGGCTTTGGATTTTGCTGCAGGCAAAGGATGCAGGGACGACACACTCTTTACCACTTTATTCACCAAAGCTGCCCATGTACTATCAGAACCCTTAAATAACCGAGTTCAGCACCCTGCCTTTCCACAAACTGAAAAATAAAGGTAATAAAGTGAGCGTAACAATTTTATGTTCCTCTATGACCTACACAGGTCAAGTTGGAAAATAAACTACTTCTGTTTTTTTTTTTACACCTGTAGGACTTCTTGATTTCTTTTGAAAAACATCTGGTTAACTCTAAAATTGAGCTTGCAGCAGCCAATTTTCGACAGAAAGCAGTGGGTCCAATTTACAGTCTTTATCAGAAATGCTTTGTGAAGTTGGATCGGGATGCATCAGAAGATAAAGCAATGTTCTAACTTTTTTTAAACCAAAAAAAATTACTCTCTAAAATCCCTCCACTTGCACTCCACCCTGCTCACATGCTCTGCTCGCTGCCAACAGAAGGAGCAGATTCTCTTCTTCATCTTTTGAGGTTTTAGGTTCCCTCCTCTGTGAGACTTCTGGAGCCAGCTGTCTTTGTTCTACAAAGAAGAAGCTGTTTTGGTGCCTTTAGAAAGTGGTTGGAGAGCCTCACCGAGTGTGCTGAGAACATGTTCACTGTCTCTGGTTTTTTCCAAAGCCGACTTACAGGTTGCTCACACCGCTGCGAGACCTTCCTCCAGACAGCACTTGAATCAGACACCAAGAGAAGGAAAGTTGGATGGCAGAGGGGAGCTGGATAAGCCGAAGGATGGATGTTTGTGATGTGTGGAGAGGAAGTGGGGCCCCTCTGACAGCTGCAGCTCGCTGTCAGCCTGCGGCCCCTACGGCGAGGTGGAAATTAAACTCCAGCAAGTATCGATGAAATCACATCGCCAAACTTTTCTCTTGTTCTCAAAAGTGGGTAAAAACGATGCTCCTCATACAGCAGGCGGTAGAGACATACAACCGAAGAACGCCGCTCCGCTGCTGTACGCAGGCCCCCGAGTGCCCTGATCAATTCTCAGTTTTGAAAGGCAGTGACATAACAAGACGGGCTGATACTTTGTGAAACGCTGCTGCAACAAAACTTCCCGATTCATTCCAGATCGACACTGCAATCACACTGACAGCATGAGGAGGTGTAAGAACACAACAACATAGCTTGAAGGTTCAAGACATCTTTGGAAACTGTGGCTTTTTTTTTTTTTTGATTGAAAATCAGACTCAACACTGCACTCAAGGGAAATAAAAAAGGAATTAGCCTCAGTAGTTACTGTTTGCACCCTGTGTGGGTAAAGGATTACAGGCCAGAGGGATGGTGCCCCCGAGGTGAGTCTAGGACGATGAGCGGATGGTGAGGGAAGTAAAAACTGGGTCAGAGAACAAAGGAACGGGAGGTGTTGAGGTGTTATGAAAGTTGCAAATGTGGCTCATCTGCTGCTGTGTTGAAAGATATTGAAGATCTGGCATCGCCGCCTATGTTTCTAAAATCTCTTTTATTAATAAAACCCCATTAGGATGTAATCACTTGCTTGGGTGGCTGTGGAGACATTTCACAATCTCATTCCCATCACACATCATTTTCCACCCTTTCACTGTTCGCTGTGATAGATCAATAGAGCCTGTACTGTATCTCAGCCCGTGCCCTATTTTTCAGTCTCGCGCCTCAAGCCGGATATTCTCATGCTTTACAGTATCTCGATTGAAGATAACCGGGGACAGTTCTCATTTGTACAGCTCCAGTCTTTTCATGACGCATTAATCTCACTTGGTTCCGTTACAGTAAGCTTTGTCTCCAATCTGTTCATAATGGAACGACTAAAAAGCACAAAGAGTGGAGGAAGACAGAGGGGAAAGAGAGATTTACTACAAAAAAAACACAGAGGCGCAGATATTAAAAGTTCAGGTACAGTTTTAGAGTTTGTTCAGCACACTGCTGAGGTTTCTGAATAATTTACCGGGCGCTTAAATAGCTCCTTGCTTCAGGTACTATTGGTGGCACAGACTGCGAGGCTTGCTGATCGTCACAGACAGAAACACGCACAGAGAGCTGGGAGTCGCTTTAATTGGTTGAGCGAGCTGAAATGAGATTAATCTACTTTTTTTCTTTCTCGCTGCTTTTCTCTTGTGTCATTTAGTTCTCTGCTTGCATTATATGATCGATCTTTTTTGATAGTTTTTTAATTCCAAATATTTCTTGCTTTCTTTCTTGCATTTTTTGTTCTTTTCCTGCTTTTTCTTCTCATGCTTCCTTTCTCAATTTGCATTTTTTTCTTGTTTCCTGCCTTGTTTTCCCTGTTGCCATCATCTATTTTTTAAATTATTTTTTACTCTCTTACTTGCTGTTTTTCCTTGTATTTCCCCCCACCTATCTTCCTTTCTAGTACCCCTATCTGGTCTCTGTGCGACCATTAATAATGCAACAAAGCTCCGCTTCTTTGCAGCTCATTTTAAAGTGTTTGTTTTTGCATTGAAGTCCGTTATATGAGCCTTCCTTAGAAGACATCTTGTAATATCGTTCTGCTGTTCATAAAAATCAACTCCAAAGACAACTTACCTTGAACTTGCTGTTAGCTTTGGGCTCTTCCTGTTACAATCTGCACTTCTGAGTCCAGCAAGATTTTATTTATTTAGTACTGCTTTAATGGTATATGCATGTGAAAAATAGTAAAGATGAAGTGCCTCAAGGTCGAGTTGCTGCAGGCTTTTACTGAACAATTATTCTTTACACATGGAGGGGAGGTGTGGATTTGGAATTTGCATGTGAGCATGTTACACTGCGTGGTGTCAGCAACTAAGGGTTTTTTATAGAGCATAGAAACTGTGACTTAGTTATTCAAGGTGATAAAATCCTAAATATTCACCTGAAACACAGTTCCCTTTCTCTGATAATTCTGGTTTTGTGTAATTTGGCGGAGAAGCTCCTCACTGTTCTGGCACAGATTGTTGCACTGAGTACTTGGTTGTTGCATTAATAACACACTGACCTGCTACAGCAACCAAGACATTACCCGATTAACACCAGTCTTTATATTGGCTCTATGACCTTCACAGTGCTGACTAAACCAAACAGAAGCCAAACATTCTTTTATGGCTTTGTTTTTTTTGGAAACCTAATCATTTTTACAAATTTACTAAACTTATGTCAGTCTGATCGAGGGCTAAAACGATTCCCCAACAAACGAGAGAAACTTAGAAATTTCCCTTGCTGTTTCTTTGTACTGCACTTTGTTCAGTCTATATAACTTTGTAATATCAATTGAAACAAATGAAATCTCTAGACGATGTGTGTGTTGGAAAACCGTTGTAGTCTCAAAACAAAAGCACAATGTCAGTGCTTCAGTGTCTCGGCGGAATGAATCCAACACAAGCATTTAAAACAAACGTACGTATGACAAGAATGTGCTGGCGAGTAAAGATGAAGGATTAGCTACAAACTTGACAGCCTTTTAGTTTCATGATCAGACAAGCTGTTAAAGTTTGACACACACATAGACACAGACACAGACAATCAGGCACAGGGTCTCCTTACATGCACCTACTGTACAAAAATGCCTCAGTCCAGTGTTAGTTTAGTTTGGTTTGATCGTGACGAGTCAGGTTAGCAGGTGTATTACAAGCTTCAATATGAATGTACAAATAAATATATATGAGCTTACAGCACGACAGTTAGACCGTGTTAAGTGTTGCTGACATGGTCTGAATGACAATATCGCTATTCCTTCCGCACAAACACAAATTTGTAGAAAAGTAATGGATACTGAGCTGAAATCCAATGGATGTAACACACTCTTAAGCATGTAGCATTGTAGCTTGTAGCTGCACTCACCCTGTTTGAGATCAGATGAAACTCTCTCTGCGATCTGCCTCCAGCATTGCAAAACATATGAGCCATTAGTGTCAAACTGTTTTTTTTTTTAAATCTGCTCTGAAGTCTCTCTCCGCATAGGTTTACTCGTGTGATGGTATCATCCTGTAAAGCTTCAGTTCATTCCTGGCCAACCCCCCTCCCCCCCAAAAAAATGTCACGTCACATTGCGTATCCTTACTCAAACTTTCCGGCTAATGTGGTCTGCGTGTTCTCATCTACTGCAATTACATCACTTCTAAGAACAGTGTCACTGCAATTACGTTTGGACTTTTAGCTTTGAGAAATTCTTTGTAGAGAAAGGTTTATTTACTTATTTATCTCCACTTCAGTCTTCTGCATGTTGGAGTTTTGTTCTTTTGGTCTTTGCACACCTGCTTATTTGTATCAGCACTATATCTTTGAGTGGGAGTAGGTACTGAAGCATGTCCCATTTGTAGCAGCAGTTGAGAAATATTGCGGTCACCTACTCCCCCCCTTTTTTTTCTCCCCTCCTGCACTGAGTAATAATGTTAGGATTTCAGTGGGACTCTTATGTGGAGACAGGGATGGAGTCAAAGACAGTTTCAGATACAATAGTAGCCGTGGCACAGATCTCATTTCTTTCAAAAAAAAAAGAAAGAAAAAAAAGGCAATCAGCCATAACTCTTTTTTTTTTCAAACTCACTTTCTTACATGAGCGCAGGGGGAGTGAGAGAGGAGGGAGCAGATAGTGTCCTCTTAGATCATCCAGACATCAATGTGCTGTCATACAGCAGTGCCTTCTGTCAGCCCACAGACGATTGGGAGCCACAGAAGTCTTTCCAGCAGCAGTCGGAGACAGTGTTACCCTGCCGTCCTCGTAGAGAGCGGGAACATCAAATACACATGTATGCACGTACACACACAGAATACACACAAAGACAGTGACTCAGTGTTAAGTCACAGATTTCACTTCGTGCACACAAACACAGACGCAGACACACAGAGCTCTGTTGCAGAAGGTCTCCCTTTAAGTTCACACGTCAAAATACACACACTGCTGCACCCAGTCAGGAAATACAGGAATAACAAACACTAAAGAGAAAATAAGAGCTCAGAGGAAGAAGCACATATTGAGTTACAGACAGTCTGAGTGGCAAGGAGTTTTCTAAAAAAAGTTCTCCAACCTCACAAGAATTCAGATTTTTCTGAATTGAAAACGAGCCTTGCTACTATTGGTGGTTAATATTATCCAGAGAGACCCAAAGAAATAACATCTAAACAAACGCAAAACAAAAGAAATAGTGTCTCTCATCATAACAACAACGCCATGTTACACAGAGGCCTTCTCAGCAAACACGCCAAAAAAGAAATCCCATGTTACCAAGTCATTTTACTCAGAATTCGTACTGCAGTGCGAAGGAGACTTCCTGGAAATGTTCCGCATCAGGTGACTGACAGAGCATTTTCAATGAGTAGATAGGCATTAAATTCTCCTGCTGAATAGTTATTACACACCATCAGCAATTGTTTTCAAAAAGCAATGGCTTATTGAAAGCAAGTCAAAGGTACAAGAGTGTGTGTACAAATCAATTTGTCTCAAGGCTTTTCTATACAAAATGTCTCTTTTTTGGTGGTTGTGTGTAATGTAAGGTTGTTTCCTATTTCCTATGACATTAGAGTGGTATTGACACAGAAAATGACCTAAATAAGTAGATCAGGTGTCGACCATGATGACACAGATACACAGTAACTCTCTGTAAAATTTCTGATAAAAAAAAAACATATTTCTGCTTTTACTCACATTCATTCATTCATTCATTCATTCATTCATTCATTCATTCATATTTAGACAACACAGCGGTTTCTGTCATGCAGTCTATGTTACTGTAGACCTGCTAATGTGACATCAGTTTTGCTGACAGGGTAAAAAAGTTATAAAGTTTTTTTTTTTTTTAATTAGGTTTTCTTTTAAAAGCTTTGCATTCATGTGACAATGTTGTCCAAACAATCCTCATGCAATCTGATATGAAAAAATGTTGAAAACACTACAGAATGCATCAACAAGTGAGTGGCAGTGTAACTGTATAAAAATTTACAAAACGACTTATGCACGGTCGACAAAAACTGATAAATTAGTCCTTATGGTCATTTTAGAGAAGCATTAAGTTTTTAATACTCCTCTAGAAGTCTGCAGTCGAGTCTGCAGCACAAATGCCCATTCATGCATTGGCTAAGTGGGGTCACGTCGTCAGTCTTCCCCCACAAAACACTGTTGTCATGCAAAAAACCATGGTCGTGTTTACAGATATTTCCATCAAAAATCAGCTCTTTACAGTGATGTGCACAGATTTCAGACCTGGAAAAACAGACCAATCAGACAGATACTGTGTAAGGTAAAAAATGAGGTAGAGTTAAATAGATGTCACCTTAGCAATCCAACTAATTCTTTTGTTTTTTCAGATAACACTATTTATGGCCCATTAATAATAATCATCATTGTCATCATCATCATCATCATCTCAGGTGTTAAACAATAAATTAGGCAGTTAAATGATCCCTTTCATTTTGAAATATCCCACATCTAACCTCAGCCAACAATGCATATTGGTAATATTGCTTTGAGTGCAATATGAGCTGCCATAAACAATAACAAACTCACCCTAATTAGTGTCTCTTGCAGTGGAGCATCAAAAACAGGAACCTTAAATGACCTGAGCTACTCTGTTTTCTTTGACCCTGTTGTTTAAGTCCACTCACAGGCTGCTTCTGTTTTTTTTCAGGGTGACTGCAACAGTCACACCATCAGACGCAGAAAGGACACTCTGTCAGCTAACAAACAATACGTCTGAAAATATGACCAAAAACACTTCAGACTAAACCAACAGACTCCTCAGCAGCTAATGTGGGTTTTAGTGCTCAGCAACAAAGCTTTCAATTAGCAACCTGCAGAGACCTTTTAGCTAGGCATGTCGACACACAAAGTAGAGAGCAAGAGGCAAAGCCAAGAGGGCAAACAAAGAGGCTTTTTGCACAGTTTTGTAGGACCTATTTACTTAGACATATGGCTTAAATAAATTAGAAAGAAAGTCAAGGAGAGCATGTCATTAGCAGACCATAATCAGCCAGGCAGGTGGTCAAAGACTGACATGGGTCTGTGTGTGCAGTGGCATGCCTTCATTGCAGGAGGAATATAAATGTAGGAAAAGCCTCACTGAATGTGTCACTCAGCCACAGTCACTCAGAGGAGGTTGGTTCCTGCAGTTCAAACAGGTGATGATTGAAGAGACAATGAGCACTGTGGTTTGCTCTGTGGTAAATAAAAAAAACCCCACCAGCAGTAGCAGGAGGAAGAGTATGTGAACGCTTTGAGCTGCATGTCTCTGTGTGTGTTTGTGTGTGTGTGTGTGTACACGTAAACTGTGTGTAAAATTAGGAATTAGAGCAGGGTAGAGAGGAGAATGTCTGCGTTCGGTGTGGGTCAGCTCTCTGCGCAGCCTCCCTCCCCGTTTCCCTCTGAGACTGCTATAAAAGAATATCTGATGTGGATGCAGAGAGTGAGGGAAAAGCTGGGAGGACAAAAAGAATGCTATATCACTGTGGCATTCACAGCCGGTGGGTGTTATTTTATACCAACAGCCTCCACCAGCTCTATTCAAAAACATACAGATGTGCTGGCATGCTTGCAACCCAGGGAGGGAGACAGAGCAAGAAACTTGTAATAACCAAGATAGATGTCGGGTAAGATAAGGCAAAATTTTGTTGCACCCGGTTCTGCAGACGGAGAGATTTTTATTTATTATTCTAAATAATTCCCACACTACTCAACTGTCTCCTGGCTCTAGGTGTGAAAGTTTTAGTGACTGGCATGAACACAGGGAGGAAACAGGAGAAAATTAGAGATTTTCCTGCCAAACAAAGCACTATGGACAAAATACAAGGAAAAGAGGCAGAAAAGACAACTTCAATAGAAAACAATATAAAAAAAGATCCATTTGAAAGCAAATTACTACTGAAAAGAACAGTCAAATAACATTTTTAAGAGGATCTTAGCAGCCATTTAATGTCTCACCTTTTTAAAAGTGATTTTAAAGTGTAAATCAAGGAGATTTAATACAATGTGGCATCATTGTCGGGCAGGTCAAAGGTGCAATGAAGCACACTTCTGATCATAACTACTTACCAGCTGTGTTTAGAGGTGAAACAGACGGACAGGGCAGAGAGAGAGAGACTGCCTGTCTGTCTGCTACAGAAGCTTTCAGATGTTTTGTTTTTTTCTGTCTGTTCACACTCAGTTTTGCCTTGAGGTCTAATAAACATGCCAAGTGCTTCTCCATCCTCGTAAAATATTTAATAAGCTGATTTTTGTTAGAAGTTTATAACCTGTATTTATTATATCCACATTAACCAGCATGCAGTCCTCTTTTTTTAAAATTTCTGCTCTTTGTTGATGAATTACTTGACATCTTAACGTCATCTGTAAAATATGAAACTGTTAGCTGTGATGTGTGTAAAGTTTTCATTGTGTATTAAGGATGAAAAACACAGAGTAACCCAGGTTTTGACACTGCCATGATACATTGTCAGCAATAACGATGGTATCACCATGCAGCAATTCTCATTAACACACACACACACACACACACACACATCACAGCTTTTCAATGCAGACATGCCATCATTTGAGTATAAAAAAGCCATAAACTTGCAAGGCCGAACTGCCAGAAATCCAACAAATGAGGAGAAATATCCTGCAGAAGAGACTTTGAAAAGTCAAACTTGCAGATGGAATCTGTTTAGAGCTGCATGTTCATCTTAAAAAAGACCAATATTTGCACAACAGCACTGAAAACAGCAAGAGGCCAAACAAAACAGAGACCCACATATGAAAACACTGCTCTGATGTTATTCCTGGTCAAAAAACTCTACAAAGAACCTTTATGCAGCATTTTAAGAGGCAACAGTTCAGCCTGCCCTCATGTTTTTTCATGCAGACTGATCCTTGCACTCTGACTGAGGTACAGCCAGAAGAAGCTCAAGCTGTCTGGGATTAAAATACCATTAATGTTGCAGACGCAGGTTCTAGATGAGCTTTAAAATTCATCCTCTGAATGCTGAAATCAATTTCCAAGGAGACAGGTAGCCAGTGAAGTGAAACGTGGGTATGTGTAATTAGGGTTGACTGCGTTCTGAACACACAGATTGATGGAGGCAGGGATGCATGATATGGATTTTTTTTTTCCCAGCTGATAGAGGTAACCAATAATTACCTCCTCCTCACAGACAAACCAAACAAGAAACTAATATTTTCACAACTGTATTTTAAAATTTTCAATAATGAAGTACATCAAACAACTTCACAGACATACTCTGATTTTTAAAGAGAATTTTGCTGCAAATTAAATCTGTCAAATTAGATATCTCAAATGCAAAAAGAAGGCCTTTAAAGAAGTGGAAGCTCTCGGCTGCTTAGTGTGCAGATAAGACACAACAAGAAAAGGCAAACAGTCGACTGTAATGCTTAATGTTACCCTGAAGGAAGAAAGTTGGGGAACGACTATGCTACCTTTAGTGCATCAGCTCATTAATGCAAGTCTGTTTTGTATTTATGGCTCTTTTTATTAGCCATAACTTCATTACCAGAGTAATATATAATAGAAATTTCCAATAAACAGCAGATAATTAAACAGCATCACTGCATCCCTGGAAAAAACAAAGGATTTTTATCTCCTTATTGGCTAAATTTCGAGTTTAAGTTGGAACATGTTTTCCTCAGTTGTTTTTTTATCGCTGACAATTACACACTTGATCAAAACAGTTTTTAATCAACTACAGAATCTTGGTAAGTTTCTCTAAGGGCAACTCAGGTAAAGTGTACTTTTTGCAGTGAGAGGCATGTTTTTTTCAGTTGTCTTTTATAGGTGGTAAGATTTTTATGCAATGCTGATACTCTCTTGTAAGACGTCTAGGACACCTTGTGTTTTTGTAGGAGAGCTCTGCACACCTCAACTGAAAAACTTTGTTTACAACAAAAAAGCATCCACCAGAACGTCGTTAAGCCTTCTTATCCCTCCAATCTGATAAATATGATTTAATAATAATTGTATTTTACAATAATAATGATAATAACTATTTAAAAAGCACCTTTATACAAGGAGATGCAACTTAAAGTGCTTCACAAGAAAAAGGCAAAAAAATAAAGTAAAGGTAACAAAATAGTCAAAACAATCTTGAGATCTAAATAAGAAATATGTATAAATATGTGTTTGAATGTGTTTAATGATTAAATTAGAATTGCACGGCCCATCATCCAGGCAAAGCTCCTGGACCAGATGGTGGTTAAGCTATTTCCAGTGATTTCTTGTCTTAAGGGTCTCACGTTTTCACACAGATCTCTGTTTCACTATGTCCAGTGGACTGTTTGCAAGCAGCTGCTCACCCTCAATAAGCACCAGATTGAGTGCCCTCTGCCCCCTCATTTAAAAATACATATATTTAAATAAAATGTACAAATCTTTACTTCACAGCAAATTATCATCTAGGGCAAAGGACAAGTAATTTGGTGGTTGCCTAGCAACAACAGAAACCTGCAACCTGCTTTTTTTTATTTTAAGCGTTGACAAAAAAGTAAGTGCGACTCACGTTTTTCAAACCTGCAAAAGTGCTCTCTCTCTGATCGGGGCCTGAGGCCTTTGAAAAGAAATAGCAGCTTTGAAATAGGATTGTAGTTAAGGTTGTGAATTAAACTCTTTAAAAAAAAATGGCACTAAGTCAGGCAGCCTGAGGCACTGTGATCTGCTGCTCTCTGTCATTGGTATTCCTGTATTGTGCTCATGAATTTGGCAAACGCTTTGTGTTCAAGTTTAAATGGATAGATACTTGGCCCACATCAAAGAGTTCATGCTCAAAGACTTTGTTATTCTTCATTGTAAAAGCCATGATGGACATATTTGAAAAGGAAATTAAAGTTAGTTTTCGAGCGACCCTTGAATATTATTGAGTTTGTTAAGCTTGTGAAATATTAGTTCTTCAATCAGACCTGAGCATTGGATGGCCCGGTCCACAGTCCAGAACCGGCCCACATGACTAATGAGGCTTACTAATTACTAATGAGGCTCAAGAAGAGAAAAAAAATCCAATGAAATAAGTGACCTGTATTGGCTTTTATTGGAAACACTTGTGTGTCTTGAGTGTGTTTTGTCAAAGTTGACATTTATTGTGATTTTTGAATACATAGCATCATGAGGTGGCTAAGGCATGATGAGGCACTGATTTTTTCAATCCGTTCATAATGCACAATAAATGGAGACCCCATATGAGCTCTAAAGAGGCTAAGACTGATACTGAACGCAGAGTGTTCGGCAAGTTATGGAATGCTTAGTATTTATTTTACTGTCTCTGGCAATAATGCTGTCTGCTTTGGTTTGCAGGTAGCTATATTCAAAGACTACAGCTTGAGCTGCTACTTCAAGACAAAACATGGAAAAATATGGAAGTTTAACAGCCGCAGTGATGTTAAGGCCGGCAGAGGCATTGCAAGCTAAGCAACAAATTCAGCAAGGGCTTTTTACAAAGCTTCATCCAACAAAGGCCTCAGTGCTGTGGTCATAATGACCAATGCCCCTGTCAAGGTGACAATTCTTTTCAAAGACACAAACATGAACACAGGATGGGTTGTTTGTGTCCACGAACACGTCCACGAATCCCGCTTGATGGGATGTAAAGTGTATATAAAACATTATTTATTTATTTATTTTCAGTACTAGGGTGCTGACAAAAATGGATCAACTGAACCCCGGCTCTTATAAATGTGCAGAAAAGAGCAACATGCGCATGTGTGTTTGGATGCTGTACTGATTTGGATTTTTGTTTTTATCAGGTTTGTTTGGTTTTATTTTTCAATCTTTTTTTTTGTGCCTGTAGGGCATGTTTTTATTTTCTGACATGCTGACAGATTTCTTGCTGAGTTTTTGAAATGGAAACATTTTTGCAACAAAAAGTCAGTCCTGTACATTAAGTTTAAAGAGTCCTGGATGTATTATTTCCTCAACAAGATGATGTTTGGACTGATTTTCAGTGTAATAAATGCGAAAGAACAAATCCGAAAAATTCTCGAAAACAAAATTAAAGGTATGACAAAATTTGTTTTGCCCTCCCATCAACAATATGGGTTTCTCATTGATTACTGTCCTTTCTTGCCTTGAATGTTTTAAAAATGGATGAGAGCATTAAATTCCTTCAAATTCCTTTAACTGTCGTGTGGACATTCTGAAAATTGTTTGTCCTCGAAGCCAAACAAAGACATAAAAGGTACTTAAATATCTTATTTTAGCTTTCAAGGACCTCTCGATGTTGTCATTCTCAACCGAGACGGAAAGAAAATAAAAACATGAACTTCACTCCATCACGACTCCACCACCACTACAGTATTCCTTGATATCACATATTTTCACATAGCCTTTAACTAATTGGTCACTATCTCTGCACAGCATCTGGCACATATTTGCTTGGACAAACTGCCGAGTGGAGGCACATCTGTGCCACCATAATATTATCTGATTTCTGGGATACGTTCCGCTCCATTTGTCTCACATGGCACAGCTGTCTTAAATCCGAGTGTTGCCAAATCCTCTCCCAGCCAGAGAAAGCCTGTGGCACACACGGATGAAAAGGGAGAGAAGAGAGCGAAGGGGAGGGGGGGCGACAGGAAGGGAAGAGGTTGAGTCAGCAGGGAGGACACACAGACATTGGCCTTCGAGACAAAGACACAAGATTTATTTAAGATTTTTCACAGCAACTTTATCCAGTGTAGTTTGTAATCCTTTCATGCCACAAATAAAGACGCAGTAATCAGTCAGTTCATATATAAAATTAGAGATACAGCACCTTAACCCTGTAACTCAGTATATGGGACATGAAGGAAGCCCTGAGGAGAGATCTAAGTCAGCTATTTATCAGGACGTTTTTAAAGGCTGACAATTTGAATTATTGTAAAAAGTATAATTTTATAAATTAACAGGACTTCCAGCTGTTCTAATATTTGCTTTTACTCACTCAGTCATTTTATCCACATTACTTAAATTACTTGAGGTGTTTGGTCAAAAATATTTTGATGTTTGATTTTGTCCATGTCCATTTCACATTAGAAAACACCACCACATATGTCATGTACTGCCATTCAGCCTGAAAACACTGAGATCTTTTCATCCTTCATCCCTTATACTTGTGGAAAATATCAATCAATTTATATATTATTAATTTATCAATTAATCTAAACTACAGATTAGCTGCAGAAAACTGTGAAACAAGTTTGCAACACATTTCAATTATAGGTTAATTAAAATGAGGCTCTTTCTCAGGCTTATTTTTAACGAGATATGAGGTAAAAAAAATTTATGGAAAGTAATGAAATAAATAAAATAATATATTTAGCTCAAAAATGTTAATTAGTGTGTAACCAAATTATGGCAAGAAATATAAGTCATTAATTTTGCAGCAAGGTTAACTTGGGACTTTTTTTTACACAAATATGAAACATAGTGAAGAACACACAGAGACACACACAGAAATACACTACTTTCGCTTGTGTGCACATAATAACTCCTGTGCCTCTCAGGGTTGAATATTTGGTGAAATTACGATGTCATTAACCACATCACCCACCACGAAGGTTGCCAAGAACACAGAGGCCTGCAGGCCAACACATGTGATGAACATCCTCACCATCAATGATCTTGGTCCAAAGAATTTTATGCTTTCACACTACCCGCCAACAAAAACACAAGTTTCACCCATGAGCACCTTAGCGCGTCAAGTCATGATTCAATCACTGGAATTAAATCAAAGCAGACATGGCAACTTGATCTATGTGCACGCAGCAGTGAATCCCCACACATCTGTGAGTGACTTTCTATGATAAATCATAACAACATGCTGCTTTTTCAATCCAAATCCATCAGCATCAGCCTGCCTCCCCCAGTAAGCCTGCTTTACAGGCTACACAAACTGGCATCTGCAGGTCACACACTCAAACTATACAACATGCTACATTACCACATAATGTTAACGCAGATAACGGAACTATTGTTGCATTCCCTGATTGGCAAACCAAGAAACATGTGGTAACAGAGTGAGCTGTCTCATCTTATAGCAGGCTTATTTTCTGATTACAGTTCCAGTTGATAAAAAGTTATCTTGACAATATTTCTTGAAAGGCAAGAAGTTCCGACTTGTAAAATCAAGCTAGCAAGCTATCAAGCTAGTTTCTTGATTAGCATTGTTATTGTCTGCAGTTCAATGATTTTCTTTTGCCGTCTTAGGGTTAACATGTTTCCTTAAATTATGCCTTTTTTATTTCCAACATTTGTTTTCTTTCTTTATTTGCCTCTCTCTTACAGTAAGTCAATTTTGTAGCCTGTTAGCAACTTAGACTTGGTTGACAGCCCACATCTACTTCCATGGCCTGGTTACCAGACAATGCGCCTGTCAGTCGATATTTTGTTGAAATTACTTCCTCTCTATAATTTCCTTAACCTTTAGCTGCATCTAACCTCGGCCCAAAGCTGAGCTGTTTCAGTTTTGCCATACTAAACTTCTAAATGGTGCTACCATGTGCTGAGATCATTGACTGTATAAAACACTGGACAAACCCTCCATGACGTCACCCATTGGTTTCTGCCTGAGTGAAAATGAAGCCTCAGAAATCTTGTCCTGGGCGCCGCCATTAGCCGAATTTTAAGCTTAAATATAAAATAAACAAATGAGTTAGAAAAAAAATTCACCCTCAGAGTTTTCATGAGATGGTAGAAAAGCTGTAGAAAAAAAACTGTTTTTTGAACTAGGCTGTAAATATGTTTATTTCTGCTCTAAAGTTGGCCATTTTAACATGGGCTCCAATGGGAATTTGCTCCGTTTTGGAGCCAGCCTCAAGCGGTCAGTCGAGGACTTGCAAGTTTTTGTACTTCCTGGTTGGCTTCAATGCAGAAGTGGGGAGTTTGCCCCTTGGCGTTACCGTGTGCTGAGATCTCTCTCATTAGCCCCGCCCAACTTGGTTACTGTTGCTATGTGTGCAGCTGTAGCCCATGTGATTTACAGAAATGGTGGTGACATACAACTTTGATATTAAACTCCTGGTAATTCTGAGAACTATTTGAGCGCTTTATTACAGACACAAACATTAAGAACCTGATTTATACTCAAACTGGTGACCATCAGTTTTGCTGGCTGTCAGTTGTAGATGTTTTTCAGCTTTTTCAGTAAAAAAAAAGTTTACTCAACGTTTCCATGTTTTGTTTTAACATCCAGTCATTACACATATAGTCATTATAGGTCATAATTATATAAATAAGTAAATATTAGCTCAAGATATGTATGTGAACAAATAGGCAAATAATTATGATATTTTTGATTATGGTGTTTTTTTACTTTGATTTTTATAAGATAAAGACTCTTAGGATGAGGACTTATCAAATGAACCAGTTGGTGTATTGTGAATAGGACTTTTTTACTTCTTGTAACTTGTAACCCCGAAGACCAATTCCAAATCCTGTCCTTATAGAAGGCTATTTTGACTAATATGCTAATGTTTACAGTGTGTGTCAGAACAGATAAACATCACATTTTTGAATCTATTTTATGATTTTTTTGGTTTGGAGCTCCATTCTGAAGAAAACTCAATATCTTCTTTCCAAAATCCCCATGCACACAAGAGAAAGCTCGCCAGACCCTCCTTGCTTAGTTACAGTTGCTAAGCTCTGATTGCACAAACACGGTCAGATAAGTAGACCAGAGTATATGTCTGGAAATGAAACAACATCACACACACACTTTGTGCAAGCTGTTTTTTTTTTTTATTTGCCAACACTGATTTTTGTATTTCATTATGCTTTTATGTAATCCAAGCATTGCTATTCATACATATTCTGTGTGCCTTTCAGTCAATGCTATTGTTTTTGGGATGATAGAGCTTTCAGGGCGGCTTTGGGATCGCTAGCTACTAATAGCCTTACTCTAGCACTCCCCATGCAACCATTTTAACAAACTGAGTATACAGTATTTGGCACAAGACAGCTTGAATGATGAGCTAAGCCAAATCTGCACTGATCCAAAATCTATTACAAGGTTACGCAATGACCGATCTTCTTTGGTTTAATTTTTCTGCTGACCATAGATGACCCTTTGCTGACCTCTACAGGTGCTGTTTACATGACTTTCAGAAAATCAATCGGAGACACTGGACTCGCTCCAAAGCAATGAAAACAGTGGGGGTGGTAAAGCCAGCAAAAGATGTATGTACACTCACATACATATGCATGAGTACCCACATCTCAAGCTGGCACGCTTTCACAAACAGTCTGTAGGAAAGTTTTAAGCACAATGAGCCAGCTGATGGAAACTAAACTTTGCACAATTTCATACTGTACGTGCCATTCTTCATATTCATGCAGCTTGACCCTCAGCAGTTTGCTTGTGGTGAAAGGAGAAAAATAAATGAATGCTGTAGTGTTCTTTTTTTCTTTTAATTCCATTTAACAATGTCTGTTGTCGCTTATAAGCACATCAAAGTCTTCAATTTGAATCTTCGGTACATCCTGTGCACTCATATTCCATTATAAGCTTCTTGTCAAAATAGAATTACTGAGCACAAAGTAATCCAGCTTGTTATGTGCACATACATTTTGCAGATTTTGCACTTGTAAACACAACGAAATATAATAAAAAAGAAGCAGTTCTGCAGCATGCAAAATCTACTGTCTACTACATCGGATATATGTTGTTTGTTGTATGCTGTGTAAACCTGTTTATGTGCCGACAGCACTTAGTTATTATTCTGTGCCATCATCACTCAGGTCATGCATGTTAAGTGCCGCT
This sequence comes from Acanthurus tractus, assembly GCA_029783725.1. Classification (NCBI taxonomy): domain Eukaryota; kingdom Metazoa; phylum Chordata; class Actinopteri; order Acanthuriformes; family Acanthuridae; genus Acanthurus; species Acanthurus tractus. The sequence continues at coordinate 5,239,050 of JAQNCA010000011.1, forward strand.
GTGCTGCTGTGCTTTCTGACTTGGTTTCTTTTTGTTGGTGTAATCTAGCTCATGAAAATTACCAGGTGTATTTAATTTAATTAAAGCAACACGAAATGTTTCGCCAACCATGCACCAACAGTTTTCTAAAATCATTATTTTCAGGAGCAACTGATGAACTTTTTTCTTTTTTTTGTCCAGTATCATGGTTATCAGTGTGACAGTCAGACATTTGGTTGGATGTGAGTGTTACATTATGACCCAAACTGTACACTGTTACATACACTGGCACACACACACACACACTATGTAAAAAATAGGACAAAAAAAACAGATTAGGCTTTAAATGCTATGGCCTCTATGCTAGAGGAGGAGGTGGTGGAGGAGAGAACAAAGTACTAAACAATGACAGACACAAAGACACTAAATTCTATTTACATCAAACAAAGCTGCACCTAATTCCTCATTGAATTTAGCTCTCAGTACAATGTAGTCCAAAAACAGCTGCTAAATGATGCTCTTACCAGTTTAAAAACTGTACATCTGCTCTCTGCAAACTTTCCTGATAATATAACCACGGTAACATGATGACATTTTGTGGAAAGATCTTGACCTTTTATTTTGGAGTGTGAGTGCTGTGATCTTAGAACTCAGACCGGCAGCCTGTTTGACATGACGTGGCACATCAAGTCTCCTGTGACTCTGAGTTGTGTGGCAAGACTTACATAATTTATCATCCAGCAAAGTTAAAGAGATGGCATAGTTTTCATACTTTTTTTTATTTCCCGGCTCTATTTTGTGTGGGTGGGTAGTTGAATAAGTACAATGCATATCTGGTAGCTGCATGCTTGAGCAATAAATACACTTCCCAGAGTTATTTTGTCCCATGGAGTTCAAACCCAAACTCATTTCTCTCTGAGAGTCCAGCAGCTGAAGCCCACTGGATGCAGCGACAGAGGCATAGCTGTTGCTTTTCTCTCGGCTATGTGCCTGCCGCAGGTGGCCTTACATTTGGTCCAGGCAACATCTGGCAACCTCGCACATCCAGAAGGTGCTGTCTCAATTGTCTGTGTCCCCTGGGTGTGGACGCTGCCAGGCCTGTAGCTCAAGCCGCTCCCCCCCCAAGCACAGCCCCAAGGTTTCTCAAAATCCCGAGCCCGGCCGTGACCCACTGCAGCTGGACATTGGCATGCTCCGTCTCCTGTGGCCGGCTTCTAATCATAAACAGCCACAGTTGGCAGACAGCACCCGCAGTTATGATATTATGAGACAGCAGCAGACCTTTTGAGGCCCCGTTGAGCAGTCAGTTATTTGGGGTGCGTCCCAGAACTCAGCTGAGAATTTAAAACAGGAGTGAATGTTTCCATAGGCTTCAGTATCATTGTCAACTACTGTTCCCTGCACTGGTTATTGCCTTTTTATTACCTACATTTCCTCAATGGTTACACTGTCTCTGAAGTAATGTTATGGCTTTCTTACACTATATCGTCCTTATATCCTTCTCAGAAAATATTAACTCACTAATAATGCAAGAAATGTTGATTTTTAAAGCACTTCTGCCGTTGTGAAAATGAAAGACAAGCTTTTGAAATTTAGATTGATTAATACATCGACAAATCTATAAAATTTGTGATCCTACATGTGTGATATATATCACATTGTGATAGGTGTGTAAAACGGTACATGGGTATCAAAAGCACCTTATAGTACTTTCAAGACTTTTCCTAAAAAAAAATTGAAAATCTTTCATTTTGATTTGCTACCACGATGCCAAAAGTCTCTTTCTCCACACCCAAGGTACATACAAAGACATGTGTCTCCTTAAAAGAGTGTTGCATCATGGGTTGCTTGTGGCCTAATTGTTTCTAGACAAGCAAGACTTTTTCAAGTGCATTTGATTGTGTCTTGCAGAGTTTGTCGGCCTTGATAATGTTTAGGAAACTCAGTTCAGCTTATGGAAGTTTCTGATGGGTCGCGTCGTGTGGTATACTGAAAAAAATTGTGGTGAGTTCAGCATTTCTGTGGTCAGTGGCCCCCATCGGAGGGCATGTTTTCTTTCGGAGGGCATGCAATCATTTGTCATCCCTGCCTGATATTGCAGCAACCAAAAAATTATTTACTTTATGTCTCAGTGTGTAATTAGGGTCTTCTAAAATTTCAGTTGATACAGTTTTTTTCTTGCTCAAGCTGGAACCCAGTTTATTACAGCACACAACTACTTGATATGTGAAAAAAAATCCTCCATCATCAGCACCACAGATTTCAGATCATAACTCCAGTTCAAGAAAGATGCCGTAAATAAAAACAACAAATCAGGGCTAAAGTCTCTTGTTTCAATCATTAAAACAGCAGTAATTCACCATGGTGTCAGCAGGTGAGCATTGTAGCGCCCTCTGTCTGCAGTGGTTTTTCATGTTGCTTTGAGGCTCAGCATTTCCATGCCATCCTGGAGGCAGTTGGCCTCATTGCTCATCATTTATCTCCAATTTAAATAGAATCAAGGCTCTGCAACATTTTTTTAAGCATCTTACTCACCCTGCTTATCCGATGGTTGTAGATTCATGTGAAGCAGAAAAGAACAAACCACACGAGAAAAACACGTAAACAACCGAGACAGTACCTACAGTATATCACCTTTAAATGGGGCATACTGCATCATCCTAGCTTGAACACTCGTGGGAAACACTGCTCTTACTTTGGAGGTCAATTGATTTCCAGTTGCTTAATTTAAAGTGGGAGTTTGTTTTTCTGATCACAAAGCCGGAAAGACGAAACCAGTGATTCTCTCAAGGCTACGCAGACACACTCATCATATAACCATCCAAACACTGGCCAGTTATTAAAATATAGATAAGAAAGTACTCTCTCAGCAGTTAATAATATCCATCATTGTTGTGCTAAGGGGCCTATGTGTGTGAGCTGAGCGTGCTTTATATTGCTCTCAACAACTGAGGTATGGCGAGGAGGGTCACAGGAGAGATTACTGTGCTCTGAGCATTTCAATCTCAGCGAGTTAGAGCTACATAATTGATTTTCTTTCTTTTTTCGCAATTATCTATGAAAACTTTTCTTCCCAGCACATGAGCACACACGAGTACACACACGAGTACACACACGAACTCTGACTCACTCCCGGTCTTATGGCCGGGCACTGATGGCGGACCATGTGGTGTTTATGGGCAGTCATTCCCTATGGCAGCATGTTAATAACATAATGGCAACCTGTGAGCTTGTTTTCATTTATGGACGAGTCAATAAGAGCTGTGTGTTCGGTCACAGACTGTGAATGGGATCTTATTGCCCTACCACATGATGCAACGATCGCAGCCTTGAGAGCAATGCAGCTCTATTGCTCTGCACAGAGAGCGAGCTCTTTTGAATATAAAGAATAAATCTGTTAGGAATGATTGCAAACCTTGGGTTGTGTTCATAATAGTTTACCTGAAAATAGACAGATCAACAAAACACCGTAGAGGTTTGCAAACTCTGCTTGAATGCAAAGTGGTTGTGGAAAAAAAAACGAGGCCAAAATTCATCAAAATACATTCATCAAAATGTTCCTGTGCAGTCTGCCACTTCAGACATCATCTCATGGCACTTTTGTCGACTGGAATCATGACAAAAGTCAAGATAAAGCCAACATGTCTCCTATAACCTTTCCTTTAAGTGTTCCTTAATGCTTCTTTAGAGGTGAATGCTTCAAGGGTATGGGTAACGTTCCCAGGACAGGCAGAGATTAAGTTCTTTTCAATTTGAACTGGATGATTCTCATGAATGCCTCGTTTCAATGCCACTCTCGACATCAAAGGCATTGGCAGGCTTTTGAACAAAGTCAATCAGACCTTTTTTATTTTTTTTTTTCGGAAGACAGCTGTCCTACATCCAGCGTGATAGCTGCATAAAAGGCCAATAATGATGCACATGTGGAGAAATAATTCTAACCTAATTTCCCTTGGATGTGCCACACGGCACAGCAAGTGGAGGGGGCAAAGATTACTGCGTTTGTTTTCCGTATCCTCCTCCGCCAATTCATTTCAAAAAGTGTGATCAAGAATTTGGTGCATTCCTGTATTACAAAACCTTATTGCAACAATGGTAAAAAATAATACACTCTGGGAGTTTTCACCCTACAGACGAATAATGCTATTTTTAAACCTGGGTCCTTTTTCTATATTTTAGTGTGTAAATGAGAACAACTTACAAAAAAGTTTTGTAAATGATCCAGTAGATGCATCAGGCAACAGTGGCAGTGTTTGCAGTGGTTTCAGTGTAATTTTTTGTGGAAGCTCCAACTGCCTTTTGTTCATCCATGTCAGTGTTTGTTTTTGCTCCTCACTGGCTAACATTGTTATTCAGTATCTGACAACATTACTAAAGGATCTCTGCAGAGATAAACCAAATGTTAAAGAGTAATATCTTTAACCAGAAACAGCCTTTGTGTCACACTCACCAAAATCCATCAGACTTCATTTAAAAAAACAGTAATTTAATCATTTTAAAATACACTTCATTCAAATAAGACAGAAACAAACTAAAACTCACCAAAACCACTTTTGCTTGTCTTTCCACTGTTCGATCAATCATGAAAATTTGGTTTGACTGGAATAAACCCAAGGGAGATCTTAAAATATCAAGAGAAGAGAGAGCAAGAGGTTTGATGTCAGAGAAGCTACAGAGGAAAACTTTGTGCAGAGCCAAAATAAACTGCAATCCTATCTGGAAGTGACTACAACTCTTCCCAAAAGTGCATTTGTAAAGTAACTATACTCTACTATGTAATAGTTTGCTTAAAGTGAAACTACTCTGCTTAATTAAATTTAAGCTGTAAAAAAAGTGCAGAAATAATAGCAGCAAACTTTGAGAATCAAAAGGTTAAAAGTTGTGACAATTTACATTTCTTAGGTGCTGACTGTCATTTGTGTACAAAGTATTAATTTCTGAAATAAGATAAACAATGATTAAATTGTAGCACTTGAGTAGATATACAGTTACTTTTCACCACTGCGTATAGCAAATGTGTGTTTATATGAACCTGATATTACCCTTTAAAACATACCGAGGAGCAAGAATGCTGCCAAAACAATTCAGCCCACAACGCTCAAAAGAATACTGTAAGCACCACAAAGCACAGTGTCAAACAACTGAAGAGCAAGAAAAATAAACTTTGGCACTGTACACAGTGAATTTACAAGTAATACCAACACACACACACACACACAGGGAGACAGCAGCAGCATAAGAGCAGAGATTAGCAGCCAGCAGATGCCAAGATGTCGCCTACAAGCAGATCTGCAGCAGACCAATAAGGCAGCCAGCGACATATTGCCAAGCACACAAACACCGACTGAACAAAGCCAAGACATCAGCTCACGATATTCTTCTGGAGGCCGACAGCTGACACGAGGAACGGATGGAGTCGCTGAATAGTGGCAGCAACAGCGGGGAGTGCGTCTCAAATGCGATTATTCCCTCACAAAGTCATCCTGAAGCAACATTTCTCTTGGCAGACAAGTTTGCTTATGGAATGCAACATGAACAATGCAACAACAGCAGTGCAGCAGAATTTGCAAAAGAGGCCTGAACTTGTTCATATATACAGCCTCGTTGCAAAAGATGCATTGGAAATACATTATGTTACTGCAGACACAGTGTATAATATGTGACTGTAACAACAGCGCTGAGTTGTTGTTTTTTTCATGTCTATTCTTCCATTGTTTGGATGTAATTGTTGTTTTTCTCTTTATGCTACAAGCTTTCAATGCAACCTTCTATTTGAAGTGCTGTATTTCTGAGCACTTCAGTGTCAGTCTTCAAAGCATAATGAAAAAAAATACACAATATTTAGATTCAGCATTGCAGATAAGCTACACTTCATCTCAAAAAATACAATTTCATTACCAGTTATCATTCAGTTATCATTCAACTTTTTTGTATAAAAAAATACTCTTTTTTTTTTATTTCTATCCACTATGTGCTTCCCTGTTACACAGACTTAATACATGAAAAAAACACATCATTACTCACTGTTGTGGTGCTTGCAAAGCTTTTTATTCCGTTCGAGGGATTTTGAATAAGAGAATGTCTGACACTTTTTTGTAGTTTTTTTGTTCAGTTTGTGCAGGTGTCATTGAATGCAGGAAACTGAGTAAGTTTAAGAGAGTGTGTGCGAGTGTGTATTTCTACCATGCTTTTGTTTGATACTTTGTTTTTCTGTGACTTTGTGCAAGCGCATGCACACACCAGTGACCAGAAACGTGACTAAATTTGTGTAGCAGCTGGTAGAACAAAATCTGACTCACAGATTTCTCATTTTTACGGGCTTTGACGTCTTTTGAGTCTGTTTCACTCGCCTTTGTGCGTGTACTGTATGTGGCCATGAGTAAAATGAGTGTGTGCTGTCCTTGATTCAGCTCGGATGGACTCTGATTCACAGGACTGCTTGCCACTGCCATGCTGCTGAGCAGGTAGCCAGCGGCAGGCGGTGTACAGGAGAGGGATGAGGAATAGATGGTGGAAAAGATGCACAGTGTTCTGGACACTGCGACCAGCTGAGTGATCAAACAGCAGTGAGACTGTGTCACATGAGTGTGGCTCTGAGTGTTTACCATCAACTGCCCTAACATCATGCTCTTATATGTAGTGAAACAGCACAACAGTGAGGAGGAATGTACACGGAATGAGTGGTGAAACATGCTTGTTAGTTAGATGTCATACATGTGAAGTGTTGACCCTGACTCTTAAGCAGGAGTGTGATAACATATTCCAAGTAAAGCACATGAAAAAAATGTACTCCTACTCTTGATTCATGTATGCTTTCAAGTCAGTAATCTACTTTTTACTCCACTGCATTTGCCACATACCTTTGTTACTAAATGTAATGCAGTTAAGTGTATGAGTTTCCAGCTGTCTGGGAGAAAAAAGCAGATCCAGGTGTCTTTCATCACAATGTGATGATGAAAACAACCAAGAGCAAGAGTTAAGTTTCAGTGACAGTTCTGGTTCACATCTGGCCACCTTTTTCACATCAAAATCTAAAAAAAGACAACAGTTACATTATGAAGAGCATCCCATGCCTTCCGACAAGATTTCCACTTTTAAAAAACTTTCAGCACACTGAAGAGAGTTTCACAAGCTGTGGTTCGTTGGCAAACGTTATACACTCATTTTTCATGTGTAACATTAATCCAACTGATCTTGTAGCTATGGGGATCTGTTGAGCTTTAAAATTAAAAATTAGAAAACCATATATTATTACCAAAAAAATTACAAACTGATATAAAAATGAAAAATAACTTGCGCTTTTAGTCACTTCCTTATCCAGTAGTTTTTTTTAAAAAAATTTTACTTGAGCAGATTGTTCAAATGTTAATTTTCACTTTTACTCGAGTCATTTTCTGTGGGAGTGACTGTAATTTTATTTGAGTATAAATTTTCAACTTCCTACCCACCACTGCCCCTGAGGCTCACAATTTATCCAAAGGCATTGATCATAACTGTTATTAACAGTGGGCAAAATCTGACTTCTGTTTATTTCTGTTGATTTAATTTCATTGTAAATTTGTGCTCTCATGAACATGTACACACTTTTTTCCACTATCGTATCTTCTTTTAATTCACACTGAGTCGTTTGCCTTTGCTTGCAGATGAGGGCACTTAGATCATGTCATCTATTCTATAAACAGAAGGAGTGCTGAATAGTGATGCCTAAAAGTTAAAATGTGGATGACAGAAAAATACAATTTCACTGAAAAAGAGAAGTGTGTAATAAATTGCAATGAAAAAATTTAATAAAAAATATTGTGGACACTGTGTCAAAGAGTTTTGATCCATTTTGAGGCTTTAGTCTTTAGTGTCATCTCTCCACAAAAACTAATGCAAGTCTGTCGGCTCTGTGTACAAGGACTTCAGACCTGTGTGTGCAAATAAAAAAATATAAGAATAATACTTTTGCTCCCAATACAATGCAATCGAATAATGAAATAAAAACCACAAAATACATCATCGAAGCACAGCACACACTTCAGAGATACAATAGTTTTTTTTTGCATAGGAAAATAGTTTCTACAAGAGCCAAGCATTATTAGAAAGGTAGTTTTCATTTCAGTGTTCTTGTGTTGCATTACATCAGAGCGCACAGCAGTGTTTCTGTTCTTCTGGACCGTCAGGTTTAAAGCAGTGGCTCTGTTTGTGTGATTGACTCGTGTAAAAGAGAGACGACGCACCTCTAAAATATATTCATTTAGATGGGAAGCTCAACTTAGGATAAGAGTTCAATCCCTGCTGACTTAACCCTCCTCACTGAAGGCGCTTAAAAAAGTAAAGTATCTTCGCCTCAGCGCTCACCAGTTGCAACATGAAAGGGAAATAACTTATTCCCATCAACTTTGAAGTGAAAGTTGTCATCTCTGCTCAGTCTTCAGTACTCCCACTTCACCTCTGCCAGCTGAGGGTGGGGGGGAGGATGGAGGGGCCGGGGGGTGGGGGGGGTGGGGGGGAGATCAGGGAGCAGATAAGGTTTCCATGGTGATTGTCTTGTCCCTTCTCCCAGGGGACCTGTCATATTAGAAACCACCTCCCTTAGCAGCGACTCCGCCGGCCTGCTCCCTGACAGTTCCCGGCGCTGTGTGCCCATTGTACGCTGAGTCTGCATTAATGCCGGCTGACATTTAGCTTTTAGGCCGTGCTAACAGATAGGAGATGAAGGCTGTGATGGGCAGCAGTGGTAATAGTGCACGCCACATTAAGAAAAGCATCCAGCGTGAGCCGTCACTGCCCCACTGCTTCCAGGGAACATGTGGAGGAAATGAAGATTGATGAGGCAGTTTCTGGAAAAAAGATGTCTCCGTTGCTTGATAACAGCCACGCTGCACTCGATTCATAATCTGAACTGAGTCGACGTCTGGCTTTGAAGTTTTTTTTTTCAATATCCCACAATTCCTAGCAGGTATCAGACAGACGCCTGCTCCCTTGTCTTAGTTTGACAGAACATGAAGGGAGCTCCAAACAAAACCTGCTGTGATGCTCTTCGCTGTCTGTCACTGCGCTAATGGCTTCGTCTGCCGCCGACAAGCGTTTGCCTTCAGATTTCTAAATATATAGAAACAATGACATCAAATCATGTTGCACATGCAGCAACGTGGCACCATGGCTGCAAAAGAAAAAAAACATGTCTCTCTCCTCACCTCTCCGTTTTTCTAAATATTGTTTTCTCTCTTTAGGTTATTTTAAGGAGATATTCCATCCAAAAAGTCTCTGAGACCATAGTGTTCTTGGAAGGTTTGACATGTTTCCACATGAAATGGAATATCGGGGTGAGATTTTTGTCAGGAGGAACTGGATTTGAATATAAGAGGATGTTTGTCACATAGTGAGGTTTTTTACATACTGTTCCTCCATCTTTGGATGAAAACATTTGGTTTTCTAACTGCGACTGACACAGAGAACTAATCCACAAATCAGGCTTTTTTTTAACTTGTCCATGTTATCTAATGGTTATAGAATAAACTCCCACCAACCAGATTAAAGCAAACACTAAGGATTATTCTTGGCACTATTAGGCCCAGGTCACAAATATCATGCTTGCAAAAACACACACACACAAACTGAGCTACAATTAAACATGGACAAGATATTCTGGTAAACCTTTGCTGGCTTTTTAATCAGCCACTATAATCAAATAATTAAACATACAAGAGGACCGTGGCCTCACATCAGCAGACTAATTTGCCCAAACAGGCTGGGTTTGCAGTTTAAAATGAATTATAGCAGTAAGATGAAAAAGAGAATGGTGCTGTCCTTCATTGAGAGCCAAGAGACACCTGTGGAAAGCAGAGTGCGCAGACTGTGGAATTAACATTTTAGAGGAAGAATTTTCTCTATGCTTTCTGTCCTTCACTGGCATGTTTCATAGCCACGTAGAGCCAACCTGTGGCTTCTTTCAACATGGCCTTGCTGGCATTCAGCATTTCACAGCAAGATGTGGATGTGATGGCTCAGCAGTCTGAATTCTGTCTTAAATTTGAATACATCCGTCCAGCAACATGTGACAAAGTCAAATTCTATCAAAGAATAGACACGAATACTGTCATTTCGTTGTCAGAATGTACCATAATATCCAGCTGCAATTGAACTGTCCCCTCCCAAATGTTTGTCAAAACTTAAAAGCTTACCACTGTTGTCTGTCAGTTTCTAGCTGAGTTGGTTGGCAGATGGTTAACAGCTCAATCAGCTTGTAATTCAGATGGAGGAGTAGAGGCAGGTGAAAGGTCAGGGTCACAAGTGAGGTTGAAATGTGACTTAGTGGTGTGTTACTGGTGACATTAAGTAATGTAAATGTATTTATGGCATAAGGGCTTCAGTGTGTTATTGTGTCAGGTGACAGAAGCAGCAGATCCATGTGGTTTACATAATCAAAATTGTGTAACCTTTATCTCATGATAGCATCAACAGACTTCCATCAGTGTGTTACCTTCCATATTTCCAAAGGCTCTAGATGATGAGTGCAAAAAGCTTCTAGGACGCCCCTGTTATGTCCCAACCAATATCAAACCTGCACCCTTACAGGAGTCAATGTGTCACTATTGTCACAAAGCAGGCTCTGTAGACAATGGTAGTGGTGTTACCTTGAATGCATGAAGGTGTGTACATGTGATGAGGCAGTAGGCACTCGCTTTTTTATTATTCAAGTCACATCATCAAACTTTGCATTTGAACTGTGGGGTTGGGATTGGATTTACTGATCATTATAGTTTGACACTGGGCCACGTGCCTCCTGCTAAGAAAAAGAAAAAAAGAAAAACACATTTAGTTCGAACACGTTCAGACTCTGGGGGCAAAGAGAGCAAACATCTCCACATTCAGACAGTTTTTTATTATTAATTATCACTCAGAGCTTCATATTGTTGACTCATGAGTTGCAAGGCTCTTATATTCATAAGTGTCGCATCATTCAGTAGCTGTGAATGTGACCAAAGTGGATTTAAAAAGAGGCAACAACAGCAGCTCTAACTTTTAATGTATTATAGTTCATCTTTGAGCTCCACCGCATTTAAACGAGTCACAAAAAGTCAATGAGACATTCCCATAGCATGATTTGGATCCACTGGGATTCAGTGATGACGTCGGCTGAAGCTAAATAACCGGAGCGCACAGATGATGAGCGGAAGAGCCAGTGCGCACCTCCCCATAAAGATCAGGCTGAGCGGCGTCGCTGTCTTTTCAGCACCACTCACTGACAATCCAACCGACCGGAGAGGCAAGACAGGAGATCTGACTTCCCTGCGACCGTCTGTGGATTTCTTTTTTATTCCCCCTCAAGATAACAAATTTGAGAGCAACTTTTTTTTGCAAAGGAGATATAAAATAATGGTTTTAATGACCCGTGTTTTTCACTTGCTGAAAGTGAGAATTTAGATTCAGTGGTGTATTTTTTCGGACGGGACCGACCATGTGGTTGGTGGATGTATGATTTAATAATATTTCACTGCGGATTTTGGTTACTTTTCTTTTGGCTGCACTATAAACTAAGTTTTGGTCTTTTTTGTGACACTTTGGAAGACTAGAAAAAATGTCCGCAACACACTGAATGAATAAAATGTTGAAATAGTTTTATTTGAAATATTTCACAGGAGACTTAAAACGTTCAGCCAGTAATTTAGGAGCCTTTGTTTTCCTTTAAAACGTGGAATTTGTGCATCTAGTCGGGATGCAGATTTTAGTAGTCGGACTTGTGTACCTGGTCAGTGGACGCACGGTGCGGAGCCAGGATGCTACAGGTAGCCGCTTCGTTTGTAACGCCATTCCCCCGGGCGCAGAGCCGGGCTGCGGGTACGATGCCACGGGGAACCGTGTCCAGAGCAGCAGCCCTGTGGAGGACGAACTGCGGAACACGATCATCCAACTCCGGGAGACCATACTGCAGCAGAAGGAGACCATCGTGAGTCAACAAGGGACCATCAAGGAGCTTAACTCCAAGCTGGCGCGCTGTGAGGCGGCAGCCGACGAGTCGTCGCAGGGCAAGTCCCGGGGTCAGGGCTCCAGAAGGAAGGAATACGGCAAGAACACCATGGGGGACCTGCCCCGGGACCCCGGCGAGACCATAGACCAGTTAGGAAAAACGATGCAGAGTCTCAAGGGTCGACTAGAAAACTTGGAGGTAAGATGGCACAAACACGCAGCTCCTGCGTAACGCGCCAGAAAACCACTTCTATTTACTGTCCACCACCAAACCGACATTATTGATTACTTTTACTTATGCCAATCACACTGACAGCTGCAGTAGGTTTTTGCAATCAGGGCGCCTGAGCAGTCAGGGTTTTCTCCAGTTATACTCCTCAGGCTATGGAGAACTGCACACACGTTTAAAGCTCTGCGCTGCAGGAGATCTCTCAGAGGAAAAGTGAGATCAAAGGGTCACGTAACAGCATGTCACATCAATACGTTTTTAATCATTAAAAAGATAACTGTGATGGCGAAACCCGCTGCATGGAAATCATCAATAAGATATGAGCAATAAAAAATCTTGTCAAAGGTGTAACCATGCATGTGGTGCAGTGATTTGAATGCAAACTTGAATAATTAACGACCACGAGTGTGTGTTTGGTGTGTGTGTATGTGTGTGTGTGTTCCACATAATGTTTTATTTGCGGTCACGTGACTAATTATCCAAAGCAGCTGATGAAATTCCCTCTTGCAGATCTTCCCTGCAAACAGAACTGTAAAATTTTATGAATCAAAGCGCTTGGGGGTTCAGTCGTTCTTTATCCTGTTGACCTGAGAGTTCCGCGTGTCAATCTGCCTTTTGTTCAGACCCGGCAGACCTCACTTCTGGCTCAGAGATCCCTACTCATATATTGAGGTCAACTATAGTTGAGTGCTTTACATGCTGCAGGAGGTTGATATGAGCCATGGCCTTTATCTCTCCTGCTGTACATTTGTCAACATCTGACAGCACTGATGCTGCAAACGGTCACAATGCTGTTTATTTAACTCAACAATAACTCAAGGTTATTTCTATATTGTGCTGCATTGCTGATCTATCCATCTTTCTATCCCCCCCACCCCCCTGCACTCTCTCCTTGATTTGAAGCTTTAATACCCTGATCAAATCAAGGCCATACTGCTGCTCTGCGGATACATATTAAATTGCTTTTTAATCATATATCTATTGATCTGCATTTGCTTAACATCATGATTACTCCAAGGCTGGTGTTGCTGCTAGTATAAGATTACCCTCAGTAGGACCTCTCTCACTCAACCAAATCCATCTGCGAATGTCTGTACTTGCATTCAGGACCTTGCACTTGCTTGCTTGCTACAGCCTTTGGTGCCCGATCTCATTGAAGCTATTCATGGGGTTTGGTTTTGTCGGGAAAGATAAAACAAACACTGTGAATGTGTCACAAAGTGCCTGAATCCCAGACAGTGTGGCAACATCAACAGAGCTTTACAACTGAACATCTGAGGGTTTGCATGGTTAGCGTGGGCCTGTGCAATTTCTGTCCCCCTTTTTTTTTGTTTTTTTTCAAAATCCATCTGCGATCAAGCCCAGTGTGAAGTCTGGGTGACGTCACACATGGCACCTATCTTTAATACCCTGCACAGCCACGGGTGTTTGGCAGGTCACCAATCAAAGTCCACCGCAGGGACATGCTGTCTTCATTTTGATATTGCTGTATTAAAACAATGGTGCTAAAAGGATATCAGACCCAAAAGGTAGATGAGATCAGACATTTAAGGCAAATCTAGGTCTTTATGGAGGCTGTATGCCTGTTTGAGTGCACAGGATTAACTGGATTAAACTTCTCTGCTATTGTTCCTATCTATCTATCTATCTATCTATCTATCTATCTATCTATCTATCTATCTATCTATCTATCTATCTATCTATCT
>JAQNCA010000011.1:5254686-5269610 GCA_029783725.1 Acanthurus tractus
CCAAAGTTCATTGTGAAGATTTGAAGGAAGTGGGCAGAACCAAACCGTAAAATAGAATGAGACAGTAAAATAGTCCCACAATAAATACTACTGCAGTGATCCTTATTAAGTTTGCATTTAATCAAAATGGAGCCAAAGATGCGTTGGTTCAGTTTTCGATTCTGACATTAGTGTTTTGATGTTGTTATATCAGCTGGAAATGTGAATCTTTTCTGCACCCATGATAGCCCCACAATGAATTTGCAGCAAGCTCCGGTTGTTTTCCTGATCTGGACTTACGATAAAGAACACTGGGAGGGAATCCAGCACCCTATGACCCTCAGAAGTGTGAGCCTCAGCCTGTAGAGCAGCAGCATGAGGAGCTCGGAGGCAGTGGCTGAGGACATTTTTTATTTACATGATATTCTTCCTTTCTCTTCTTTTGTGCTGAGTTGTGGGTCAGAGTAGTTTGACTGGTTCTTCATGGACAAACCCCGCTTCCAGCATGAGCCCACAGTGTGAAGCTTTCATCCAGTGTTACAGCGGCACAGTACAGCCAAAGAAATGGTGGTTTGAACAGGCGCTAAGCCTCAAATGTTCTGTGCAAAGTATATTAAGTCTGTGGTTCAATCTCTGTAAAATATGCAACATGTTTCCCTGGTGCGTGTAAATCCATTACAAAGTCTTGTGTGTGTGTGTGCATGTGTGTTTTATTTCACAAACCCTTTCTCCTGTTTTATTTTAATTTTGTCTTTAAATATTTAGTAAGATTTTCTTTCTCTTTTTTTCCCCCTCATGCCTCCATTTTTTGTTCATTTCTTTGATCAGAGTGTTTTAAATATTATAACTCTTGTAATCTTTCTTTAACTGACCAGCAGCCACATCATTTTTAAGCTGTCATGCATTTGGCCACAACCGACCAGGTATGAAATCCCCAAATCGTTATCATAGAAGCTGAAAATAATAGCCATAACAAATAGTGGATTTTAGCCAGTCCAGATTTTGGCCTGTCCAACGCTGTGGTCCAGACTGAACATCTCAACAACTGAATGGATGAAATCTGCCCAGTTTATCCAGCATCAGTCCTACAGACAATGTTGCAGGTTTTTTTTGTTTTTTAATCAAATATTGACAACAACTAGAACTTTTCCTGTGAAATTTGGTATAAATTCAAGTTGCACGGAGAATGAATTATCATTACTTTTACCCCCTGATCTTTCATTCAGCATCATCATTATCAGGTGAACATTCTTCTTTGGTTAACCACCAACTGGCCTGCCTGGAAAGCTAAAAATATTTCAGGCAACCTCATCTCAACCTGTGTTTACTGCGAATTAGCAAATGTCAGCATGCTAACATGCTTTAAAAAGAAGGTGAATACAGTAAACATTAAACTCATTAAATATCAACACGACAGAATTACTGTTATGAGCATGTATGGCAGGTTTGCTTTAGCTTAAAGCAGTGCTGAGCTAACTCTACAGGAAAGTATTTTGATATTACCGGGCGGCTGACAGAGTTTGGATATAGCAAACAAAAGGCCAAATCAGGACTCACTCTGGTGAGCAAAAATTGCTATTTGCAAATAATTAAGACTTGATATGAAAGTTTACAGATAAGTGAACGATGCTAAACATGCTACGCTAATATCTGGTGATCAAGGAGAGGGACCTGGCCACAGCCAATGAGAGCAGACAGTCCTCTCCTCTGTGCTTTCATCCACAGTAGCTCTCAACCCAGTCACATTCTGCATCTATTTGTACTGAGGAGCAAAATAATGAGGTTTCATTATTTGTAGCCTTGTCATTCCCGCTGAACCACAACGGGAGCAGGCAGCTATAAATTTTCATTGTAAAAATACTTAGTTACGGCAAACTCTCCCTGCACAGCAGACAATCATTTCTGCCCTTGTATCAAAATTCATTTTCTCCCTTATTTCCTTGCTTGTTTGTTTTATCTGCAGCAAACCACAAATAACTTTGACCAGGACAAAACATAGTTTGGAAACTCATTGATGAGCCCTCTTTGTGAAAATCATGTCATTTGTGACCACCTATCACGGATCAGTCGTGCAGTTTGCAAAACACTTTGACTTTCGAGCTCAGATTTACAAGACAGAAAAGTGTTAAGTTTGAAGAGTGCGGTTACCTTAAAAGTTTCAGTATCATGTAAGCATAGAAACAACCCTCACAGAGCTGCAGGCATGGCAGTAAACTCTTGGTTCTGTGTCCCTGGGACTACATGAAGCTTTTTCTCCTTGCAGATGACTGCTTTGTGACATGATGTCTTGCCGATACTGTGCAGGTGATTTGTTAGTCTCTAACGCTGCATGTGGCCTTAGGTGGAGCACCAAACCTTTAATCCTTTCCCTATAGCAAAAACTGTATATGTTATCATGTGTTCCCTTAATTATTTTGTCACAGAAGTTGCTTGATCTGGGGTGCATTTTAAGCACTATGATCATTAATTATTGTAGGAATATTTTAGGAACCCTGTAGGCAGAATGTGTCTTTATGTTCCTCTTGCTCTTCTGCAACAAGTTGCTATTATCTTGATAATGACGGTGGCATTACTTTATAGGGTATGAAAGCTAGAATAAAGTGTGGAGTTAAGTATAGTAGTATTAAGTTTATAGAATATTATAGATACAAAATTAAATTGTCACAAGGGCAGGACTGTCAGAAAAAGGTGCATTAACTAATCCGTCTGTTACTTCAGCACCAAGGATGGCACAATGGATTTATCACTGCACAGCACAGTTTGGGCATCAGGCAGAGTGCAGTTTTTGCAATGAGATGCATCTCTCTCCTGTTGCTTTCTATTCGCACTAGATCTTTTGTACAATGCTAATGCTCCCTCGGCTCCTCACATTCACATTATTGAGCACTCTGAATACCCCAAGTTGAAAAAAGCTCAACATCATCTGTGTTTTTTACAGTTTTTTTTCACAATTCAATATGAATATATGTGAATGTGTCAAATCATTTTTAAAAAGTCTAAAACCAGCCATCACCCCAGGCAAAGTTTCTAAACCAGCAGGCAGCAGCGTTATTACCCGAGGTTTCTCATCTCACTGACCCACATGGATCTCTGTTTTCCCATGTCCAGTTGGGGGGGGGGGTTCTTACCTTCAGTGCAAGTCCATTTCTTCATTTTTTTCTATTTGCCCATATACATGTATATACTCTATTTAAGTAAAATGTACAGATCTGGAGGTTACTTCACTGCACAATAATGGCTAAAAACAAGTAATTTGGTGGTTGCTTAGCAACAACAAAAAAAACATTGCTCTTTTTTTAAATTGTAGGCTTCAGCAACAAAAAGCACTCCGTCTGTCTGTCTGATCAGCCCCTTAGGCTACTGATATTTCAGAGCTATGGCCGGTGCTATAAATCTAACATGAACAAAACTCAGTCAGATAAAGGATCAATGAGGCAGACAAGACTAACAGCAACTAAACAGCCCTTATGCCCCCGCACCCACCACTTGCTAGTGTACTTGCCAGTAGGGGGATGGATAATGGGGATGGCAGGTTAATGAAGGAGATTCATGTTGTTTGTTTTGCCAACAAGAGCAATGGTATCCCAACCCCTGAAATTGCCTGCTGTTTAAACAAGCCAAGTTTCCTCACTGATGTGACATGAAACGCAAATGGCCACCTTTTGGCATCTCTAATCCAGTTTATTGCTGTATTGCTGTGGTAGTAGCTGAAATGCTTCTTACAAGTGATGCTTATCTCAAGCTTTGTCTCCCTCGTCTTAAATGTAATCACCCATTTTATTTTTCACCACCATCAGACACATCCTGCTATTCTTCAGCATCATTATTAGAAAAAGACAAAAGAGAAGTCTGTGTAGGTCAAGTCATAACATATACAAATTTTGCTCATGTAACCATTTGTTCTTATTATGCATCAACAGGTAATAATGCCTTTAAGTCACCTGAGGATTTCAAGGTGTCTCTCCCTCTTCGTACCAACTACCTGTACGGTCGCATCAAGAAGAGCCTCCCAGAAATGTATGCCTTCACTGTGTGCATGTGGCTCAAGTCCAGCGCCAGTCCTGGCATAGGAACCCCGTTTTCATATGGCGTGCCAGGTCAGGCCAATGAGATTGTCCTCATCGAGTGGGGGAACAACCCTATTGAGCTTCTAGTAAACGATAAGGTGGGTCCATAATGAGAAACATGCCCCTCATCTCATCACAGTGTTCTTTCATTATTTGTTGATAGAGAGGAGAGCATCTCTGATATTCTCTCTCTCTCTGCCCTGATTAATTTTCTGCAAAGGGAAGATGTACAGAGTCAGAAGCTCAGAGACATTTATTATTTGGCTGCTAACGTTGCTGGCTGTGACGATGGTAGTTAACACAGATCTGCAATGGCTCAAGTCGAAAGCAAAGACTACTTAGATACGTTCACTTGACAAGCAGAAAACTACTGTATGTACATTCCAGCACAATAATGATACAGCTGAGAAGAGATTCACTGACCATCAGCGCTGAATGTTTAATTTTGCGCCTTATAAACATTTAATATCATTGACCCACATTCCACACACACACCCAAGAATAACAGTAATTCATTAGAGGACTTACATAGGCCATGTGTGCTCATTTGAAGGCCTGGTCTTCTTTGCTCTCTGTAAACACCACACTGTGAGCTTTCAGTCAACTGACAGGGATTTTAATTAACACAACAGAAAACATAGTAACAGGAACATGCATGAATATTTCATTGTATTTATTCTGAAAAATATAAATAATTGCAAATTGCATGTTTCCTAATAACAAGGTAGCTTCTGCAGCAGCATAGTTTATGATTTGTGAGAGTTTTTGGTAAAATGTTGCTGCACTGGAGAGGGGTTTTTTTTTCCCCACTGTCTTGTTTACGTTGGGGTGTTATTGGCACAGGCAGGTCTCCTCACAGCTTTCCCTTCACCATGCATTATACATGTGTTCAAGTCAGACAGATGAGAGAACGATGGTGGGAGAAAGGGAGAGTAAGAGAGAGGGGGAAAAAAAGAGGGAAAGGGGTAGGAAGTAGAAAAGCTGCAGAGCGTTGGAGGTGATAGAGTGCCGGGGGGGTGGGGGGGTGAAAGATCAGAAGATGCCATGATAATATACTAGAAATGGAAAGAAAGCAATGCAGAAAAAGAGTGCGAGATGGAGAAGAGTGAGAATGTGAATATGATTAGCGTATGTGCAGCAGCACATCCATGTGTTGAACTTGTTCACAGTGATAACAGGGTCCACTGGGGCACATTGTTTATGCTGCTGATTTGGCTGCATACTAAGAGGGAAGCAGAAAGCTGCCTCAACAGTATTAAAAAGTGCAGTGCTGTCTTTATTTTCTATTTGTGGGTGGCTATGCAGCAGGGGGATCTTTATTGTTATAAAATAACATCTTCATCAGGTTAGTTTGTGTCTCTTTGTTCCGGAAGAAATGCTGATACATCCTGACTTTTTTTTTTTCTTTCTAAAGTTCAAATGAAGTCAAACGCGCTTATGACGTCTCCATTTTCCAGGCAGATGCGGTTTCCAGGAGATTAATCTATAATGGATTTAACTGGTCTTGTACAACATTAAAACTAAGTTCTTTTAGTCAGTTTGCACATGTAATCTGATGTTGATGAATCTGGTGTTGATCTTGACGACCTTTTGCAAATTTCAGAACAACTTCATGCAATTCTGTGCAGATTCTTCTGGACTCTCTTTCATATGCGTTCATTCTTTTTCTCTCTTTATTCTTTTTTCTTTAGAAGCAAATCATTTACTGACTTCCTCCCTTCCTGTGTAACCTTCTCCAAATGATTTTGCACTTATCACGAGAACCTTATCTACAGCCTTTGGAGCTGAAGAACAAAGTGTCCTTTGGACCATAAGTAAAATAAATCATGGGCCTTTGTCACCGCTGACACTGTGACATTTCATAGCAGGACAAACACAGATTCAGCTCCAGTGCTCTGGCATTGTACATGTTGGCTCCATTAAGCACAGAGTACATCTATTGCTTTTTGTTTTTGTTCAAAAATTTCTAGTTTGTAAGTAGTGTCACATTTAATGTTTACAAAATGAGCTCTGTTGCAGTTATTTAAATAAAAATGAGTGAGTCATGATGCCATGCATGCAGTAAATTTTTGGACTGTAATTTGTTTTTCCTTTGAAGATCCTAAACCCTTTAAGAAGTGAAGCTCATATTACTCTCGGACTAAAAGCAGTGCTGCTGTAGTTCCTTGTAGTCCCAGTGGGATTACAGATACCACCTGCTGTCCTTAACAGAGTCAATTGCCTTTGTAATTGCAAGTGACTTGAATTTTATCTCCAAATTTTCCCCTCATCTTGTAAGGTTTAAATGCATCTGCTGCAACTTATAAGTGTAAAGTAATGCTGTAGGCTCGTAACCAAAAAAAAAAAAAACCACTAATGAGGCCCGTGCTCAAAATCTCATGTGTTGTCTGTATCCTCAGAGGACTATGATGTCATTGGTTGGTAAAATAACCGGTTGTTTTTCTTTGATCTGCGAACAAAGAGCAAAAGCAGAAGAGGACGCTGTTTTGCTGTTAGCGACTCCACTGCTTTGAAGGAGGTTCTATGCCTTAATGTCACCTGGGTAATCTGAATTTTGCATGTCACGCTGGCTCATCGGGAGAATTCTAGGCAGAGGGCTGTCTCTTTGAAGCCATAACCCTTCTAATTGTTGTCCTTGTTTCTAACTTGCCGCAATTAATCTCAAACCTCTCTCGACTCATCTGGCCCCATCACTTCCCCGTTCCCTGCTCCCTGCTCTTTTCTCTTCTTGGCCAGGTTGCCCAACTCCCACTGTCAGTGAGTGACGGACGCTGGCACCACATCTGCATCACCTGGACGACCAGAGACGGCTTCTGGGAGGCCTACCAGGATGGAGAGCGCCTGGGCACCGGGGACAACCTGGCCCCCTGGCACCCAATTAAACCTGGAGGGGTGATCATCCTGGGCCAGGAGCAGGTGAGCGCAACGGAGAGGCTTTTGTGGTAAAGTGTAGTTGAGTTTGCACACATGACTGTGTGTGTGTGTGTGTTTTTTCTTCCTGGTGTGTATCCTCCCCTGAGCCCAGTGCCCGAGGCACAGAGCAGGGAGCGGGAGAAGAGGAGGCAGAGAGACTCTTCTCACGCTATCATGGCCCTTTCAGTATTACCTCATTCATCTACCTCTAAACTGCACCTCTGTGCCCTTGGGAGCTGCGTTAGTGTGTTACTCTAGTAGTTAGTACCATGACAACACACTAAATATACTTAAGAAATGTACAGTGTTATACGATGTCTGCAGAGAGCCATTACCTCATGCCGCACTTGTTTGGAGCCTTAGGAGGGCTGTGTTTTGTTGTGTTTCTGTCACTCAAACAAGGTGTGATTGCAGCATGTTGCACTATATTGCAGACTGCATAACACACATATTATATATAAACTAAGATAGTTCAGATATTTAAAGTGGCAGTACACATAAGCATTCAGACTAGTTCAGCGGTTTGATGAATATCAAACAGAATTGATTCATTTTAATTACAGTCTGTTTACATTTCCTTCAAAATTAACTTGTAAACATTGGTTCCCTGTTCAGGATATAGTCGGAGGCCGTTTTGATGCCACCCAGGCCTTTGTGGGCGAGCTGAGCCAATTCAACATGTGGGACCGAGTACTGCGGCCAGTGGACATCATGGGTCTGGCCAACTGCTCAGCTTACATGCCGGGCAACGTGGTTCCTTGGATTGATGCGAATGTGGAAGTGTTCGGTGGTGCAAGCAAAGCTGCTCTGGAGATTTGTGAAGATCGTGCTTTCGATTCCTAAAGGAAGGAAGTCCGCCATCGCCACAAGGAGTGTTCTGACTGTTTGTTGCTTGAGTCAAACCCCAAAGGGAGAGGGGATAGTGCAACATTTTTACATTTATATGCTCTGATTGCTCAAAGACTCAATGTTAATTGGACTCCAATTCCACATGTTGATGTGTCCATTCAATTTGAACCCTGAGGACTTTACAAGAGACTTTCAATTAGTCCGTCCATGTGAAGAAGATATGCTGTTGCATCAGTCTCCTGTAATGATACGACCTACAGTCATTCTGTGTTCTCTCTTCAGTAGATCAGCTTTCATTTGACACCTCTTTGAAAACAGCTCTTTTCGGTTGCATTCCTTTCACTGACAATGCTGCACTGTATTCATAGTGAATGTAAGCTCAAGCAGGCTTTGATGTGCTGTGGAACACTATTCCTGACTTACATGGTAGACTACTAGATGTGTAAGCCTCCTCGCTCTTTAAAGAGCAATGAGACTCCCGACCAGAGGTGCCGAGAAATGAGGTGGACGTCCATGAGTTCAAAGTGGACGAGAACTTCACTCGCTGTTGATTATTTGGAGTCTACACGGCGCAACATCTAACCATAATGCATGAGCCCGGGTGCTGAATGGAAGTCAGTTCAGAAGTGACAGTGCATGCTTTCTGTCAATACACAGGGTGCGTGTGCTACGTTCAAACAAGCCAATGTGGAGTGCTGACAACATTACATAAGTGCGCCTGTGTGTGTGTGTGTGTGTGTGTGTGCATCTCTGTGTGTGTTTGTCTTGCGTGTTAAAAGACAGGAGATTATGAGGGAGGGAGGACATTTTCATTCTTGTAAATCTATGCTTAATACCTCTCTGCCCCTTGAGCAGCTGCCATGTCCCGAACAGCTTTATGGATGGGCTGGCTCAGCTCAGGTTAATAGCGATGTCGGACAGCTGCCCAGGACTGGCGTATCAACAGAGCTGTGGACATCAGCCGGGTGTCCAGCAGGGGGGCGGGGACTAGGTCTGACCTTCAAGGACAATCCTTAATTCCTCATCTGGGTTGTAATTATCTGCATTTATGAATGAGTAGAGTGTTGAGCAGCCATGGGTGTTGAGGGAATGTCAAGTAAGAACAGCAGTCTATGGACATTATGAATGTCGCTATCAGATGGATTTAATTGCCTCTCACAGAGCATGAAGAATAGCTTTGATCCATGGATTTATATTTTTTTAAAAATGTAGGGAATCAATGGATTTTTGGCACTGCTAAGCAAATACATCTGGCGCTTTTTGCAGCTTAATTTATGTTGGTCCTTAATGTTGTTGTGGACATTTGTTTCAATGCTGTTTGTTCTGCATAAACAGTAAAATTACTGATCACAAGCCTGAGGCTGGAACCTCATAAAGAAGCATATAAAAGAGGCAGCAAAGACATTACCTTTTTTGTTTTCCTCCATGTGGAATTTCCTTACTGAGTAGAAACTAGTTTAAAAGCTGTTTAAAAAGCCTCTATCCACATTAGAAAACAATGCAGTTGATAATAGAATAGAAAGATGCAGATATGATGCATTAGGTTAAGGGACAGCGAGGAATGTTATAAAAAGGGAGGACACACACATAACATTTTAGGGAAACACTAAAACAACATGTTGTAATTGTTCTGAGTGTCTTTGCTAACAATATTTTGATTCAAGCGACGTTTTTCCTGTAGAAAGTGTGTTTTTTCTCGCCTTTTCTGCTCACGATTTCTGTCCATTAGCAGCACATCGTGTTAAAAAAAAAGGAGACATAATTACAGAAATGCTTTGTTTTTATAGGGAATGGCCTTCTGTGAGAACCATATGTGCTTTGGCTTGTGGACAATTTAAACTTTTCTAGCAGCTCAGACAATGAGGGATGCAAGAAAGAGAAAAAAAAATGTGCTTGCTATCGTTGTTTTAAAGTCACCTTCCCGCGCGGGGCCCATTTAAGTTTCTGCCATGTGGTTGAATGTCCTTTTGCACCCAATAAAAGAGTGAACAAGATCCAGAGATGTGGCAATTAAAGCAGCAACTTGGTAATGTGACAGAATAGCTAAACAGCTGTTTGAACAGTTGAAGCATGTTGATTAAAATATCTGTGCTGCATTAGTGATGAAGTCGGAGAGGAGTGCAACCCTGCCAAGGTCATGCATCAGACTTCATTGATTTCTCCTAATAAGGAAACTGTACTCTCATCTTTGACTGGGGTTAACAAAGCTCACGATTTCCACATTTTTGGTCACACTGAGAAGAGAAATGAAGATGTTTCTTCATGTTGTTATAGCCATATCATTTGTAGGACTAGCCATAATACACATGGAAGGATACGTCCTCTCATCTGGGCAATGTTATGTTGTCAGCAGCGGCAGAGAAATCCTCTGGACTGGCAGACATCCAGGTGGAAATGAAAAAATCTGCCCGTGCGGATTATGGGAGCTGCTACAATGTAGGACACTGTGAGCACTTCCTCATTCTCCTCAATACTCTCTCTGTTGATGCTGCTGCAAGTGTGCTGCTGCTGCTGCTGGTGGTGGTGACATACCCAGGGGGGGTCCTGTTTTTTAGGTCTCCAATAGACCACCAACAACGTAAAATATGTGTGTGTGTGTGTATGTGTGTATGAGATTTTTTTGGTACATTCTGTACTTAATTGCACTGCTACTGTAACATGCTCTGCACATTCCGATGTTCTCAAATGTTAAGCACATATCAATTATTAAAGCAAACATTTCAACTCACATTTAAATAAATGATAAATACGTTAGTTCGTGTAAAACGCATTGTAAATTCTTTTCAGAAGTCAAAAGAACAAAAGATGACTGAAGATATGGTGACAGTATGCGGCCACTCATTAAACCTTTTGAATGCTCACATGCAGCAAAGAGATAAAATTAAACATCTGAAGGATTTTTCATTTTCAGTTTTTTGCCACAACTAGACTGTTCTTGAGGATATTCTTTCCATGACGGCTGCTGTTAAGTTGGTGCAAGGAACTGCAAAAGAGGCCTGTGTTTGACTTCCAAACCTGTTCAACCTCCATCACATTTTTAAAGCAGGAGAAAAAGAAGAAGAAGAAGATGAAGAAGATGAAGATGTGTTTGCTTGTGACACCCGCCAAGGACTTGGTACAAGAGCTTATGAAAAACTGATTGCTGCTGTCACATCACACCCCCTGCTTTAATTGCAGTCATTCTCCCTCAGGTTTGTTGAATATTGTGCACAAGATAAATTATCTTTCAGGAGGTGTTGCGTGGAACTAATGAAAACTAACTGAGCAGGGAATTGAGTTGAAAAGCATCATCTTTGAGAGTTACAGATATCATCTGTCTCTCTGACAGTGGTATGATTCAACAGGATAAACAATGAGTGTGTTTGTGTGTCAGTGCATGTGGGTGTGCGACAGAAGGCAACACTTGGTCGGCGTATTAGATCTGAGGAGAAGATTTGTTTCAGTTATTGAGTTTTTCTCGAGTTGGAGTTCGAGAGGGAGATTTCCAGCCAGAGAGATCCTGGAGGGTTGGTGAAGAAATGATCTCAGCAGCTCTTGTAGATGTAATGATAACAGTACATCACTAAAAACAAATTATCAATTCGGCTGTGTTGCCAGCTTGTCCATTTGCCCATTACGCATGACTGGGTAGAGTGACAGTGACTAATTATTTGGCACGTTTTTATTAAAGCTTTCGTTCGCATCCATACGCTCCTCTCTCACGGTTTGGGATCATGTGGCTTTTCCAACATTGCCCAAGGTTGTGTTAAAGCGTGTGGAAAGCCTCTAATTAAAATCAAATCACACCGAGTATACTTGATTGCCATTGGATGCATGCGGAGATACACAACGGCTGGAGGAGATGGTCGTGGTGGGAAGGGGGTGTAGTGAGTGTGCCGCTGTGCTCCCAGCACCCTCTCTCACACACACACAGGATCCCAGTGGAGCCCCAAAGAAGGAGCGCTGTAAAGAATGTGAGAAAAACAAGTTTCAGGATTGAGACCAGAGAAGTCCTTTGGCATAGTAATTAAAGCCTGATGGAAGAGAAGCCCGTGCAGAAGGCGAGGCTCTCAGAGGCATTTCTGAAACTGCTGTTTTCTTGGATGTCACAGTCTATTACTGAGACCCACAACCCCCATTCAGCCTGTATCACTGCCTTTGTGAAATTATGTATCAAAATGTTCTATTCTGTTCCCCTCTCTGGCTCTGTCTGGCAGCCATTTCTAAATTAGACACAGAAGTACTTTCACTTTTTATCACAATATGTTGCCTTCTTGTTTATTATTATTACTATTCCCTCATTTTAGGGAAAAAAGCAGCACATATTTATTCTCGAAGAGTTGAAAGTTACACTCCTCGCTGTACCTTTTTACATTTTTTTACTTATTTTTTGCTCAGTAGGCTGAGGAAAGCGACTCAAACGTTCTTTTTGAGGGAATGAGAAAAAATGGGAGAAAGAGATGACGTGAGGGAGCGATGAACAAATTAATCAGCACAGAGGAGGAAACAGATGCTGTATGACAGTTTGTAATGGCACCTCTGTGAGGATCAAAGAGCCTGTGGATGCTAGATGAAGATATTCATTCATCTTTATTCTGTTGAACAATTCACAGTCTTTTCGAGCATAGTAGAAAATCCTAAATCTGACACTTCGTCATGCTCAGATTACAAAGCCCCATAGATTTGCTGCCACACTTTGTTCTTTATTTCAGAGGATGACAGAAGGTATTCCTTCAGAGACCATTTACATTTATAACAATTTCCAGGATTTCCACAGAACAAACTATAATAATGAACCAGGAAGACTGACTATAACACAGAATTTTCTGCCTCTGAAGGCGAGAGCTAAATCTCTCCCACAATCCCTTCAAATCATGATTTTCCAGCACCTGTGTGGACTGCAAATTTAACACAGCCCTAATCTGTCTGTCTTGCAACAAGCAGTAAAACTCCACAGCCACAAATCTCTCAGAGCACATCACTGAAGGAGCTCTATTATTTCTCCAAAACATCTGTGTTCCACTGCAGCAAATAAAGGCGGTGAATGTCAAAAGTGTCTGCCTCTTCTTCTTTGCAAAATTTACAGAGTAAAAAATATGTGGGCCTGTTGGGTCACGTCTCAGTTTGAAGGTCATTAAAGATCCTTGAATGTGGTGGTTCTGAAAATGATGGATTTGCACAGCAGTCGGCCCATCTTCTAAATTCCCTGTCTGTGAAGAGAATGCACTTAACTCTATGCTAAATTCATTCTCCTCAGGGAATAGCAGGCCTTCCAAATTTTAGGAAATAGGCTTATTTTTGTTCTTGCCTAGAGTTAGATGAGAAGATCAATTTCACTTTTTTATGACTGCATGCTAAACATGAAGCTACTGCCAACAGCAGCAGGTTGGCTTAGCTCAGCGGAGGGACTGAAAACAAGGGGAAACAGCCTGGCTCTGTCCACATGCAACAAAATGATCAAAAGTAACAACATCTCATGATTTGAAATTTAATCCCAGAACTTGTATTCTTTTCTGGAACAATGAGCTGAATATATCTTGGTCGGACAAAGTTACTTTTTAAAGTCTCCACTGATTGCTTGCAGTCTAATTGTATCGACAAGTGGACAGGAAGTGGCCATGCCCATCCAAGCATATTCAAGGGAGACTGGGACACTTCTGGGGTTCTGACACCATCAAAACGATGGGGTATTGTAACTGGAGCTGTGCTGTTGGAGGGTAACTGCATTCAATGGACAACGCCATTTACTGAGCGTTCCTGCAAGTAGAGGCCAGATGTCTGTATGCTTGGGGGCTCATTTTGATAGGCTAGCTGTTCCCTCCTGTTTCCAGTCTTTGTGCAAAGCTTAGCTAACCGGCCTCTTGTGCTAGCATAGTATTTACATTCTACAACTTTGACTTATGGAGTAAAAGTAAACACGCTGGTGTAAAAGTGTAACTATTTCTTTATGGTATGCACAAAACACAAAGCATGTCATAAGAAAAAACATCATTTGAGATTTTTTTTTTTAATTGATTGAACACTGGAGCTTCAGGCTGCTCAGATATTTGCATTTTTTAAATCCCCTATCATCGCAACTACGAGTTGAAGTTGAGGAATAAAGAAGATGATGTAATCCGAGTTGAGCAGGTGTGAAAATAAAACTCACATTATTTCCAGCTCAGTCACTTGAGATAAAAAAAGAAAAAAGAAACAAAAGAAAAAAATGCAAGCGCAATAAACAAATTGGTTCTTCTTGACTGGAGATTAAACACAGAAAGTCATCACTTTATTATCTGATGTTGATTCATGGGATGGATTCCCAAAGTCACCCAGTAATAAAGTAGACATGTGACTCTTCATGATCCTTTTATCTTTGTGGAATCTAATCAGATGTCGTTGGCTCGCTTTCCCCCAGAGGAGCCGTGGATAAGTGTATTATCTCGATCATTCCTCTGCTGCTAACAAAATCACCACCAGTCAACGTTTCCTACCCAGGAGATGAACCTAGCCTTCCTTCGACCAGCTCGCACAAGCATGTGCGCACGCATACACACACACACTGCAGCTGGTGTGATTAAGCCCCTGCTCTCTACTGACATTAGCAGATCATGTGACTTTCATCAGGAAAGGGATCTGAGGACATAAAACCATTTATTTGTGGATATAAATCCATGCAGGCCCTATTTATAGAGCGTACTATTTATGAATATGGTAACTTCCTGTTCCCACTGACTGAAAGTAAGCCCATCCTGCTTTGGATTGCACGACATACTCTAGTTTATTACTTTACTCTACACAAAAGACAGACAAGGCTACAGGTTGACAGAACAGATGGAGAGACCTGGGCGAACACAGTTCAGCGAACGGTTTGAAAATATGTCGATGGTTCCAGCCTAAAGTCTGAGCTCTATACACTGAGGGAGCAAACAGGTTCAACGGTGGAACACGAAGCATGAAAAATAAGCATCTGTGTGCGTGAGTAGTGTGAGAGGAATGTTTATTTTACGATAAGAACGAGGCAGCAGGGAACAACAGCCTCACTGGCAAGGTCAGTGTCATCACGTTACCCATATGTTTCTCTTGCGGACTACACGTGGCTGAGAGGATGCTCGGTAAAGATGAAGCAGATGCACAGTGTCTTTGTGCGCGCCTAAC